>VXBI01010167.1:181689-461103 GCA_013397375.1 Toxostoma redivivum | reverse complement strand
TTTTTTTTTTTAATATGGATTTTCATTTTTTTAGCTGAAGTTTGCAGGTTTGAATTTACCTGTAAATTAGTTCTTTTGGAAATCTTTAACTATGTTGTTGAATTTATTTAGTACAGACTTGTTGAGGGATTAATCTTTTTCATCATAAAAATTGAGCTAATTTTTAACATTTTTCAATACCTATAGTACCAGAACATTTTGGAGATATAGAAGTTGCATTTTAAAGAGAAATAGTGTTTACTAAGGACAGTCTTCATGTCATCTAGTGATAATTTTTTCCCCTGAGCTGAGACTAAAGAAACTGTCTTGAATTTTTAAGCCTTTTATGTCAGTATATAGTATAAATATTTGCATTAATTCAGAGGGTGGAATGCAGAAAACTATTTCTGATAATTGCAAGTGATGTGAGAACACTTCTGGGCTCTCACAGGTGGTCAGTTTCAGATCACACTGGATCTGAATTCCATTCCTCAGAGGAAACAAAATGCAATTATGATGATTTGAAGGGAAAGTCAAGGTTAACTGTAGACACTGCAGTTTTATCTCCTTAGGAAAACAAAGTTCATTAACAAATCCAAAGTGTTTTTAGACCTTTATATATACTTTGAAGCAAAGTTTAAGTAAAATTGCTTTCAATGCATTAACACTTTGAGGCAGATAAAACACCCAGGTGTAATTGTATTTGGTCTTAATCTAAATCTTGTTTCATTCACTCTTCCCCTACAGGAGAGCTAAAGTGAAAGCAGATAGATACTGCAAGTGACATCCATTTTCTTCTACAACTTTGGTCCGTTTTCTTCTGCAACTTTGATGGCAGCGTCAAATTGTAAAAGAGTAAAATATTTTATAATTGTTTTTATTTAAGGCATTTTTAAAGTATCTTCAGAATTGTATTAAAATTTTCTCAAATATTAAGAACCAAGCTATAAAATCTTGTTAACTGTATCACTTGTGAATAATTGACTCGTGTTAAGGGAATGGGTCCAACAAAAATTAAAGGTGTATCAATTAACAGTGGTAAGCTATTTGCCATGTAACTTAAGCCCTGGAAGACAGACTGTACACTGTTTTAGTCTAGAGAGAAAGCTCCCTGGCTTTTAGTTGCCTTTAGGACAAAATCTAAAAATAAATAGATGATTGTTGGCAAATGTTCCCGGCCAGAGTCAGGAATTCTTGGATAAAAATGCAGCATAGCTGTGAGGTGTGCTGTGGAAGAGAGGGAGTAAAAAAAAGTTACTAGTTTTTCTCCAGAACTCCTTCGTTTGGTCTAGAACTGGGGATTAGGGCTCATTAACTAGTTGTTGTAGGTACCACACTATATGTCCCTCCCCAGAAATGTGACTGTTGTACAACAAACCATTGGAATATCACTGTCCTGGAAGTGGCTTGCTGCCAAAATTACTCTCAAAATTACTGAGAAAATGACAGCACTGCAAGGAGCAGGCTGCAGGCCAGAGTAAGCACTTATTGGAAGTTCATTGCAGGTGTCACTGATCCACAGTCACTGTTGAATCTTATCTAGATCTGAAGTGAATGCTGGTGGTGGAAGTAGATTGATATTACAGCATCTGTTTTTCTTTTAAGAATATATTGTTTGAATAAAAACTTGACTAGTAGAACCCACAAAAACGGTTAAACGAACACAGATACACCTGTAAGCAGAAATACATGCTCTGGTGGGGAAGGGTGCTGAAAGGACTGCTCAGCAGCAGAATAAGAGCCTGAGAATTACCCCTGAAAGGGAATTTTCCATTTCATATTAGTGTAAATACGAGAATACAGTGTGTTGCAAGTAGCTCTAAGTGATAGTAAGGGTAAAATGGAACAGTGAGGCATGCTTGTCATAGAGCAGTGAGTAAGTGAATTAAAAAGCAATGGCAGAGCAAATGAAATGAGACTGTCCCTAGTAGGAGAAAAAGTACTAGAACTGGCAAGGGACTGGCAGCCTTGCAGAGAATAAGGGTATTTTAGTAGCATTGGGGTTGCCCTGTATGTTGGGAGTAATGATTCACTACAGTCTTGAGAAAATATGTTCTGAGATAGCACAGCAATGGGGATCTGGAGAATTGACTGGAAATCTAATCCCAAGAAAACTAAATCAAAAGTATAACAAAATAGTGAAGATCAGCATGTGTGTTTAGCTGTCGCTGGTGGTTTGGGGGGCCAGTGGTCCCCAGGCTGTTTTCGCAGCCCTCAGTGACACAGACCCGGCTGGCCGTGCTCAGATTGTTCGTTGGCCGGCCGACCTCCGTGACCCGGCAGAGTGAAGAGACCGAGATACGCAGCAAGCACAAATCTGCAGTTTATTAGCTACAAAGTAAAAAAGTTTTCAGGGGTTTATATATCGTTTAGGGGTTTTACAATTTGCACCAATTACTCAAGGGATTCTAAACCTAACCAATCCCTAAGGGATTTTACCTTTAAAATCAACCTATTGATGCTAAGAAAAATGGACCAATAATATTACAAAGAGATAACAAGGGGGTCTGCATTCCATTTCTAAATCGTCACCTAGCCAGCAGTTTCTTATTTCTATGAAATTATTCTCCATGGGAGCCTTTCTAGGGATTCAGGGAGATTGTCTGTTTTGGGAGCGCTTTCTGCTCCATCCACATTTAGCTGTTGCTATGAGGAGTCTTTTTGGATGTTTTCCCAATGGAGGTATTCATGGAGTCATCTTGAAGATACTACATCCTGACAGTAGTGCTAGCACAAGGAGCTTTAATTTAACTGAAACAGAGAAAAAAGGGGAAAGTCATTTGGGCAGCCTCTACTTAAGGGGGAAGGAACAGATGTGAAGAGTGGTAATACAGTACAGGATAGATGAGTATGGGAGAGCAGAAGGGTGGATGCAAGTGCTAAATATCAGTGAGACCTGCTGTCAGTACAGTTAGCTTGCTAACATCTTAAGAAGCATATTCCTTCTTAGATTTTTGAAAACTGACAGAAGAAACCTAGACTAAATGGTGGGCCTGAGGTACTGGTGTGGAACCTGAAGGCAAGGCATTCTGATAGGAACACAGCAGAATAGCCATAGTCAGAGAGGGCAACTGATTCTAGAAGAGAACTGTTTCTTAAACTGAGAATTTCTTTACCAGTGAAAGAACTAAACCAGAATCACAAAGAGGCCTCAAAAAAGTACACTGTATAATATGATAATAGTATCGTTTTGTCTTCAGAACATTTGGAAAGAGTTTTTAATTTTCCAAAATCATTGTTTATTTTCTCCTGTTAAAAATGTACTAAAGGCAGTAAAGCATCTAGACTAAGATAATGAAGTCCCTAACAGCTGTCTGCCCCAGATGTAAAAGACGAGCAAAAAGGGTTGCAGATGTTCAGAAAATAACAGGACTAGCTTAATCAGACTCTTTCTTACCATAGCCCATACTATTATATTCAAATATCTGTAAGTAAACACAGGATTGTTGTCTTACATGTATTTGTTTGCAATTGAAAATATTTTCCAGACTCTTTAGAAACTGCCTGATCTCTCGTTTTTAAAGAACACTCCCATGAAAATCTCAAGGTTTATCCTGTTACAGTGTAATTTTTCTCCATTTCTGAATCCACAGATTGTTTCTGTATCTTCTTTCACCTGTGCATAATGTTTTTCTGCCTTGGTCTCTAGAGCTTCATGCAATTCCCAGCTTCTGGTCTGAGCTGGCTCCTTCCTGCAATATTGCATGCTCTCCTCCCAAGGCTTTCCCACACTACAGTTCATTTTTTATCCTTTCCTGTTTCTTAATTTTTGCAGCTCCATGCAGCTTTCCAGTCAACCTTCTGCCAAGGACTTCCCTTCTTTTTCTTGCCACCCCCACTTGGTTTTGTAAGAGAGTTAATTGCATGGGCAATTAAGTAATAATGTAAATACTGCATCATATCTTTTCTCTGTGCCTAAAACCACATGACATGTCTTAGGCACTGCCAGAGCACATGAGACAAGCTTAAACACAGGCATCCTGGAAGCTCTTGGGTACTTTTTCATGGTGCTTCCACCAACAGCTGCCAATTTTTTGTACACATGAAGTATTTGCTCACACTAAAATGATAATGCTCATACTAATATAACAGTCACACCTAATTTGGCTGCTGGTTTGTATTTGATGTTCCAACAGCCTGGTCTAGTGGAAGGTGGCCCTGCCCATAGCAGGGAGCTTGGAATTAGATGATCTTTAAGGTCCCTTCCAGCTCAAACCATTGTCCAATTCTGTGACATAGATACCATTTAAATAATGACTAGAAGGCAGGGCACTTATAGGCAGATGCATCTCATGCCCTGTTTTTCTCATTAGTCTGTTCCCCCAGTTGCCTTCTTCCTGAACTCCTAAGCCACAAGGTGGAGAAAAGTCCTGCCTCGAGAACATGCCTACCTAGCATCTTTCATTACCACTGATGCTTGAAAGATAGGCTGGAAATAAATCCCCATAAACTGATGTCTATAGAGCAGTTATTTGTTTATTGTACCACTGGTGGTGAGGGGGATATCTCCACCTAACTCACCCACCTTTGTCAAGTGCTGTGGTGTATTTATACAGTAAGTATTGCTTAGTATCACTATGTCACTGTAACATCATCATGTATGTGCCAGAACAAATTTACATAGTATGATCTCATGGTTATTAGATAGTTCTTTCACACTACGCTTGCACCTCCCCAGTTCAGGGGTCATCGGGGGTCTTTGATGAAGGCTTCCAAGGTCATCTTTGCAACTGAACTTTTCAACTTTGTCTTTGGAGCGTGTGCAGTTATGGTATTCCTTGGTCTGTCTGGTCCCAACCAGTCTAAATTCTTTATTTTGTGGCTAATTGGCTTTAAATTTGCCAATTTCTCATTAGTAATATACTTACCCATATTTAAAGCCATCCACCTGGTAAGTTTTTCTTCTTTTTTTTGCCTGTTCAGCATTAAGCAACTAGTTAACCATATACTAGCCATTACATTGTATAGGAAGTTATTGATATCAGGTTATATAGGTATAAAAAGCTGTGATTTGGGTTATATTTATATCAGGTTATATAGATATATCAGGTTATATTGATATCTTATAACTCAAGCTATATGCACCTTGTAACTTTGACCTAAGTTATATAGGCATCACCGCACAGCCTGCCTAGAATCTCCGCAGGACACAGAGTAATTAAAAATCGCAGTACTGCCAAAGTGAAAACTGGTGCCACGGGTTTTCTCTTAGCGTTGCCAAAGAGAGGCGATTTTATTTCAGACTCTCCTGTGCGGAAGTTGCCTTTTGTGGAAGCGCGAGTGAGCATGAGCTGCTGCGCTGTACCATAACTGCACGGGCGGGGCCGGGCCGGGCCGTGCCGCCGCTCCCGCCCCCGGCGGGCGGGGCTCTGTCATGTGGCCGCCGCTCCGGGAAGCGCCGCTCGGAGCCGAGCCGGGCAGGACCATGGCGGGCCGGGGTTGGGCGCTTCTGGCGCTGTTCGCCCTGGCGCTGCCCGCCTGGGCACCGGACCCGGTGAGTCTGGCGGGAGACGGGGAGGGCGGACGGGAGCGGATCGCCCCGGGCGGGATGCGGCCGCCGCTGCCGCCGCCCTTCCCGACGCGGGAGGCCCACGCGTGTGGATGCGCGGCATTGCCTCGCTGCCCCACGGGCTCCCGAGCTCGGGCAGGGCTCCTGCGGCGAGCGGCGGCGGGAGGGGCTGTGCCACGGCCGTGCTGGACAAGTCCTTGCTCGTTCCTGCGCTCGGTTTCGTGCGCGTCTGTAATGTCAGCGCTGCCCTGCTACACCACAGCCGCGATTTCCAGAGGGAAAGTTAGGAGGGGTTGAATCTGCTGAGTGTATTTGCTGTAGTTCACGCGAGGGGAGGAGCGCAGCGCAGGTGGACCTGGTGTGTCGTTTCTTGCTCTCTCAGCTGTTTGGGTTTTTTAACTGAATAAATGAAATATTTAACTTCTGGTGGAATTGGGAAGCTGGGAAGGCGGGGGAGGTTGTTTGGAGCAGGCTGGCCTCCATCTCCTGGGCAAGTAAACAGCTGTTCTTGCTTCCTGGTGTATTCCTGAAGCAGCGAAGCATTCTTTCATCTCTTGAAGTTCCTAAATTTACTCGTCCTCTATGACGAGGACAGGTTTTAAGTATCTCTGGATTTAAAAATATTTTTTAAATCTATTTTTAAGTATTTCTTTAATTCTTTAGTTTGCTCCAAGTCTTTTTTTTTTTTTTTTTAAGCAAATTAAGTGTATGTCGGGAAAATTAGTGGGGGTTTTGTGAGAAGGAAGAGCTGCAGGAAATAACTGTGGACATCTGGATGGCCAGTGTTCTCTTAGCGTCTTTTCTACACAGAATTGGGCTTATCTCTTTCCTTTCTCCCAGTCCCATCCTACCGGCCAAGAGCAGCTTCCTAACACTCTAAGCTATCTCCAGCTTAAAACACCTCCAGAATTTCAGCCAAAAGTGTCCTGGAGGGTGGAGTCATAGGAGAAAGTGCGAGCTGTCAGCAAAGTAGTAGCATTAGAGCTTGTTTTGAATTTTATTTCACTTGGTATATCTTCATACTTGCACAATATCTGCTGTGTATCCAGGTTGCAGGTTGTGCTGCTGTGCAGCCTGCTATTAGGCTTGGATATTTTATTTTTATTTTATTTTTTTTTATTTTTGTTTGAGATGTAGGGATGCATCATTTGCTGAAGAATTCTTCCTAAGTGCCACTGGGTTCATCTCACACAGAAGATAAAAGCCTTGAAGTACATCTCAGAGGTGCAGACTGTCAGTCCCTTTAGCTTTCATTGAGGCCCCCTCAACCATACTGACCTTTGTGCCAAACTGCAATTTAAGTTGTATGGTCACTGTTTCTTCAGTACTGCAAGAGTACTGCTAGCCTCTGTGTTCAGAACAGTGAACAGCATTTGGACTCCTACATCACAATAGTGTTGCATTGGCATCATCACATCTGGGAAGAGGAGCAGAGAGAAAAATGTGTTAGATCACGGAGTTCATAGACCAAAAGATGCTGAATATAACAGATTGACTGAAAATACGGAATTATATTTAATAATATTACCTCAAAGAGGTAATTTTCTATTTGTTTTTACATAAGAAGGTGAAAATATAAAATATATAAATATGAAGGAGGGATGCCAGATATAGTCTACCTCAAAAATAAAGAAATAAATAAAAAAAATAAATAAAGTGCTGGTATTCCTTAAACTGGACAATTCAGTCTATTTCATATTAATGAAATCAGGCTGGGTGTCAAAATATTTACTCAGCAGTCATTAAACCATGCATTACTTTTCTGTACTACTGTCAATATTAACTGTTACTACCTGATTTTTTTTTTTACAGTTCACTCAATTCATCTCAACAGCTCGCTAGTTATTTGGTTTCTGTTCCACTTTTTTTTTATACAATTAGTCAAAGTATAAATCTTCTGCCCTACTTCCACTTCTTATTTCCATCTTTCCCCATACCATGTTCCACTTCTCCTTCACTGTGTTACCTTCCTGTTAGTGTTTCTATCCTGTGCTGCCACATGTTTGTTTTTGTATCCTTACCTACCTCTTAATTTGAAAGTTGGCAGTATATAAGATGACATGCAACCTACTGGTAAGAGTAGATTTTAAAAAGCAAAACAAAGGAAGCATTAAATCACCGTTCAAGAATAGCTGTATTGTTCTCAGGAGGTTCAGTGCATGTTTGAAAAGCACATTTATAGTGGTAACCTGCTGTTTGGATCCAGCTTCCAATAGCTTGTTCTAGGGGACGACCTCTGGCTTGTCACATTAGAAACTGAAGGTGATTCTGTCATGCTGGAAGGATGTTCCTGCTTTTCTTGGATAGAATTTATTGTTCCTCTTCCAGTGTCAAGCCTCTGCAGAGAGAAGAACCCTGCTGACCACAGTAGTGACTTCATAGCTGCTTATTTTATTCTGGTTATAAAAAGTGCTTGATGGTTTTTCTGCTGCTGCCAGAAAATTCTACAGGTGTCTTTTCTTCTTTTTTTTTAAACCTTCTCAGAAAGCTTTGCAGTTAGTCTTTAGCTGGTTGCAGAGGATAACAATTTTTTTGTTCCTTGTTAGAACTTTGTGTAAAAAAAACAAAACAACAAAACACCCCACTTCTAGTTTTCTGATTGTCTTGACATCTTTTTAAGTTGCTGCCTATGTGCCAGGGGAAACCATACATGGAGCTGTTGCAGTCACTTGGTTTGTTCTTATTGGAGAGGAGACTGAGACATTGCAGTCTTCAGCTCCTCAGAAGGGAAAGCACAGGGCAGGCACTGATCTCTTATTGCTGATCAGCAATAGGACCTGAGGGAATGGCCTGAAGCTGTGTCAGGGGAGATTTAAATTGGATATTAGGGAAAGATTTGTCATCGACGGTGGTGGGGTACTGCCTGTCAGAGATTAAGATGCATTTGGACATGTTCTCAGGCACAGGGTGTGACTCTTGGACTTGTCCCATGCAGGGCCAGGAGTTGGACTTGATGATCCTTGTGGGTACCTTCTAACTCAGGATATTCTGTGATGTAATAGTTTACTGGCTTCCTAAAGAAACAGTTAATAATCTCTAATTTCCTCAGATACCTCAATCGGTTTTGAAAGTTGTATAGGTTGTTTTAGGAATTACTGGCTTCTTTACCTTGCTTTACTTTTTCTCTCTCCCTTTAACTGTTGCTTTCCTCACCTTTTTTGTGGCTTAGGCTGCAAAGCTCTGGGAAGATAAAAATAGCTGCAGATAGAGGATTAAAATCACAGGGGAAGGTGCCAGGAGTGACATAACGTTTAGCACCTTTAGCTTAAAATCCTCTGAAATCAGTTTTGCACAGGTGCCAGTGTTTCCTCTGTGAGCATGGGCTCTACTGACAGAGCAACTGAATTCTCATACACTTTGGATAACTTTTTTGTTAGAAGCTTTATCTGTCAGGAAACATATATTGATGGAGGTATTTCGTGAAGGTTCAAATCTGAACATCCATTGCAGTAGGACGTATATGTAATGTCACTTTTTTCTGATGGATTTTAGCATTGCAGGATGGAAAATTGCACAAGACAGTTGCATCAATACTGTTAAGCATTTGTCTGGCTTTGCACAAAACCTCTGACTTTTGTTGCCTAATTAGTCATCTGATATCCCTCCTACCCTCCTTGTTTTGACGTTTTCTCACTTTGAAAATTAAATGGCCTTTTGTGTTTGACTTTTTGTTCCAGCTAGGCAAAGGCTATAACTACAGTGCAGTGGAATCTAGGAAACACAAAGCTGCTGGTCTTATATCTTTACCTCATGTGTTGGAAAACCAAAATTCATCTCATGCTTTCTCCCACCAACTGGAAACAGTAGAAATAAATAGCATTACAACACACAGAAATCAATCCCAATTTAGAATTTCTATTTCCAGTTGTAACAACTTAGGCCAGTGTTTAAAGTCCATGGAATTGTGTAAGACATTTTGTTTTCTATATTAATGCATTAAAAACAGATAATGAGATTAGCCCAAAGAGAACATTGACATTAGTTAATTTCTTTGTCCCAGTTATGTAGGTGCTGGAGATGTTGTCACAGTTTTCACTGGAACCAGAATGCATTATAAGGACACACTAGTAATCTAATTAATACAGCCTAATAAATATTGGAAATCAAGCGTGGGGAGGAAGGGAAGTAGTGGAAGGATCACTCCATATTTTGTTTGTGTTCTGTCTCCAAATAATTGTGCTTTGGGAGCTTTTCTGTGGGCTCCCAGAACAGCACATGTACCTTTCCTTTTTATTAGTGAGATATATTATACTCTAAGGAGTTTTCTGAACTTCTCATATAGTTTTGGGACCAAATCTGGCCTGCTCTCAACTGGCTTGAAGAACAAGTGTGGGTGGCCAGTTGGCATTTGCTTGTATGTCACTGGGTAAAACATAGAATTACAATTGGGGCATGTATATGCATATGTTTATACCTATATATATATATACACATGGTTTGTGTAATTGATAGAAAAACAACCTTGCATTCACTTTGAGCATGCCTAAAATAATTCAATAATTCTCAAAATTTCCTTTGTAACTAGCCGTGCTCCCAGGAATGAGGGTGTATTTTTAGTCACATTCCTGAATTGCACCCCACATAATGTTTAGCACCACTTCTCCACACTGAATCCAAAGTCATGCCATATAGCTCATTCCACCAGCTGAGGGATCACCTAAAGTTCATTATGCTTTCCCTGCCCCAGCTGCACAGTGCAGTTTAACACTAAACATAATTAGGAATGACACTGTGAAATTGGATTGTGCGTTGGAGGAATGGAGCAGACTGGTCCACACTGAGATCTAAGGTTTCTGAACTTGCAGAAAGAATATGCTTTTGAAGTGGTCTTCATTAAATCACATGGAGTAAAAATATATACAGTTTGTATATTTGTCCTATCCTTGTGGTTGCCCTGGACTATATTAGACAAGTTGTCTAAAGGTCTGTCAGACAGCATGGGGAAGTTGCTTCTGGTCTCTCCTCTTTCCAAAGTCCCAAGGCTTTGAATTAACTTATTAGTCCTGAGGTTGAATTCAAAACTAGGTCTACTAGGATAATAGTGTTTTAACAAAGAGACTAAATAGTAATTTTCCATTGTCTTTGCAGTATGGAGAAGAATGCAGGAGTAAAATGTACCCTCCTTCAGGACCAACGTAAGTAATCTGATTCAACTTGTCTAGCAAATTACAGAGAAGTTGTGATTTACAAGTCGGAACAAGGTTTTTTTTCTTGCAACTTTTTCTGTTGCAGGACTACAAAATGCTAGTTACAGGTGGGAAGCACCTATTTTGTCAAATGTTTCCTCAGAGCCTTCTTTAAATTTGGTTTCTGGTATTTCTCTCTCAGGTTCAAAGGGAATATACCCACATACATCATAAATCTTGATTTACCTCCCAGCAAAAGGTGGGATGAGCTGATGCGTGACAAAAAGACAGAGGTAAGAAATGCAGCGCTTGCTCTGAAGCTTAGCAGATATAAAACTAGCACATAGCCTTTTATTTTGGGAAAAGTTTTAAAAGGAATACATGTGCTAAAAGTATCTGAAAGGGATAATATTCCCAGCAGACTTTTCTAATATGATTCCAGTCCAAAAGAATTGCTTGGGTAAATTTTTTTTCTGTTTAACACTTAAGTTAGCAGCATCAATTGTAGAGATACTGGCGTTTGGGATGGTGAGATGTAAAAACCAGTGTGCCATAAACAAGTGTGTGCCATTCCATTTATCAAATCTCCTTAGTCTTGAAGTGATGCAGAATGAAGAGGGAGTGACACACCAAAGGAACAGCCTTGGTAAACTGACGTGAAACTGAGGCAGCATCTCTTCTCTGCACCTCCCTACTTCTCTCAAAATGCTACATGAGATGATGAAATGACAAGGGGGAAATTAAGAACTTCTTGCCCTTTTCAGGAATGCTGGTTGTAGCAATGGTGTTTACATAGCACATTTTTTTTTTTTTTAATATTTGAGCCTATTTCAAAATACTTAAAACAGCTGTTCTGAAGATGGCTGAAAATTCAATTCAGTAATTTTTAATTTCTCAAGGCCAGGGCTTTTTGCTATATCCCTCGACTTTGGTCTTTCCACTCTGAAAGCCAGAAAAATTCTACTTACATGCTAATATTTATTTTAAAAGTCTCATTTAAGCCAGTGGGCGTTGGCTGCTTCAGGTTTCACCTTAAATTCTGAAGAGTTTTATCTCTTGTGTACTTTGGAATTAGATCACATGGAGTGGAACTCTTATTTGCAACATTCACATGTTGCAAATCAAAAGCATATGCTTTAATAAGAAATTTATTGGGTGTTTTTGTCTTCAGTAATATCAGTGCTTAAGCAAAAAGCTAGAAATTAAAATTCTGAAAGATAAAAGAGGGCAGAGTACTAAAATGTGTTCAAAGGAGCAGAACACAAAGATAGCTTTCCTGTAATTTGTTATTTCTGGTAGAAGGACACATTGGAATTAATCAAGAAAGTTATGTGAACAAAGCTTGAAGAGTGATTCTAGTGGGGAGCTGGGGGTACTTCAAGAACGTGACATTTAGCACTTTATTTAAATATGTATTTTTTGCAACAAAGTGTTTTTTTCAAAAGTCTGTCAAAGAGTCCTGTTAGTATTCTAGCAATTCTTATGCTTAAGATCTTCTATTCAACAAAAGCCCTTGCTCTTTTTAGTTGAAGACTGTGGTCCAGAATATTAAAGATATAGCAAATACCTTCTTCCCCAGTGGCAAAGTTGTTGACATAGTGGATAACAAAATTGTAAGTATTTTCAGCTTAATTATTTTATTGCTGTATGCTCTGACTACAGAATTAGAATACTTCTAAATCTAGCAATTAAGAACTTTCAAAGTTACTGATTTACAAGTTCTTAATTCCACTTCCAGAACAGAACAAAAATGCTGTTTCAAAGAGTCACTCTGAAATTTTGCCTTCTTGTCTACTCTGAATGACTGAAAACATCAAACAAAAACTGCATGTCTCTTCCTCCTCTAATTTTTCCTAAGATCTTTTCAATTTTGGATTAGTAACACTGGACAAATATGCAACAGACTGTTACTGTAGCAAGACACTTGACTGAAATTTTTTACCATATTCCACTTCTTTTAAGCAGTAGAGTAAAATCAGATTTTGAAAACTGTAATAAATGTCTGATCACAGGGACAGCTTTGACTAGGCCTCACCTTAAAAATTAATTTGATTCTGATAAAAGTAAACTTTGGCATGGAACAGGGGAAAGCAGTGTAGGGTTAGAGACAGCAAAAGATCAGATCTCTACCCCATCTTTAGTTACAGCCTTTAGTTATAGCCTTGTGTGCCTGAGTGGGGTGGACATAAAGGCAGCTTTTACAGGTGCCATGCTGATGTATGAAAGTCAGGGATACCCAAAAACACTGACATTGGGCTCCATTGCAGTTGATCTTTAATTTATACAAGTCCTACTTCACTTTTCTGTCTGTTGCTGCTAAGAGAGGCTGTGCTCATGTCCATTGCACATATCAGTGTTTTGATAAGCTAAGTTTTACTTCAGTTAAGTGTATACTTGTCTTCAAAGGACTCTGCAAACATCCTCAAGTTCTACAGATTGCAGAGAAATTAAACACTCAATAGCTGTGAGAAAAGTGTGCCTGTTGAGAAGACATTTTTTATAAGTAACAAAATATTGTTAATTTAAACGTAAATCATACAAAACTTTTCCTTTCAGGCTCATCTGACTGCCACACTCCCTTATCCTTTCAATGAAGAGCTCCTAGGGATTGCAAATTCATCTGGGATTCCTTTGGGTAACAGTTTCCAACACTTTATTAACATAGTGGAAGGCTGAACCCAGTCTCTTTTAAAATTAGTGTGTTTACCAGTATGCAGTTAGTTGGTTGTAGTCACCTTTGACTTTAGCAAATCATTAATTAAGTAGTTAAAGCAATAAATTACATCTCACACTAAAA
Source organism: Toxostoma redivivum (assembly GCA_013397375.1). Lineage (NCBI taxonomy): Eukaryota > Metazoa > Chordata > Aves > Passeriformes > Mimidae > Toxostoma > Toxostoma redivivum. Next base: position 447,692 of record VXBI01010167.1, on the reverse strand, counting down.
AAAAGTGTTTTAGAGGAAAATGGAATAAATCATATAAGCTTTTTATCAAGCTGGGTCTTCTCTGTAGAGCTTTAAGTTCCCACTCCTTGGTTTTGGGAAGTGGAGCAAGTCTCAGCTGCTGTGCACCAAAAGGGAATCCTTTATTCTTGTTGGTTTTGCACTCTGCTGCATGTCTGCTGTTGACATAGAAAGAAGTCAAGGCTCAGTTTCCTGCTGTTCTTTCTTTCCCTTGTGGTCCTTGCCATGCCCTTCTGCCTTTCCTCTGTTCCTCCTGGAAAAGAAGGCCATTCCAGGTGAGGAGTAAGCACCAAGTTCTTCCAGAACTGAGCCAGAGAAGGAGCACTGCCTGTTTGCACTGCTTCCCTCACACAGGAGCAGTACACCTGCTGCTAGCAGCAGCTCTTATATGGCAGTAGTGGTACATAGAGCAGCTTTCTTCTTAAAAGTGAATTTCATAGCTTGCTTTGAAGTTTCCAGAGGAGGAAGTAGCAATGACTGTCAGTTTTATTCATAGTAAGGCAGAAAGTTAGGGGATTCTGATCCCTCTATTTGCCTTTCAGGAAGCTCTTGATTTTGCTGAACCAGTCATTTTAAAGTTCAAAGAAGATTTAAATTGAAATATTTAACAGAAATATTACAGAATACTGAACTTTACACTATGCTTTTTTCTAGCCATTTTTTTCTGTTCATGGTAAGTTTCAAACTATTGAACTTTGTTTCTTTTTTTTCTCTAGGGGAAATCGTTATTTTTAACATTTTTTATGAAATTTTTACTGTGTGTACATCAATAGTGGCAGAAGATAAAACAGGTAATGCAATCCAAAATAGCGATAACAGTTTTCTTTCATGTAGAATAGGGTCCACCTCAGTTATGCAAATACATTCATCCTCAACTGCAGGCAATAAGGTCTATTAAAGAGTAATAAATAAAGTATAAAAGGTAGTAATAATAACAATGCCTAAGGACTGATAATAGAAGGTATTGCTTGAGAAAGGGAATAATAGTTCATAAGTGTCTTAGGTTTTAAAAAAAAGGACAAAAACACTTTCAAAGATAGTTTCATTTTGGTTTTGTCAGATGGTGAGTTTCTTGTGATTGGTTGGTTGCGGGTTTTTTAATAGGTGGTGTTTGTGTTTCTAGGGGAAAGAAACATCAGCAGCACACCTCAACGCCATGCAGGATTTTGCATCTAGTTTCTAGATATTGCATGTGTATGCTGGTAGAGAATTTTCTTCTAAGAAAAGAGACTCTTTAATTCTGCTACTTAGTTCTGCAGCCCTTGTCTGCACCTGTTCCAACTTAGGAAGTTTCTAAGGGATTCTCAGAGGGCTACAAGCATCTCACTTTTAGAGGAAGCTCAAGGTGTTGCCATTGCATTAAGATAGGGTGGAAAGATTAGAGGCTGAGATGGACAGCATTTGCAAGATTATTTGATTTCAGTTATGGCAAAACACTTCTCTGACCAATAAAAACCCATCATAATATTGTGGTTATGAAAAGAGCAAGTAGAGAATGCTATTTTCCTTGCACACTTTCCCAGATATTTGACTGCTTACTCATTTCTTGGGTTTCTAAGCTGAAATTTGTCTATTTCTTTGGAAAATCGTATTTAATTATTTATTGTTGTATAGGGAAACTGTACCACGCCAGAAACTTGGATTTTGGACTCTTCCTAGGGTAAGTACTTAAACTTGTGACTGTTTTTTTAAAAAAAACCCAAAGAAAAAGCAAGCTGAACTTGAAATAGCTACATACATTCTTTGAGTCTTCTTTGGACATCCATATGACTGTGACAAGTAATTCTCCATTGTCTGTTGTGAAAAAAGGCTAAAATGAAAAGATCAGGATGTTCTGCTGATTTTATGTCAAACTGCCCAAAGTGCATCAAGAACAGCTGTGTTTTGCTACTTACTCTTTTTCTCAGCTCCAGTTCAAACTGTGTCAAACCAAGGAATGGCCCATGTAACCTGATCTCTGAGGCACAGTGTATCTTGTTCTTTAAGTGAAGGGCTGAAGCAGCAATTTTAATACATGCAGTGAAATGGGAATTGGATTGGGGCTTGGGGTTTTAGTGATTTCCTTCCCTCTCCTCCCCCCCAGTTATTGTACTGTGCTCCACTGGCACTTCCCATCATTGTTCATTTCTTTACAAACTCTGTAGTTCGTTGCCTAGCACTCCTTAGTTCTCCTTTCATACCCTGTGATCAGGTAGTTCAGCGTTTGCTTTTATTACCCCAGTATATTTTGTAATATCACTCATCCAGATGATGCTCAGTGCACAATTGGAATTTAATTGCTCATCTTTATTGAAGTTCTTACCTACCTATTAAAAACTCACATGTTGCCTACTGTGACTCCACCTGTCCCTTGGTTTGGCTTGTGTTGGACTTCTCTCACTTGTCAGAAATACTGAAAAAATGCTTCCTGAATATTAAAGAAACTTTCAAAGGTGCTCCCAGATTCTGGATTATTTCCAGGGAATTCAACAGTCTGCTAAGTACTCTTTATCAACTCTTTGCCTACAAACTGATCTGGCTTATTTCACAAAATTGGTACTTCCCTTCATGTAGAGTAAATCCAGTAGTATGTGGTTTCTTTTCTGCCTTTTTAAAATAAGAATTCAAGGTTTGGTGTCACAAGCAGTACCTGTGGCTCCCTTTGCCAGCAGGTAGAGAACAAAGTTATGTGTTCAAAACAAACTAGCTGTGATGGTGGTGCTGTTTAATCCTGAGCAAATAGATATGCTCTTGGTTCTAACAGAATTTAGTTCTTTTCACTGCCTGCCTGTGCATTTAGACTTCTTAGTTATTCCTTGCTGGTGCTTCTCAGGTAACTACAGAGCAGTGATGTTGGCTGACATAAGATCAGAGGACAGGTATCACACACAGGATGCCTGCATGCTGTGAAGGGAAGCTTTGAAAACTACTGAGAGAGGGAAGTTTCAAATACTGTACTGTCTCCTGCAGGTGGGATGTTAAAAACAATTCCTGGACGTTAACTCGGGAACTGAAGCCTTTAGTGGTACTCTTGGACTTTCAGAGAAACAACAAAACAGTGTTCAAGTCCACAAATTTTGCAGGATACATAGGCATGGTGTCTGGAGTCAAACCAGTAAGTATGGGGATGGGGCCTTGATGCTTCAGATTTTCCTTTAATATTTAAATTTCTCTGCTTTCATGCTCTGCCTTGGGATGTTTTCCAATAAGTGATCTCTTAGTTGTTCTGGTGCACAGCACAGCTACTTGAAGACAGATAAAAGAAAACAATGTTGCTTCCTTCCTTGTGAAAGGAGATTGCCTAAATGAAATGTTTCTGTTTGGATAGTTCTTAAAATACAGCATTAAATCTTGAATATGGACAGGAGTGAATACAAAGTGCTGAAGTGGTTAGAGTTTCTTGCTGGCTAATAGCTAATGCTGTGAATCCTAGAGGTGAAACAGCACACTTGTGCTATTTTAATTCTTTCTCCAATCCTTCTTGGAAAAGGCAGTCCTGCATTCTAAGATTTTTTTTTGTTGGTTTATGTTTAATAGGCTCCTGAAATCTGGGGTTTATATACATTTTAAAAACCAGCAGTGCAGAACTACATCAGGGTGTCCAACTTACCACACTTCTCCTTTTCTATATGTTCTATCTTCTATTGTAGGTAGTGTTTCTTCTTGTAGAGCATTTCTGGCCTAAATCCTTGCATTGTATTCATTTATTTTTGTCTTTTGCTCAAATAAATTGGGAAGATTCCATTCTGAAAATGATTCAGTGTAGCTGAATTCAGTTTTTTTCTGAAACATTAGTCAGAGAAGACTGAGATTTGAGTTTGAATTGTGTGTTCCAAGTAACATGGACTGCAGAGTGTGCAGCTGCATGCCCATGTGAATAGCAGGTACATATCAGGGTGTGCTTAGCACTGGGACTTTAGCTACAATAGTACTCAGAGGTCTGAGAAGAAGGTGACATACAGCAGGGAAAGGAAAACTGCTAATTCAGTGATGCAACACAGACCAAGAAATAAAAATGGCCACAGGCTTGACTTGCTTAGTGTAAAAGCATGCCTTGCTGATTGTCTACCAGGTCAGAAAACTCATTTCTGCTTATTCAAGCCATGATAAATTAGGTTCTTCTCTACATGAGCTTGATCTTGCAGTCTGTTATTCAAAGGGGAAGAGTCTATGAAGCTCAATTGTCATCTAAATTGCAATGCTGCCTCTTGTTTATTAGTGGTATTCATGGGCTGACAATGGCTGAAGGTTGGCTTGTTTAATGCTTTTCAGAACTTGTTCACTCTGACAATGAATGAGCGTTTCAGTCTTGATGGTGGTTATGTGGGTGAGTAATGTTCATTTCTTTCATTATTTCTGCCTAAGTTTTCCAGACCTTGGGCAAACCAGTTACTTTAACAAACAGGCACACAAATGGTGAAAAGATTGCAGATGAGTAAGATGAAACACAGCTCATTTTAAAACCAGCTGTGAAAATTAGAATAGCATGAGTGAACTGTCTGAAAACAAATTATTGTGATATTTTGCAGGAATATTCGAATGGTTTCTTGGTAGAAGAGATGGTATGTGGATGGGCTTTCTTACAAGAACAGTATTAGAGAATGCTACAAGGTATTCCCTCTCCCTCTAAGTATTATGCTAATTTAATCTGCTTTGCATTCAACTAGCATGAATACTGTAGATATATGCTTAATATCGTGTGATATAGATACCTCCCTAGTGGCCTTAACTTTAAATACTTCTGGTTTTGATGGTACTCTGGAGCAGGAGGTGAAGCATCACACTTGGTCCCTCAAATATTTTTTCTCAGATTTCTTTTTTCCTGAGTCTGTTGGTAATCTAAATGCATAACAGCATTCTGCATCAAAGCATATCCAACAGGTACTGGTACATTGTATGAAGTAAGCAGAAACAAAGCTGTTACGCAAAAAATTAGTCCAGTGGAATATGACACAGTATGTTATCACTTTACTCATATTTTAAGTGTAGAAAAAGTGCAAAGAGCACCTCTAAACCATCATACTTTAAGTACAAAATGAGACAAGAAGCTTTTCTTAAATGTGGTCCTTTATCATGATCCTGTCTCCTCATATGTGCATGAAATGGGAAGAAAGGCTTAACTACCCTAATTTTCCTGGGTCTGTGAAACTTGCTTTTCAGTACTTGAACCATTTATAGCATTTAATAGTCCAACATTATTTTACTCACAGTTACCAGGATGCAAAAGACAGACTGGCAAAAACAAGACTTCTGGCTCCAGCTTACTTTATTCTGGGTGGAAAAAATTCTGGAGAAGGGTGTGTGATAACTCGATCCAGGACAGCTGCTCTGGATATCTGGGAGTGAGTATGCTTCACCTGACACCTGACTCATTCCTCCAGAAGAGGACGGGTTCCACCAATAATTGTGTGGTCTGTTTCTTGTGACTGCTGTTGTACAAGAACTCAGTTCTTTACCATTATTGAAAAATATCACAGCAAGCCTAAAAAAATAATGCATCTGTATATAGTACATGCTGTATACATGTATTTACTATATAGTTAGAGAAGCAAAACACAAACTTAGACCTCTTTTCCAGCCTTGATATCAAGAAGGGCACATGGTACGTGTTAGAAACCAACTACGATCGCTGGAAGCCTCCACTGGTGCTGGATAATCGTAGAGGACCTGCAATGAAATGCCTGAACCAGACAACACAAGAGGTAAGCATCCTCCAAATACCTCATATCCTGCTGGTCTGAAACTCCCAAGTTGCAGTATTGACCTGACACAGCCAGGAGCATTCAGGTTATTTCCAAGCACTGCTGTAATGACACAAGTGGCTGATGATTTTGTGAGAATTTGTCTCTGCTTCTGGGTTATAAGAAGATGGCTCTTTACATGGGGGAGGGTGTGGGTTTTTTGTTTATTCATTTGTTGATTTGTTTGGGGGTTTTTTGGGGTATTGTTTTATTTTTTGGTTTGGGTTTTGTTGCTAGTTTTAGGGGGAATTGGGTTTTTCAAGATTCCTTTTGATTTGGTTTGTTGGGTTTTTTTTTGTTTAGTTGATTGGTTTGTTTTGGGCTTTCTTTTCATCTAGGTGGGTTTCCTGAAAGTATTTTCAGCAGCTGCATATGCAGGAGGGTACACCCAGAGATAATTTGAGAAAGACTTTTGGTGTTTTCAGGGTAGTTTTACCAGTGAAATTCAAACACACACTCTTGGGCAGCAAACATAAGTGTGCCATGCTTGGCTAAGATCTGGTCTGGTCAAATTTTTGCAGCCTACATTCTTCTGATATCAAAGTGTTATGGGAATCTTGTACTCTTAAAGATGTATCTTGTTATTTAAATGAGGTGTAAAAAAAAAGAGTTCTCAGCATTTACATTAACAGGTTAATGCCTCTTAATATCAGTATATTATTTTCTTTCAGAATCTCTCCCTACCAGCAATTTATGATGTTCTCTCCACAAAGCCTGTCCTCAATAAGGTAATGCTTCTATTTTTACAGGAAGTTTATTAGAGTGGGGAGCAGACCACTAACTATTGTACATCTAAGGTGGAGGCTTCAGTGATACATTCAGGGGTTTTAGGTGAAAACGTTAATGTAAAAACAAATTTCACATTACTTTTTAAAGGCAAAATATAATTGCTGGAATAGCTATTTTCCAAAGGCCCTATAGCTTTAAAACTGTCAGTAGCCTGAGCCCTTTCCTCATAGCTGGCTCTGGTTTGAGGCAGCAGCCACTTTGCAGGCATCTTGAGCACCCTTCTAACCAGAAATAATACATGATCTATGTCTTTGTAAATTCACATAAAATAAGTTAATATACCTCATGATTTAGACATACTACAGGCACATTATTCTTGCAACACAAGAGGTTTTAGTCTGACCTTGAAATTTTGGTGTTTAGGATAAAAACCTGAAGGAAATACTTTTTAAGAGTTTTTGAATAATGAAGTTTAGTTCCTGTGTTAAGTGGAGGCAGCATTCTTGACTGACAACACGGACAATTCGTACTTGCATGTTGTTGACTAAAGAAGGTAAATGCTCATTTTGTAGAACTGTTCAGTGTATCCGAGAGAGTTTTTCACTAATTCCTGTGATGTGGTTTGTTTTCTTCTCTCTTCTTCCTCCCCCTGCCCATTAGCTGACTGTGTGCACAACGCTGATGGAGGTGTACAATGGCCATACAGAGACTTACCTGCGGGAATGCCCAGATCCCTGTAGCCCTTGGTAGCCCTGTACCTCTCCTCTGTTGGAAGCTGCTTGTCCAAATTAGCATCCTCCACGAGAAAATGCTTCTGGAAAGAGATTACTCAGTCTAACTCCTTTGTTCAGAAATCTAATGGCTCTATAGAAATGGCAAAGCGCTTCTAACAATGAAGGACCCTGTCTCACAGCAGATTCTTCTTGCTTTGTAACCAGCAGTTCTGCTGACAAGAAATGTATCCTCATGAGTGTCTGGTATGATTTCAGCCATTTCCGCCAAATGAGTTCAGCCGTTAGTTCTAGATCTCTTCAGTCTTGGCAGTATTCTTGGTGTGTTGTTGGTTGGGGGTTTGTTAATTTTGGGGTTTTTAGTTTGGTTTATTTAGATTAAAATCCTTCTAAAAGACACAAGTTATAATGGCACCTACCAAGCATCAAAAAGAATTGGATATAAGATGATCATCTAGGACAATACAATTCTGTTATTCTTTCATAAGCACTTAAATTGCTATTGTTCTGGTATAATATGTCTGATATGCCCTTTTATAAAATAACCTACCAAGTGTCATATTTAGTCACAGAAACAACGTCTTGGGGAAATATCTGAAACAAGATCTGAGCCAAGAATGTCTTGCTACTGATTTGTAACTCTTTTGTGGAAGCTCTTTCCTGGCCTGTTAACAAATGTGTTTTTTTAATACAGATTTTTCTGTTGTCTCAAAAAAAATACTAATACAATAAAGAAAAGATACTTTCTGTGACCAAAGTACACATGTACTGATTTCATACTTCAGTCTAAGACATCATGCATGTTAGATACCACACGGCATAAACTGCTTTCATTTCCAAATAGACTGTCTGAAAAACTGATTTCTTACGATTTTGTAAACTGGTAGTAAAGCTATTATCATAATAAGGTGTTTGGGTTCTTTTGGGAGGATTTTAGTGGGTTGGCTTTTTTGAAAGTGAGGAAAGGACAGCAAGTCAGATTACACCATTGTCTGGAATTCAAGTTAAGAGAGAAAAGTCCTTTAGAGAGAAGTAGTAGCACCCTAATATCCTAGGATGCAGATGATGTAGGAGGCAATAGTTTTACCTGTGCCACAGCTGCATTGCTGGGACTAGCTTACAGTTCCAACTCTTGTGTTCTCTAACACACAAAGAAAAGACACTGCAGAGTGAGCTTAGGGGCTGGTATGTATCGTGGTTCCCTTGTAATCTTTTCTCAACCCCCTAGGAAAGAGGTGCTATTCATATTCCCATTGCACCCGGAATGCAAAGGTACCAGGAGTGAAAGGGAAGTGTTTGCTCTCTTTTGTGTCTACAGAGACAGTATTGCATAAGGCATTCCAATTAAAACCTGCAAGTTCATGACATCCAGTCACAATGGGACTCTTGATAGCCAGGACATGCAGAACAGTACTAGTGTAATGCAGAAGTTGAGAGTACAGTATACTACAGCTTCCTGTTCCAAACACAGAAGGGTATTAAATTTTTTTTTCCCCATAATTAGAAATTTAACACTAAGAAGTCTACAGAAGGGGAATCAAGTGATTCCCAAAATAATCTCTTCAGGGAAAAAGTGGTGGATTCTCTAACTCTGGGCAATTAAGAGTCAGCTGAACAGTGTGCTGGGCCTTCTTGTCTAGATTGGACTTTTGCCAAAAAGATTGGACCAGCTGATCCTTAAGATTCTTTTCACCTCCATGTTTTTGGTTAAAAGATAACCTTGAATCATTCCTTGTTTCAGTAGCCAGGTTACCATTTTACTGCAAACTTGGTTTTTATTAGAGGCTCTCCTTCCAACAACATTGGAAGAAGTGGAGACAACAGGAATGCTATTTACCAAATAATTTTAGTGGCTGATAAAGAAACACGGCTTCTGGTTGAAGAAAATGAAACACTGATATTCTAAGCCTTAGAACAATGCCTGTAGTAGCACAGGAAGAAGCAATTCAGGGGGATGTAAAACTGACAAATTGAGAGCACACAGAAATCAATACCCCACTGATTAAACAAGAAGCAGTTAGTTGTGCATCTAATTTATTTTTAAGCATGCAAGCAGAAGTGTGTTAGCATGATTGTACTACTAGGGTCCATTTTTAATCTCAACTATGAATATTGAATCTATGTAAATCAAATATAACAACACAATTTAAATTAGTGAAAAATGCATGTGTGAAATGCAGCTCTTGGGCCATTTGAGTCATAAAAGACAATTCAACCAAAAAAGTTAGATGTTGCAGTCTGTACTGCAGAGAGCCCATCACACATTTCTGAGTGCACACCTCAACCTGGCAGGGGATTGTTCGGATTTATGTGGAATGAAGTTGTGTAACATAATCAAATTACTTTGTAATTTAAAAATCAGTTTACTTGCTTAATTAGTCTTGTCCCACTTTAGCATATGTAGAACAAGGTACTGTAGAGTATTTACAGTTATTAAGTAATCTCCCTTGTGTAAGACAATCCCCATTTCCACACTTGAAATTGCTTTACAATTGCAAAAGGACAGCTAAATTCCGTGGATGTCTGTCCAGAGCCTGAATGCCTATGCTGCTATTGACTAAAATAAACAAAGATATTTAAAAACAAAACTCCCAACAACTGTTTTACTGTGTCTGCCTTAATATACAAAAAGTGATGAATGTGATTAATTACTTATTGATTTAACCTTTACCTGTCAAGTCTGGAAGTTTTCTCAAGCCAGACAAGAAGTTTAATTTGCTTTTGTTGTGAAAAACTATCAAATTGTTGCAAAACAAGGTCAATATGTGAGCAACAAAAAAAACATACTTTTTGATTATTACTGCATAGCCTAGTTCTAGAAAAACCAGCCTCAGTCTTAGCTGCTAGCAGATTTACTATTTATGTAAATACAAACAGTTAATCCAGTTTACTGTAAACTAGATTAAATAAGATGTTAAAGAAGAGACCAAGCTGTTTGGGTGCTGGAATTGAAATGGAAAAAAAAAAAGTCAGAAAATTTGCCAAGAAAATTTTTCACCTTTACAGTTTCAGAAACCCATGCAATGAAACCTCATACCATTTCAGAGGAAGAAAGGATCTCATCTCCTATGTTAAAAAGCAAAATTTTGGCAGTTAATGAGAACAGGAGAAGGCAGGAATTGGAATCTTATCAAAATCAAGCAGTAGTTCTGGGACATATGTGCAAGTGAGTTTGCCTTAGAGTCAATTACAAGTCAAGGCTTTGCTTAGAAGCAAAACTCCAGAGCAGGGCCCATAGATATCCCTAGATTATCTGCAAGGAAAGCAGCAAGAGTAAATAAAATATTTTCACTGGAGTAAACAGGCATGGTGCAGAATGGATAGACAAGAAGCAGATGAGAGCTTCAGGCAGACTCTATAAAACTAACAACGAAACTCTCCTTCCTCCCAGCACAAACACGTGTCCCACTTTCACACAGCCAGCTCTTTGGGCTACAGGTGCAAGGAGAAAGAAATGCAAAGAAGCTTGGATTTCACTGCAGTGACTGGCAACCGCAGCTTATGGCAAGATCCTACTTATAGCATGGGTCAGCAGATGAATTCTCCTACTTTTGGAGCACCAGGAGTGTTAGTGAGAAGGGCACACCCAAGCTCTCTGAGCAATAAAACCTCTCATCCTTTGGACCAGAAGAACAAGATGAGCCAGGGGTGATGCTCAATTAAAGAAGTGGCAAAAGCCACAGTTTGCCTTGGAAAGAAAAGTCAGATATTTATGCATTTTATAAGAAGCTGCCTTTGACAGTTAAGAGTCTGGAAACTGAACATACCAGTTGGCCAAAGGCTGTGATCTAGAACCAAACAGACCATGCAGCTGTTTCCTTGAGTTCTGCCTACCAGTTTTTCAGACCATTGTAACTTGGCAGAAGCAAAGATTTTAAAGGCCCTTTGTAACTATGTCTACTCCCACACAGTTACTTACAGGAGAGGACAATAATTAAAAAGGAGCTAGCCTATTTACATAGCAAGAAGCACTATACTCAGGACATTTTCTGATCTACAGTGAATCAGCTCTGAATTACATTAATAGTTTATGGGACAATCTCAGTCTAATTTGTTTTGCAAAGTTTTTCTCCTAGCTTAAGGGTTACGCATGAGCAGTAAAATGCTCCCAGTGAGACAGCCTCTGTTGGAGATTCTGCATTTGAGGTAACTCCAGTCTTTGCTTAATGTTTTGTACTATTAGTCTTGTCTTTCTTTTAAACTTGCTAAGTTTTCTCTATTTGGCAGATACACAGTGTAGAAAAAAACAAACATCCCTAGGTTTTTTTTCCTCTTTATATTTCAGTGAAAATGGGTAATCTCAGTAAGAAAGATTTTTTTTTCTCTGCAGTAAAAAAGATTAGATCATAAGCACTGAGTTGTAGCGAAGTCCTGCACCGCCATCTTGTTTTTAAAGCAGAACTTAAATTCAGGTACCTGGAGGTGTTTGGATTAGACATAGTCTTTTCTCAGGCTACACCCACCATCTGAATTGCACCAGTATTTAAACCTTTGAGTAGTTACATATCATTTGCATCAGCTTAGTTTCCAAAATGCTACATTTACATTCCTGCAAGAGGAATGCACCATCCCCTAAGAGATGGAAACAGTCCTATTAAGACAGCCATATCCAGCTCCATGAACTTTCATCCTTTCTGTGTGAACCAGGTGGGAAAAAGAAGTAAAAGTGGCTGGATGGGAAGGAGAAAACAGGGAAGGAAGGGAAAAAAAAAGTTAAAGGAGCAAGAGCCAGTGTCAGGAAATGTCAGAGAAAAGAGGAAGTAAAACAGCACAAGAAGACCAACAATAGTGGCAGGCTATGAAGATCTAGCAACTGCAGTATGTTCCTCTACTGACCCTTCCTTTGCTGTCAGCTGAATCCACAACTGAAATGTGCCTCCTCATCTGCAGCAACTGCTGTCACCATATATTTTCAAATTATGCTGAGAGACAGTAGATGTAAACTGATTCTTTAAGAAAAAAATACTGAAATAAAAAATACATATTATCTCAATCAACTGTTCTTCAGATTTAAAATCAAGATTAGTTTTGTTAGAAGTATACTCAGGCTGTAAGTGGCCAGAAGCATAGAAGTCACTCATTGCCCTTTCTTTTTCAATCAGATACAGTCTCTTTGTATAATCCCAAAATTCCCTTTAAGAGATCCCTTGTTTCACTCACTGCATGGGATGGACTGTGTTCCTGTGAAGAATGAGAATGACATAAAGGAGCAACCTGTTCCAGTTTTCAAGACATCTCTCTTGCAAGAGAAGGGATGATGCTACATACCAGACACATCTCAGTACCTACTGGGTCCACTAAACTCTCACCCCAGTTGTGCCAGGTGCTGAACAGGCAGTAGGTTATGTCTGGCTGCTACCCACTCTGTGATACCAGGGGTTGTATTTTGGAAGTACTGATCACAGAGGCAATTAAGATGCAGCTATGCTGCAATCATATAAAGTACTGTAAAGTGAATCCTAATTGTTTTACGTCTCAGGTCAGGCTCTCAAGACTATCCAGCAGTCTTGATTTCAAACTGTACATCAGAGCTCCATATGTAACACAGGCACAATGTTCCCTTAATTTTCTCATTATCAGGAAGATAAACTAATGCAAGAAGTCTAAAGTCAAAGAAAGTTGATTTAGTTTGATCCCAGTAAGCCTTCAAGGATCATGGAAGGGAGACACCACAGGGCAACTGATAAAAAATTAATCACTTCAGTGCAGGGTTTGGATGGTTCACGCAATAAGCAGGGCTCAGAGCCACACACTGCATGCTGAACATAGACACCCCTATGTTGGCTGAGGCACAGACTTCTTGAAAGGGCCAGCACAGGGAAAAGAGGAGAGATGTGACTGTGTAGTTAAGAGCCCTGTGAGCACAGGGCAGCAGGTTACATACAGGTACTTACTATGATTCTGCTGTTTTCTTATTTTGTAGTGCTTGAGTTGCCAGAGCTAGACCAATCAAGATTTTATTTTTTAAACTGAGGGCTGGTATTAATTGATGAGAATTAAAGATATAGGAGATTGGCTTTCATGTGTCTGTGTGAGAAAGAGAGACAATAAAGGAACTTGACACAGATCCCATTTACTCAAGGTAAAGTAAGGTGCACCACAACCTCCCACCATGCCATCTGCACCAGCCTCTACTCTGCCAATGGGTCAAGTGTACCACATTTGCTTTCTGAAGATCATCCTTTGCCCCCCAAAGCAGCAGCCCACTAATTTTCTCCTCCAACCTCTGATCAGGCTTTATATTTTTTCCTCCTGAGACTGCTCAATTAATTATCTGCCTCCTTTCTATCAGGTAGCCTACAAGTGCAGTGCATGCCCATACCATTGCAGATAAACATCCCAGCCACACAAATGAGTTTGAAAGGAAGCCAAGTAGCTTTGCCTATCCCAGTCTCAAGCTCCCACTTTCAATAATGTCTGTATTACACAACATCACAACAACATGCCAGCACAAATCCTGCTTCCCACGGCCCTTGGTGCCAGGGCTACCTTCAGTCTGAAATACCTTCTCAGACCACACTTTATTTTTTCCCTTATTTTATTTTGGCTTGGCTCTGAGTGTACAGAGCTGAGTAAGCACTCTGTCTGCTACATGGAGGTAAGCTGTCCTTGCCAAAGGAGTTGTCAGCCACAGCATGACAGGTGACAGCTGTTTCCTGTTTCTGAAAGCAGTGTTGCCAGCCACACCATCCCTCTCCTTAATTTAGAAAGCTGTTTTGTTGTCATCTAGTTCTACACATCCACATGCAGGCTGAGGGCTGTGACAGGAATAACAGCACTGAGGTTACACGACACTTTCCCTGTTTAAACCACTGAGCAAGGAAACCCACAGGAATTGCTTATTGTAAACATTTCCCACAGACTAAACCCAACAGGTAGCAGCAAGCAGTCTTGCTCCCCTGCATTGTCTAGTGTAACATGACAACAAAGGAGCATGCTCAAGAACCACTCTATGAAGTGAGGTGTATCTCTTAAATTTTACCCTGTGCACATTCTGTGTATGCCGTTGAAGATTTATGCCAAATATACTTCTCAGCTCTGAATATCTACCAAGTGGATTCTTATTAATGGGGGAAAAAAAAGAGCAATAGCAGAATTCTTCTCAGCATAAGGGATGAAACCGATCTCTACTGCTATAAATTACAAGCAAGACCAGAGCTAATATCAAGAGCTTTTTTTTTTTTACAGTCACCTCTTCTTGCAGTTTCTAAAAAGCAGTCTCACACTTTTGAAGTTTTTGAATCTGAATTCCTGCTTACAACTGTTAAAATATGAGGGTTTTTTTCTGGTATCTACCAATTCTAAGAGGCACTACCTTCTGTAGTGACATTACCTATGCCAATCCCACAGTCTGTCCTATGCAGACAAACACCCACAACCTTGAGTCCTCAGTGGACCCACGTGCCTGGTAAGTCAAGGAGTCATAAATCCAGCAACCAAGAGCAGTAACAAAAGCACAATACATGCTGCAACACGTACAGTGGAGATATAAGTCGCATCACTACAAAACATTAGACCCCACTGTGCATATACAAAAAACAATTCTGAAAGAGGCACAGGTTTGAGAGGAAATGTAATGACTGCAATCCTAATAGAATTCAGTATTTTAAGTTTGTACTGTACGATGTCTGGCAACCTTATTTCAACGTTGTTTTTAAACAGAGATGTCTAATCCATAAAATAGTATCTATAGCCTTGTCTTCTAGAAAAGTACAGCAAAAAATTGCTCTCTTTTTCCTTTTGAAGACATAAACCACCTGAAAGGATTAATAAGTAAAAATATGAGAACGAGTAAACATTCCAGTTTTTCCTTTAAGATATTAAAATTTCCCATTTGGTTCTGAAAGCTTCTAAACAAATTATGCAAATTACCTATCCTAAATACTTGGTTCACAACAACAACAACAAAAGGAGTTAATAATGATGTTACTTTTAGTCTTCTAAAGTTATGCTAATGAAAACACTAATCAAAGATTGCAGTCACATTTTCAGTCCTTGCCTGTTGTAGGTGGATTTTATTGAGTAATAAGATTCATAGCTTCATCATGACACAACATATATGAGGCTGAACTCATTCAGCTGCTAATGAAATGTGATTTGGGGACTCTTGCACCAGCTGGGTGATGATTAGGGCTTATCACCGATAGGTCTAGGAAAAGGCTGGGAAATACTTAAGCTTGTTTTGCAGTTGCTTTGAGCTCTTTGGAAAGGAGCAATTTTTCTATAACCTCAGCCTGACGTTTTCTGTCCCTACAAGGGAGGTAATGATGAGATTTTTAACTGATTTGCAAGTGATGGGGTTATTTGAAGTCTGATAAAATCCTACCAAATTTTTCTGGTTTAGTGCCTTTTAAATTGTGAGATGGGTACTTTGTCTTCTCAGTTAGTTAAAAAAAAGAAAAGTTAATTAAGCAATTGGCTTCAGAGAAAGCTTGCAGAACTTGCTCTATATAATGTCTCTTGACTTGAAATCCTGCTTTTAATATTTGCCTGCTGGCACAACAAACAACTCTGTGTGTGTTTCCCACTGCAAAAAGGGGATCCTAAATGTAGCTTCTGCTTATGGGAATGGCTCCATATAAACTATAAGCAGAAGGGCCACTCAAATATCTAAGTTACTGAATAATTTTTGAAATAATCAATGCAATAAGAAGGTAGTTCCTACCCTCATAAAAATATTTTATAAGCAGAGGATGTACAAAGTTAAACTCTGACTTCTAGAATATCTTATCCATTCTTGCTATCAGCTGGGGGAAAGAAAAGGGGGGGACAAATCTATGTGAGTAGTAGAATATCTGCCTCCTTAACACAGACTAGCTCAGCTGCAGGGCAGATTTCAGTTTAAAGCCATTCTCACTGCAGAGGGGCTCAACACTTCCTACTCCTTTCCTTGGTGTAAGGGTGGTCTCCAGCTCCTCTCAAAAGAGAACTGCTGTGTGTCAACTGAAAACTACACAATAACTTTTAAAAATAAGTAGTTTTTATGAGCTATGAGATTTCAAATTGAGTGATGAAATGACTGAGAGATTTTTCAGAGTAAATTAGAGAAATAAAACGCCAAATATAGCAGAGCGTGGTAGGAAAAGCTTCCCCCTGTTTTTATTTTCACTAATTTCTATTATAAAATACATCCAATTTTGATTCTTTTGTAGCCTAAAGGAAGATTTCTTGAGGCAATTGTTTTTTCCATGAGTTTCTCTTATCCAGGTCAAATTCAGTCATTTTTGTAAAAGAAAGTCTTTTCCTTTTCTATTGAACCCAAGGCTTGCATATTTAAAATTTCCCTGCAAATGGACAGTGGATTCTGTGGACTTGAAAAAAAAGCTGCTTACTTGTATCCCAGAATGTGTTAATGATACTTAAAGTATGTGTTTAGGTATGGCAGGCGGGAAGATTAGGCTCTGTTGCATGAGTGTGGTGGGGTTTTCTGGAATTTGTGGGGTTTCTGAGTGTTGGGTTGTTTGGCTTTTTTTCTTTCCAAGACCATTTTGTAAGGTTGTAACACTGTACCTGACAAGCTTTTAACATCAAAGTGCTCAGAATCGCTTCAGAGATGCAAGTATGCAGTGCCAGTCTGAGATAAGGAGTCATCCAGAGACTTGATAGGTCAGCAAACCTCCCACTTACAGTTCAGGTCCTACTTCTTCCCTAATGATGTTGCCTACTTATCATATCCCTTTGAAATAATTTGATTCTGTATTTGACTTTGGGTAAGAAAAGAGTCATGAGAGCTGTACCTAATACAAGTCCTTTAAGTGTCAGCATTCTGCTGACATATTTGCCAAGAACTAGACGAATAAACAGTCTTGGTCTTTTGCTTAATACTGCCACAATCCGACTGGAGGTCATATGACGCTAACCCACACAGAGGGAGGGCACTTGGTGCTTTCTGAGATGTATCCCAATGCACATGAGTGGTAACACTTGCGATACAGAAGCCGGGGCTGCCCTTGGTGGCCCTCAGCAGGGCTGGGCTGGGTTGCAGAATTCCATGGTGGCTGCTTTCCTTCGGGCCTGTACTGGAGGCTACAGTGCCTCCTTTCTGTGGACTCTGCCTGGTGTGGAAGGACAAGGCTTAGTGCTCTCCAGAGTGCTTCCCTGAGGAAACTCAAAGCATGCTACTTTCCACTGGAACTGGCTGAGGACATTGTTTATCCTTTCCTTACTGCTAACTATAAAGCACTACACACAAAAAAAGTTCAAAATGAGGCCAGAAAGAGAAGCATAAATGAGCATATTTTTCTGTGGATTAAATTTTTTAAGCCACTTTTGAGGATGAGGGCAAAGGAGAAGTGAAAGAGTAACATAAAAATAATAACAAGAGAAACAGCAACTTTCAAAAAGTGCTTATTCATGAAGGCTTTTGTCAAAAAGCACAGAAATGCTGCTCTTAGTCTGAGAAAGATTGTCAAGGAACAGACTGACATTGCCAAAGCTTCACTCCTTACTATTGTTAACTTTAACTCTCTTGAAACAGAAGAATTTAGGTTAGGAGGAGGATCTGGAGGCCATCTGGTCCCTTGCTCATGGCAAAACAACTCTCAAAGCCACATCAATCTGCTTGTCCTGTTGAAGTAGAGAGACTCAACCTCTTTCCTGGGCAGCCCATTTCAGTGTTCCCTCACTTTTCCTGTAGGAAATTTAGGTCAGTGTGATGCTATCACTTCTAGGGTTTCCAGACTCAGACCAGCAGGTTTCCACTGTCTTTGTTTTCCATAAGGTGCACCGTGTGAAGTGCAAATTTAATTAGAGCCCAAGTACTAGGCTAGTACAAGTGGCTTTGTCTGTTTAACCAGGATTTCTGACAAAGGTTCCCTGGAAGCTCTGATAGCAATATACAGTTACTGGGCTGGAGCTTTGCTACCCTCTGCAGTGGGTGCAAGGGCTGGATGTAGTGTGCCATAACATTCCATCCTCTACCAGCTCAGCTCCTGAGCCAGTGGCTATACCAGCCCTCTGGCTGTGCATTGCATGGCTCATTGCAAAGCAAACTGGCTAGAAGTGGCAGTGTCAGATACTACTGTAGGATTTTAACATGTCTCAAAGAAGGGAATTGGGATGTAGCTTTGTTGAAACATACCTTAATTTTTTCTTTTCCCCCCTTAAGAAACTATTAGGACAGTTGGACTGATTAAAATTAGTTACATTCTCGTTAATGAGATTAGGAATATGGCTAGAAGTCTTACTTCTAGAGGAGAAGCGCACCAAGAGATAAAATGTGCTACCCCAAATACCCTGTGCTGAGTGAGTGCCGGATAACTTGGAGCATCCTGTGTCCCAGCTTTGCAAAATCTTTGATCGCAGCAGCCAGCAGAGATATCACAAAGTGTGTGTGAACAGGTGCTCAAAAGCCTCTTGTGGCTTTGCCTCTATGGCAGATACAGTTACAACTAAGATTTCTTGTCCTGAACTTTATTTTGGAAGGTTTTACTTCTGCTCTTACCTGGCTGGCTGTGAATGCAAGCAGGCAGACCTAGACATGCAAGTTAAATAAACTGTCTTCTGGGAGGATTATGAACTTTCTGTAACATGTTTTCCTAGATATCCTCTGTTGATTTTTACACAAGAGGATATTAATATTTCAGGTACAACCATTGTACTGCAAGATTAGATAATTTCTATGCAGGTTAAGGATTTTACATTCCTCTATTCAGTGAAGACTGTTGCAAAGTGCAGCACAGCAAATTACATGTATTATACCTGCCTGTGAGGGCTAAGAAGGGTTCAGTGCAGCTCACTTCCCTTCTCTTTTTTGTACAGCACTTCTCCACTGACAGTGGTTCAGCTCCTGATGGAGCAAAACGCTCTCAGCGAAGTGCCGGCAGCCTTAAAGCGCCTGGCCAAATACATAGTGCGTGGTTTCTACAGTGTGGAGTGTTCCCTGGCCCTGGATCTGCTGATCCGCTACCCCTGTGTGAAGGAGGATGACTTGTTACAGCTGCTCAAGTACGAGCGTAAGCAGCTGCGCACTGTCCTCAACATGCTCAAGGTGGACAAGCTGGTGAAGCTGCGGATGCGAGTTGAAACGGGGCCTAATGGGAAGAGCACAAGGCACAATTACTATTACATCAATTACAAGGTGCTGGTGGATGTGGTAAAATACAAACTGGATCATGTACGCCGGAAAATAGAAGCGGATGAGCGGGATTCCACTACCAGATCCTCTTTTAAATGTCCATCTTGCTCTAGCACGTACACAGACCTTGAGGTCGATCAGCTCTTTGATGCATTTACAGGTGTGTTATTTATACTGCTTATTTGCTGTTACTGTAAAGAATAATCCTGAGAGCACAAAATTGTTTCCTAAGCAAACTTTGCAATAAAAGCATGTT
Source organism: Toxostoma redivivum (assembly GCA_013397375.1). NCBI lineage: Eukaryota > Metazoa > Chordata > Aves > Passeriformes > Mimidae > Toxostoma > Toxostoma redivivum. Next base: position 428,162 of record VXBI01010167.1, on the reverse strand, counting down.
TGTTAGAATATGCCTCTTGTTTGCTGGTGGATGAGGCTCTGGAACAGGTGATGCTGGGAGGTGAGGGTAAGAGAAGTGCTGCCTCTAGAGAACAAGCCAAACAAAAGGAAGATTAATCTTGAATGTATGAGCTGGGGTTGAGAATCAGATTCCAGGCCTCAGCTTTGCTTTGAAACTGATTGAGTAATCTTAACTCATCCAAGTCTTGTAAGTCTCACTTCCTCATATGGAAATACAAACACAGTACTGTCTTTACTCTGTTTTCAGTCTCTTAGGGTAATCCATTTGTGTGGTCAGTCTTTCTGACTGAAGAGTTGGACAAGATGAGTAAAACCATTTGCAGTCACCTACTGTAATAAGTATCTTGCAGCTCAGTGGCACCAGAGTATAGCATAGCACCAGTTCTGTCACTCCTGGGCTGGGAAGTTCAGGTTCCTCATGGGTCAACACAACACATCCACAGCAGAAGTGGTTTCAGAGCTTGTGGATTTTTCTTCTGTAAAACCAAAATAACTAAATAGAGTATTATTTCAAAATTAGTCAAAATGGCATAATAATGCAATACATTACTCAGAACACAGCTACTGTTGACATCTGAGTCATGGGATCTGCAATGGATGCCAGAGCTAGACAGAATGAGCTTTATATATGACTAACTTGAAATTCCAATGGTGAAATTTGTGTTCTGCCAGTTAGCAAAATCATCCCCTTCTTCCAAATGAAAGGACTCTGTTGAGTTACTGAAATGCAAATATTGAGGCTGGTGATATATTTTCACAGAATAAGTTTGAAGTTTTGTTTGTTTTCCTGAAGACATAAATAAAGGGTTTTAGCATATACCTGGACTCTGACTCTGGAACAACTAAAACCAGATGCTACTTATGCTTGAAAATGTCTTTTCTGACATTAAGAACTGAGAAGGTGAGACTGGAGAAGAAAAAAATAAACTGATGATAGTACATGTCTATCCAGTTTTAATTTCTCTCCTGAGACATTTCTCACTTGCATAACAAGCATACAATACCAGTCTATCTCGAGTTTGCCTGTAGAACTGAGTTCCCTTAGTTAATGTGAACAAATGGATAAAGTCAGAATGTCTGGGTAAGTGTCCCAGCTGTGTACTGTTTAACAAGGTACTGCTCACCTTTTTGCAATCTATGAACATGAGCATTCCCACTTTGGAAAATGTTGCAGAGACTTTCCGCTGCACTTACTGCAACACTGAAGTAGAGGAAGATGGCTCAGCGTTTCCAAAGCATGATGCTCGAACCTTGCTGGCGAAGTTCAACGAGCAGATTGAGCCTATCTTTGTGCTGCTGCATGAGACTGAGGATATTGTGCTGCCCTATGACCTGCTAGAGCCTCAGCCAACAGAAATACCAGAATTATCACAAAGGTATGAACATCACCCTAGAACTTCTGTTCAATGCAAATCCCCCAGCAACTTTACAGTTGTAAAATCGTTGAAATACTGAACTTGCAGCATATGTACTCCATTTTGCTTTGTTCAGTACAGCCTGTTGTTTAATGAAGAAGTCTTTAAGGTATCCTAAATTATTGCTATACCTTTTTAGTTTTTTGATACATTTTTATAAGTAATTTATTTCCCAGATTACTCCTTCAGCAAATGTTCATAGCCCTTTCTATAAGAAAGTAGTGTTTCTCTATCAAGTGTGCTTCATCCAGAGATGCACTATGAAGAGACCTTGCAAAAATCAATGGTTCAGAACCACTTGCCTCTGAGAGAGGTAAAAGGGAATGTAAATTATTAGAGCACTTGTTAAAGCTAGTCTGCTAACAAAACATGATTTTGGGGTTTGTTTGTTTGTGATTGTTGTTATTTTTTTAATGGGAACTGGAAGAGGTTCTTGCCTGAATTCTACCTCTTCAAGATTCGACACCTCATTCAGCTTTGATCCGACGTTGGGCTCAAGTGTGCTGGAATCCTGCAGCCGCCCTGAAAAATGGGCACACAGAAGTTCCGCTTTTGGCCTTACATACACCCAGAACTTAACTATTGATGTCCAAGACCCAAAGCACGAGAATAAAAGAGAAAAAGCAACTGAAAAGCAACCTATCTGGTTGTCACAGAGCACTGTGGAAGGAGCAGCAACAGCCACCAACAGTGTTGGTAAGTTTAGTGAATTCACAAATTAATTCAGCAGCTTTAGTGCAGTTAAATACAGCTTTCCCAATGAAAATGTAGTGAGCTTGGTTTAGAAGATAGGGTTTCAAATCTGTGTTAGTGGTTATCAGACCTTAGTTTCCAAAATCTAGTTTTAAGACTGATTGAGGTTATATTCCTAAAGCCAGAGGACAGGTGGGTCCTGAAACTTCTGGCTTTAGCCATGCAGTAATTTTAGTGGTAATCTTTACAGTGGAAAGCTCTCAGAAATGTCTGTACTTTCAAGAGAATTCTAGTGTTCTATAGAATTCTATAAAAAAGATCCAGAGTAGAAAAAAATCCTCTATGTAGGATGCCTGTGGTAACTGTAAATGATTGATCCCTCTAACTTAGTATTGTGTATTAGGAGTGAATGCTTCTGAAGAAACTGAAGAAAATGTTAAAGAAACTGTCACTGATAATGAAATCATTAAGACTCTTCTGATTCATGAATCCAAGTCATCATCTAGCACAGACCAAGCTCCTGTTGTCAAAAGCAAACTCCATGGATCATGCAGTGACAACAGTGAGTTTGAAGAGGATGCCAAGCACTCAAGAGGAGCAGGAATGAAAGTAGCTGGCAGCAACTTTGAACAAGAGGAGGAACAGGAAACTCTGGGTCCTATTTTAATGGTAGCTGGCCAGCCCTGTTCATATGGTGAAGTTAGTGAAAACCCAGAGCTTGTGTTTCGCATGACAACTGAAGAGAGAGATGCTTATATAAAAGTAGGACAAGAAATGTTCCAGTCTGTCTTTGAGTAACTACTACTGTGGGAATATCCAACCTTATATAGAATGGATGAAGGCTTCTGCCTTATGTTCTTCAAAGTTTACCACTGAAGGGTTTTGTTTGAACTTGCTCTTAAGCAAGACGGTAAGCCTGTAGTAGGTAATTACAGTTCAAATATTATCATTGCAGCCACAGCAAGTGTTGTTTGTTGTTGCAATGCTTAGATTTTGTGGATGATGTAATTAGTTTTGGAGCATTAATCGTTTAGGATACATTTGGATATGATTAAAGTAACATTTGAAAAGCAGTCATGCAATCTATAGTAAGAAATAAATTACTCCACCTTCCTCCCAGAACTAAGGTACTTCCAGTAGTGAAAATGAGTCCAAATCCAGTATGACTTGGTTTCATCCATACACGTGTTCCACTGGTTTGTTAGGTCACTCACTGTACAACAGTAAAGGACAGGTGTCCACAGCAACCTCCTCCTAAGGGAAGAGCTGTTACTAAATTGCATTAGCAGCAGATGAGAAGCAACCCTGGCCTCTGAACTTTCATCCTAAGAATAATTTTTCCAATTCTTTGTACTCAGGGCATTACAGAACCATCTTGAGTGATGAACTGTGGGGGCATTGGACAGTAAAATATATGATTTCATTTTGGTCTATTCAATAATGGAGCAAGCAATGTATCAAGCACAAGACTGCTTCTCCCATCTCACTGCCATGCTCCCCAGTGTTCTTTTTAAGCAAGAAAAAAATTCTGCTTGAAATGAACTACATGAGTAGAAGGACTGGCATTAGGCATAAGTGAGAGTTAACTTCAGCAGTTCCACTACTTCAGCAAGAGATAATGAAAGTAGAATAGAAGGGCACAAAGCAAAACACAGGAGGTTCCCTCTGACTGTTAGGAAACACTTCACTGTAAGGGTGACAAACACTGGCAGAGGCTGCTCGAAGAGGTGGTAGTCTCCCATCAGTAAGATACTCAAAAACCATTTGGGCAAACAGCGCCAAGTGGCCCTGCTGAACATTCCATGACAAAGCAGTAGAGAGAAGGTATTACCGAAGAAATACCATTTCAATGCATTTTTCATATACACATACTGTTGGTTTTGACAGGTAATTTTCAGTAGCTGGTGTGAGGCTGTTTTGGATCTGTGCTGAAAAGAAGTGTTGATAACACAGAGTTGTTGTCATTATTGCTGAGCAGCACTTGCACAGAGTCCAGACTTTCCTGCTCATTACCCTGTGCCCCCAGCATGACCAGGGACAGCTGCTCCACACTGACCAAAGGGCTATTCCATACCATAGGGCATCATGCTCAGCATATAGAGCTGAAAGAAGGAACAGGGGACAGTTCTGGAGTAATGGCATTTGTCTTCCCAAGTCCTTGTTAGGTATCATGGAGCCCTGTTTTCATGAAGAGGGCTAAACACCTGCTTGCCATTTTGCTTTGCTTGCATGTGTAGCTTTTGCTTTACCTACTAATCTTTCTTTCAGCTAGGAATTATTTTGTTTTCACTCTTCCACTTCTCTCTCTGATCCCAGTGGTTGACAAATGAGCAACCAGCTGTTTGGTGCTCAGTTGCTGCCTGGGGTTAAACCAACCATTCCAGGGCAAGAATTCAGCAATGGAGTGCACTCAGGCTCCTTCTTGAGTTTAGAATTTAATGATTCAACATATAAACTAGCCTTATTTCAAATCTGCACACATAATTTCACTCTAATTTATAAAAAAACATCCTTTTAGGTCTGAATGAGTCTTGGGCTACATTAGTAATTAAAACTTTGATTGTTTCAGTTTCAAAGGTTTGCCTTTGTCATAGTGTATTTCTTTGGGCCTCAAAATGGTAAAGTTTTTTCTGCCTACAGCAGTACCACCAGTTTATAAGCCTGCAGAGTAACTAAACTATCTTCAAACCTTTTGCTAATCTGCTTTAATCCTTGGACAAGAGAGGCATGTGACCATAATCTGCCAACTTAAAATTCATTCATGAAACCTAGAGATAATCCAAACAAACTAGAAAAAAAAATCACAGAAGAATTACATTCTCATTTTATTTAAACTTCAAGCATATTTAGGCTTCACCATCACTATACTGTCTCCCACAGTATATAGCCATATTATCATACTAACCTCAAAAGCAACACAATCCTGAATTAAAGATGACCAGTGCTTTTTAACTACTTTCAGGTAAACAGGATCTTTACAACGCAGCAGGTCTGCTGAATAAGCTTCTTGTAGCTCAGTTTTATGACTTGGTGTTATTAGCAACTCAAAAACTGAACAAGGTTTTCCAATCTACTTTTCTGTAATTCTAATTCCATGAGACTCCAGGAGGTGCTGAGTTCAATTGTTTTTTTAAAAACTTTAATTGTAGTTTCCTAAATTTCATTACAAAGTCAAACACTTTAGAACAGATTCTCCAGACCTTCAATTGCAGTCATTTTAAGTGTTAGCTATGAAAAGATACAAATATTTTCAGGCAGGTTTAATCCTTTGAACATGAAAAGGATTCAGCAAAAGCAGAAAAATACAGCTGGTTTCTGCAGTTAACTACAAATCTGGGGTATTCAACATGACCTCAGATAGATGTGATGATAGAAAGGAATTTCACAAAGCATGAACAGGAACTTTTTTTGTAACAGACAAGCTATATTCTAGGGTATAAAGACAACATGTAGGTATGTATGTGTCTATACCTTGTATTTTGAGATGATGCAAGAAACCTGGAGAATTTCTTGTCCCAGGAAAATTAGCAGTGTTTCTTGTAGAAGAGCAAATGGCTACAAACATGCCAACAAGTCAATTAACTTCTGGCAACAAACTCAGCATACCAGTTTGTAAGCCAAAGAAAATTTTTCAAAAGAGAAAATTTACAGACAAGTCCAAACTTTATTTAAAACTACCATTTTGAACAATTTTAAAATTACCAAACAAGTCACAATAAAAAATAAAAAATTAAGACAGAAGAACAACACTGCAGCAAAACTGAATAGAAGTGGATTCAGTTTCAGCTGTTTAAACTGCCACAGGCAGAAGATCACATACCTATCCTAAGAGGCAGTGTGTTAAAAATTTTACATTTTTATACACTTCCAGAATTCTGGGAAATTAGTGCTGATCTTCCATATGCATTTGTACACATAGAGTTTATAAATGCAGACATCTTCGGGTTATTCTTATGCATTTTGAGCTCCGAAAGTTTCTGTAAAATAAGAATAAAATAATTGTCTAACATCTACAAAGCATCAAACAGCGCATGACCATATTTCAACTGCTATTTCATCCTCATGAACATTTTCAGCCATGACTTACTTGAACAGCTACAGCCATCCCCCCATACACAGTTTAAGAATGGCTTAGAGCTAGCTACAACTTTAGTATGGTGTGGCATTCCTGGTCAGACTGTTCCAACAGCAGGCCTGGGCATCAGGATCCACAGGCTTGTGTTGGCAGAGCTGTGACAAGCAGAATGCTGACAGGCAGTGACCAAAATAGAAGGAAAGATGCCCCTTCCCTCACACTTTGTTCTGGAAAAAAAAAATCTATGCTGCCACTGCAAATGCATTAAATTTAACTATATTTAATCTATTTAATTATAGCTATTAATCTGTTCAATTATACTATTTGAGGAATTGGAAGGAGGCAAACTAGCAGAAAACTGCTACTACCAGAATACACAGTTCATGCCTTTGTATATGCCATTACTGTACACTCCACTGGAGAATTACAAGTCTAACAATAAAATAGAAGTCTTTAATACTGTAATTTTGTCTCAATATTATAGAAAAAAAACAACAATATTTTTTCTGTGACCTGCATTATCATTATTTTTTGTATCTGCATAAAAAATATTCCACAAAAGTGAAAAAATTATTGCTATAATACACACTGGAACTTTTTTCTACCACATGGTATTTACTTCATATGAAAAATAATTTCTTCCTCCCTGAGGAGATGTTTTACTATTCTGAAGAGTCTCTTGAATGTTTCTATCACAAAAGCACTGAGCAGTCTGTCAGAAAATTATATTGAGTGCTATTAAATCAGATAATAGCAATTATGATTTACAATATTATTAAACCCAAGCCTGTGTAACAAGAAACAAAAATACCGTTTTTGGTAAGTTTCCAAACCATTATGTTGTCACATGCCCTTTAAATATGTTAGTTTTTATGACTTTATCAGCCACAGAATCTAAAAGAGTATCTACAAGGGAAATGGACAACAAGATAAAATCCCTTCATATTAATATAACATTTTCAAATGCATGATAATAAAACCCAATATGTTTACCACCACAGTAACTGCTTAGTTCAATCAGCAATATTTAAATTCTAGCATTCCAGAGTGTTTTCCCAATATGTGTACAGAATATAGAAAATAATTACCAGGTTCCTTCAATATTTGGCCATCTCCTGCTAATTCTTGATCTTGAGCTCCACCTCCACCCAGTAATTCATCAGACAAACTCTTGGTTTGGGCCTCTGTTTCCATTTTCTTCATTAAGTCTGCCTTTATAACAGAAAAAGGAAATCTCAAAATTCTGGATAATTCGTACCGATGGTAACACAGACATTTAGGGTATGCACTTCTAAACAACAATCCCACAAATAATAGCAAAATACCTCTGAATACACAGCAAGTTTGAGGGGCAAGTCTTCAACTTTCACAAAGTCATCTTCATCAGATTTTTGACTTACATTTCCAGAACCAGGTTCCTGTTAATAAAAATTGTGGTTATTTAAGAAGTGCTATTTTGTTGTCTTTCCACTCCAAAACTATTGAAGTACATAAAAAACCCCAATGTGCATATCAAATCTGCAGATGGAAAAAAAGACTGCAAAACAGAAATAACACCGAAGTAGAAACAAGCTTGTCATTTCTCTTGGCTGTATTTTAACTGAAATATACACACATATTCGTTCACTAGCACAGGTGACTCTGTATCAGGGCTGCCAGCCATGGAGCTTTCAGAACTTGCACCAGATTTGTTTTCTGAACACGCAGCATCCTGTGTTTGAGTTTCATTCCCTGCTAGAGATGAGCTTGATCCTTCTGTTTTCACAGTGGTGTTTATAAAGGATTCTGGGGTATTGACTGTTAAAGCTGGTGTATTCTCCATGACACTGAGGTAATGAGGCACAATGGCAGCCACATCTTGGTCACCTAAAACCACAGAATTACATTTTAACTAGGGAGAGATAGTAAAATATTCTGAACGTACAAAAATGCCACATTATTATTATTTTAAAAATTATGATCCAAAGCTACAAATGAGCAACGAAAGCCTCTTAAACCAACCCAAAGACAACTGAAGTAAAACATCAGTTATCTGTACCCTTACACATGTAAGTATAAGCAATTTATCCCATGAGAGTATGTGATTTGATTTCTGACTCAAAGAAGTTTTAAAAAAACCCACAAAAAACAACTTCCAAAACACTAAGTAACCTACTATAAAATATTCATTCTAGGTATGAGGAGATATAATATAGAACAGTAAATTCCTTAATATTTTGCCACTCTAATATTGATTTTTGGTCTACAAAAAAAGGCCAAGAACAAAACTAGTGTTTGCAACAGAAAAACACAGGAAAGGTATTAGTAACAATGGCTGCACTAGAAATAACATTCATACAACTCAGTATGCTCCCTTCTTTCCATGGAAAACAATTTCTTTGCTCTTAATCAGTTACATTATTCATAGAAAAAAAATTAAGTAATTTCAGTAACTAGTAAAATGGAAGTAGCAGAAAAAAAAAGTACAAGACAAATCTAAACATCAAAACACTTTAACAAACATTAATTCTGATACAGTTGTGTGCCAAGAGCTGCAACAATCAGCTAAAATTCTTGCTCATGTCAAGCACCATAACCACATGCTACCTAAGTAAGATTATTCCATGTTTCCTCTTTAAAAGGTTTATTGTGTCAATATCAACACAGGTATATCCAGGCAACTGATATAGTTCTACGAAAAAGACAGTCCAGTAAATTTGATCATCTTACTCTTAATTACACAGGCACTGTCCAAGACAATTCTCACCATACACAAATTCATATGTAAGTGTTCGTCTCTCCAGGGCTTACCTTTAACATTAACAGATTCTTGTTCTGATGACAAAATCTCACTGCTTTTCGCCTTATTCAACTCTTGGTTTGAAGTCTATTGGGAAAGGTAAAAATGAGAATAAAATTTTACTGATCAGCTTCATAGTTTATTGGCTAATTTACTAACTAGAAAGATACTGTTCACTTGCTCCATGAATTTGTGTTTTTTCACTAGTTTGAAATAAAGACAGCAAGTTCCTATTTGGCAGCTAGTCAGCAACAGTTTACAAAATTATTAACACTGATAGGGATGTTTTATCTGAACATTTTCTTTTCATTGCAGTACCCAGGCAAACTCTTTGGCTGCACATAAAGATCTACTGTTTTAGCCTTTAAAGTAAAATATTCCAGTTACATCCCTGCCTAATGTTAATACCTGTTGAGCAAACCAAAGTTTCAATAGATTGTCAGTCTTATTTAATATGTAAAGAACTGACAATTCTCCAAAACCAGGCCACACATACTTAATTGTTTTTAAGAAAACTAACAGTGAAATGTCAATCATACCCAGTAACATTTCACCATTGTTCCAGAAATAATCATCACAAAAGGGAGGAAAGAAAAATAAAAGCCATGCTAGAATACAAGAGTGAATTATTCCCAATTAGAGCTTGATCTCAGCAAACACAGAGAAAGAACTACTTAAAGGTTTAAAATTACACTTTTTTGAAAGTTTAACTTCTCACTTGCAGCTTAACATTTTTTCCTCTCTCATAGCAGATGTAAACATCAGTTTTGTCTCTGTCTTTCCATCCACTTTGGCATCAGCTGTAATAAACTTAGGTGAGGAATTCTACATTTTACATGTAGCAGCTACTGGTATAATGTAATTTATTGTATTATTCTTTTACTTTCAACAGTACAAAGACAGTGAACAAGAAAAAATGAGGTACATATAAATATATACTGAAAAGCTGTGCACTGGCAAAGCTTTGTTCTGCTTTTACAATTTTGACAGTACCTGTTCATTTTCAGTTGTTTCACTGCTGGCTTGTAGCGATGTTTGCACATCAACAGGTCCTTCCTCAAATTCTATTTCTTCATCTTCATTCTCATCTTCTCCACTGCCATAGTTAGTCAGAGCTTGGGTTTCTGCCTTTGATAAACCTAAAGGCAAATCAATGTAAAACCACCTTTGAATTGCCAAATCTTGCTGGGTAATTCAATGCAATGATACCCCCTACTTCAAAGTATTCTTTAAGATTAAGATACAGTAACTTAAGATACAGACTTATTTTCAAAGATCTCAAAGAAACATACTTTTCAAATATGTTTCACATCAGCTATATTATGAACAAACACCCCTGTACTATTGTGAAGTTATTAAACAAGTTGGTGCAAAGAATGTAAATAGTAAAGGAATCCAAGTCAGAAGTAGTTGGTGTAAGACAAAAAAAAAAGAACAAAAATAAATAAACATATGTAAGCTTTACTTTAAAGTAAAAGCACATTTTAAAAAGCCACATTATTTAAATGAAAAACTGTATAAAATTTGCACAGCTTTCACATCATTGAGGTTAAAGGCTGAGAAAGTTGGAGTTCAGCTGAGACAGGATATATAACTTAATCAATCTGTTTCTAATATATTTTTACACATCTACTGATTGTGAAAAAATGAGCTCCTCTAATTGGAATATTTAACCCTTGACATAACACTAGGAAATACAGTACTGAAAAACTTTCACTGACAAAGGACTAACTATAAAATCTGTGAGTGAAGGTGTTACACAGCACTAATTCATGCAAATCCTGTTGTAAAATTAGCTGGTCAAAACTACAGTGGAAGCACTGAATAATGAGCTATATAAAAGTGCCTTACTTATTGCCACTGGACCTCTTTCACTTTCCTCATCTTCCTCTTGCTCAGACGCATCAGATCTAATACTTTCAGGCACTCCATTACCAGCACACACTTCTGAGTCCAGTACCTGTTTAGCAGTTTCAGTCTCATCCTTGTCCTAGGAAAACATGGAATACTGTGCAATTTCATGTTTATCAAAAGACTGCACTAAGGTTTCTGAATAAAGTAGTTGTTTCTCAAAAATTAAAAAGTAATTAATCTACTGAAAATTTGTTTAAGTAGTCCTTATAGCCTTGAAATTAATACAGCAGAACAATACTCCTAAAACAGAGCATCAGAACTTCCTGTAAGAGATCATGGCACTGTTCAGACACAGCTTTCAAAGACCTAATAACTGCTGAGTATGTCATTATCTGAAAAGGTTGGTATTGATCAGCATGCTAGGCTAAAAAAAAAATCCTTTAAATTAGATTTGTCATTATCAAGAAGCCAGACACACCTGTATTATTACCTTCCAGCAACTTCCCCGCTCCTCCTAAATGAGGAGTAAAAATATTCATAACAGCAGCCTCTTATTTCTTTATCAATATCTCCTCAGCAGTCTCCCTGCTAAATAATTTGCTAAATATGCTGAATGAGAAAATTCTGTTCTTCCTATATGAACCTCAAGTAAAGCCCTGAGTTTGGCTCCAAATCTTGAAAGGACTCTTCTACACTACAGCAACCATAACAAGTGAAGTACAACTTCCTACTCTTACTTCCAAAGCAGTGTGACAGAAGCTCTAAGCCCTAGAAGAAAGCACTGACTCCACTCCCACACATGCCTACTCCTTTTCCTATAGTCATTTAGGAAAGCAATCAACATTCTGCTTGGTATATACACCTGTATCACTCCCTATGATGGAGAAAGCTGAACATTCTAGCAGAACATTTAAAACTTCATACACATTTCCCCAATGATATCAGTGGTTTTCAAAATAAACTTGAAAAGGAAGAAATTCTGAGCACTAACATTTCATACTCAGAGCACAGGCAGGCTTGGACTCTGAGACCTCAAATACCACATGTACCAATTCAGAACATTCACCTTCTCCTGAAGATGGAAAGTAAATCAACTTATTCCATACCATTAAAAAAGAAAATGTTAACTGATAAAAATAGTTAAGCTGTCTTAGAAATGGTAATTATAATCTACTTTGTTACTTTGATAAGGTAAATCCCTGAAAATAACAGAAAGGAGATTAATAAATTTCTAAAGACTGGAAAATGGGCTGCTTACATATACTTGATTCCTATGATAGACACCAGTAAGACTAAGTGACCTACACACTTATCTGAGAAATAAAGACAGTTGAAAGGCACACACATACTTTGTCCTCATCGACGTCTTCAACAGAAGAAGAAATAACCACCTGGAGACCTTTCTTTGCCTAGAAGAAACACAAACTGTCTTCAATTTTAAACTGAAATAACTTGGAAATACTGAAAGCCAGGTTGAAATGCTAATCTTAATAAGAATTGCTCTCTTAAAACAGCAGGAAGCCACAGAGACTTTTGTACACACAGATGTCTTCAAAATTTCAGAGCTGCAAAGCCATTAAAATCTGTGCTAACCCTTCTAATTTCAACAATTATGTTTATATTGGGCTAATCCTACTGTCTGTGGTTGACACATATCTAGCATATAGAATTAGATACATCATGGCAGGGCATTGAAACTAGATGATCTTTAAGGCCCATTCCAACTCAAACCACTTCATGATTCTAACTCTAATCAAGACAAAGAGCTGTGTTTTCAACAGTTACTTAACTAGGCTCAAGAGAGCTAGAAAACTGAGCAAGATCAAATATGTCTGCAACAGGATTCTAGCATTGAGGGCTGTGAGAAGACCATATAGAGACAATTGTGCAGGTCTGTAAAGTAACCAGGACCTACCACTTCTGGCTCAACTTTAGCTTTTTTTGAATCTGAACCTCTGCCACAGCAATGAGGCAAACAATGACCTTAACCCTAGTTCTGTCTTCCAGGAGAGAAGAAAGGCTGAATCTAAGCTGGCTTCATGCTTTCTCATAGCAGGTATAAACCAGCTCTATGTAACAAAGGCCTAGTGGACAACTTCAGATAAAACAGGAAGTCATGTCTAAATCTTTCTGGATTCAGTGTTCCTTTGTCCTTTTTACAAGGCACTCAACAGTCTCCCTCATACCAGTCATGCTATTGATATATCTAAATTGATAATCTTGAAATATAGCTGGTGGTACACATAAGAATACTTGTAGGACTTTGTAACAGGTTTAAAAAATATCTTCTGCTGGCTTTTAAAATGAATTAAGGATTTGCTTTGGTATTTGTTTTTCTAGAAGAAAGCTGAAAGGACACTGAAATAATAAATACACGAACATGATCTGGTTTATTGTTTGTTTTGTAAATAGATCATATGACTTTAAAAAAAGCAGTTATGCTCCCAATTAAAGCAATACTAAAATTGATAATGTAAATGGTGTGAAACCTAGCCAAATCTTGCTTTTTAGAGCAAGCCTATGTCCTATTGTCTCAAATATTTCTGAAAACTCTATAGGTATTTCAAACATCAAGTCCAGAAACTGATTCTTTCTGCATTAGCAAACTAACAAACCAACTACATGACAACTTCAGAGTATTTACTCCAATCTGTTAAATATGATGCCTAAGCTACTGTAGGGAACCCAGAAGGCAAACCTAGAGAGAAAATGAACTGGGACCTCCAATATGTCAAAGTACTTAGCCGGCTGTAGTGGGGCCATGCAAAAACAATACACTGGGATAGAGCTAAACTTCTTCACAGTGGATAGAATTAGGCTGTGTTTTCAATTCATGCTGAACACAAGGTTGATAGCACAGGGATGTTTTCATTACCACTAAACAGCATTCCAGAGAGTCAAGACATTCTCTGCTCCTCACACCACCGCAAAAACAAGAGGTCAGAGTCCACAGCACTTAGGACAGCCAGGGAAGATGATCCTCACTAACCTAAGGGATGTTCCACACCACATGGCATCATGCTCAGCATATAAAGCTGGGCAAAGAGTGAGGAAGAGGGGGAGATCCAAAGTGATGGTGTTTGACTTCCCAAGTCACCATTATATGTGATGGAGCCCTGCTCTCCTAGAGGTGGCTGAACACCTGCCTGCCTATAGGAAGTGGCAAATGAATTCCTTGTTTTGCTCTGCTTGCATGTGCAGCTTTTGCTTTACCAATTCAAGTGTCTTTATCTCAACCCATGATCTTTCTCTGTTTTACCCTTCTGATTGTCTCCCATCCCACAGAGGGGACTAAGTGGCTGTGAGAGGCTCAGCTGCCTGCTGGGGTGAAACTACTCAACGGCCCCAGGTTAAAACTATTTCAACACTTGTTTATTCCTTTCTATGTTCACATATAACCATTAGAAAACTTCCTCTGAATTATGAACAAAGTCTATACAATTAGATATCTGTAACAGTTACATATCTGTATCACAGGACTTGCCCTTACTGAGAAAAAACAGTTCACACTTCTACACAAGCAATACTGTGATTACACAGCAACTGGTAAAATAAATAAACAAACATATATACGGTATAAAATAAGGTAATCAAACTAGTTTAGAAAATACACATATTTAGCAATCTCAGAAAAGCTACATTTTTCAAAAATAAAAAAAAACAAACCTCTTTAGCGTAAGACTGCATTACTTCAGTAGTTTCTATTTTTCGTTTACATCTCTGCTTTACAGAAATGCTGTTGTTGTCCAAGTCTTGCATGAGTTTAAAAAAGGCTAATTCATTGAATAACACTTCGGAGATCTCCACAAGAAGATCCTCCCCACAATCTTTTAATTTTCTACCAGCAAATTTCGCCAGTGAATCCTGTGAAAAGAAATAATTCTTCAGTTTCTGAAACAGGCTTTCAAACTTTAAAGACTAGTATTTTTCAAATTTCTAATAACTCGAAATTAATTATGTATATATTAGCTCTTTTTAAAAAAGTTTTAGCCTCTTAAACAGATTTTATATGGAATCTCTAGTCACGTAACACAGAACTTAATAAGCTCATGATTTAAACTCCATGTTTGTAGGAAAAAAAAACAGAATGAAAAAGTGCAGACTACAGATTTTCAGAAATTTACACAAGATGTCCATGAAAAGCATCACCAGAGCTTTCCTTGAAGACAGCCACAGGCCAGAGATACACCTCTCACTACCTGGCTGTTACAGAAAAGATGTTCTGTGTGCAATAAATGATTAGTTTAGGAATAAAGATAATACCTCATCACCGTATCAAAGCTGAGGGAGAACAGCAGTTATGCTATTCAAGGTGTAAAATACAACTTCAGAGAAGCTGGTTTCTCTGTTGTTCATCAGCGAACTTGAGTGTTGCAAAACAGCACTGGAAAACTACTAACCTGAAGTATACTGCCAAGCTGCTTATGAAAGAACTTCACAAATTCTTTACTTTCATCATTTTGTTGTGTAAGAGTCAAGACCATACGTCTCACTGATGTCAGTAACTGAGAAGAGCATACTTCATCCATATGTTCCTACACAAGTATGACAGGATGAACTCTGTTACCACTTCAAAAGAAAAACTAGCCATCAACCCAAATACAGAAATAATTTATAAAAAAAAAAAAACCACCTGTCCACTGAAGGAATAGCACACTACAAAAAAGTCCTAATCAATCTCCCAAACACCATACTTGATGAATGACTGATTGGTCACAACACACAAAGATTTATCTCAGATTTTAGCACATGAATACTTGGCATCTTACAATGTTTGGCCAAACTAAGAAGCTTTATATATTGTGGCTATGTACACAAGTGTATTAAAGTGTATATTAAGATATCTTCTGTTATATGCAGCCTTAAATATCTAGTGTTGTATGCAAATAAAAAAACAATTCTACAGGCACTTTGGCATGTCAGCATAGCATCAACGAAATATCTTATTAGACAGAAGACAAACCTAAGTTTATACACTCTGCATATTGTAAAAGGGAAGAGGGATACGCCTTAAGCATCTTACAGTGCAATCATGTCTGCTCTCCAACCTTGCAAAGGAGGAACTGTAACTATTTCGCCTTTAAAGAAGAGCATTTCTTCTCTGTAGTCATAGAAGTAAAAATGCTCTCTACAACTCTAAAGATATTTGTAACAAAAGAAAATAATGCTAAAAATCAACTACACAGAGGTATTCTTCACAAATACCCTATTACTGTATAGGTAACAGTTTTAATTAGTGATCTCAGTTCTGTCTGCTAAGAGGCACCAAATATTTCAGAAGTATGTTCTCAAACATTCCTATATTTAATTTTGTGAGCTCCAAAGCAAGCAATGTCTATTCTTTTTGATGTCAAGCCCACCCACCCTATGAAATCTAGAAACCTCACTATTTATTTCTCCTATTAAAAACTACACAGAATCTTTCTGTGGGAACATCTAATTCTTACTTCATCTTCAGCAGATTCTGCAACTGAACACATATTTATTGGCAGCTGTCTCTAAGAGGCAAGTTTTAGATTTTAAATAATGTTCTTCTGTGCAACTATACACGTGCTTTTCTTATTCTTCTAATTTACACTTTTAATTTATTCTTTTAATTTACTAATTTCTAATTTATCATAAAGACCCTTTACCTTCAGAAAAGGAATGACCTCTTTCATAATTGCTTTAATTTGCCGGTCAAGCTGCTGAGTATCTATACGAGGACACGGAACTGCAGAAACATCACCTGACTGTGGCACAGACTGACATTCACCAGTCCCTGGACCTCATTTTTATATTTAAAAAAAAAAAAAAAAAAAAGAGGCGGTACATTTAATACATTCAACATTACTATTCAAAAACTTCTTTTCTATTAAAAAAAAATCTTATTTCCTTAAGTATGTAATATCCTCTCAAACTTTGCTAAGTTTTCAATATAAATAAAGAGGAAAGCAATTTAGCTTGATAGTTATTATAATTATTTTCTAAAACTAAGCAAAATATATGTATATGTGCATACCTTCTAATTTAGCAGTAGAAGCACCCTGAAAATTACTAGAGCAGCCCTCAGAGTCAAGGGTACTTTCAGCTTCAACTTTCATACGCTCATATTCCCTCATCCAAGACAAAGCTTTATCTAAGTGAATCACTGTGTTGCCTATATTTAGAATAAAAACACTTTTTAATCTAAATAAAAAGTTTTCAATTGATAGACAAATAAACAATGATAAAAATTACTTTAAGGCCTCAAATTTTGAAATCTACTTATAACTAGTTACAATATTTTATTACCCACTTTGATAAATTCAGCGTTTCACAATTAGCTAATTTAACTATGTTTTGTCTCACAAAACATGTGATTGAAAATCAGGTAACAATGTACTAAAATGCAGACAGTTGCAGACATTTAGGGAGGGAGGGACTAACACTTAAAATACTAAGTCACAGGATTCTCACCAAGGTCATCGGTGGCAAAGGGTTCAAAATTTGAAGAAGTTGACATAATACTCCCATTGTCTGCATCAGGTTGTTCACAATCTTGACAAGCTTCTGTAACATTCTTGCCAAAATTTTCCTAAAAAATACCAGACAACTGAATGGAAAGAAGAACACAGCATACTCTCATAGATGTGTGAACAAGCCTGCAATTCTTCTCGGTGACTTGTTGTGGTATCAGCATTTGTCATTAGACTGCCTGACTGGAGAACAACCCTACTTTCAGGATATAAATTCATTAGGTGAATCTACCACACTTGCTTCAAATAGTTCAAGTACAAAACATGTAAGAAACTGTACAGAGGTGTAAGTGTTTTCTTAAATACAAAAAAGTAAAAATTTTTGGAGAATCATGTGATCAGTACTTGCCTTGACCCTACTCAGATGAGGATTTTGGCTTTTTCTGAATGTATCAGTTTCCGATTTACATCTCCATGTTTCATTCATCTCTGACACATCATTGATTTGCAGTACCAAGAATCCTACCATATTTTATGACTTTTGCATTTATTCATTTGCCATTAGTTGTTTAGAAAAGTCTGTGTAAGTTGATACTAATTTTAGTGAAATTCAATCCCTAGTATATTTCAATAGACAAGCATACATGTGTGCAAACCGAATTACAAGAAAAGCTGTCAGTAACTTCTGAATTTAAAAACTTACATCATCTGTAGAGGCAAGGCTTTCACTAGGAGTGAGTTCAGAATTTGATGCCACCCATGTAGCAGAATTAAGTGATTTTCCACACTTCCCTTTTTCATTTTTCTCAGATAAATGTCTGGTCACTATATCCTGGAAAAGATAACTTATGCTGTGAAAAAAGATCTAAGGTTTGCTTAATCCACATACAAAACCAAAAACTCTGTGCTTACCTGTAAAGCATATAGAGCCCTTTGCCTCAGATAATCTGTATTTAGCAGCTGAAGCTCATGGAAAAGTTCAATGAGAAAGTGGGGACGAGACTCATTTTGAGAAATAAGAGTTGCCACTTCAGAATAAATTGTGTCCCGCAAAGCTTCAAACATAGAAAGATCACTACCAGTTTCTGTAGAAAAAAATAAAGGAACTTGTTAAGTCCTTGACAGGCATCCATTTAACAGATAGCTGCCTATCAAGTATGCAAGTTACAGGTATACAAATTATGTCTCAATTATTATGTCTCAATCATTGCAGATTCCCTAATACAGCTGCTTTCATAAAGTTTATTAATTTCCTGAAGGGCAAACATTCTTAAATTGTACCTTATGAAATACAACATAGAACAATCATAAAAATTCTTTTCTTTGCACTTCTGAACAATACCTTTAGAAAGTATTCTTTATAAAAAAGAATATTGCACACACCACAATGAAGCTTTCAGAATAGGTATTAAACACCAAAAATGGAGTTTTAAGATGTTTCAAGAAAGAGAGCGAAAGGTCTCAAGTTTATAGATTTCAAGCAGTCCACACTTCTGCAACACAAGCAGCATTAAGAAAGCTTTAGACTCAAGTCAAGAAAGCTACTCTTTCCCAGCATAAATGCTACACTCTTATACATGTCTAATACCACTCCCAAGTTCATAAAAATCTCCTACCCTTAAACTCTATTACGTATGTATGAGAAGACAATGTGTTGCCTAATAAATCTCCCATTCATTTGAAAATTAAGGATTATCCTTGCATCACAACAATCAAATTATTACATACATTACTTGGAAAGTGCTGAATGGAAACACAGTTAAATTTGGAAAACTCAGTTTAACAGATGTGTAATTGTTAGTATTCAAGTTAATGAAGTTATTAGCATTACAGCAAACATTACCCTGCAATTTGATTATCTGCAAATAGTCTACCAATTTTTTAAGCACAGGCAAGCTTTTTCAACCTGTCAAAAGGTTCCCTCCCCCATTGCTAATATGTAATAGCAGCTTTTAAAAATACTAAAAATGCCTACTGAAATTAGCTTTTTGAAGTAGTATCTACCACCATATTTTTTATTTGCAATTGCTACTAATCAAGAACGTGGCAACCACGTTGTCCACAACTGTAATTCAAAGGAGTTTGTAACACTGCATTTTATGCAAAGTTACTTCTTTTGTCTTGGTTACAGAGAAGGTGCTGCAATACCACTAATCTTGAACATCTGCTAAATAGTGAGTTTTAGGACCAAAGGTAAGAGGCAAAAAAAAATAGGATATTGTTGAAGCTAAGCAGTGAATGCATTACCTGGCGCTTCAATGCATGCATTTCTGTTAGACTGCTGCAGAATTCTCCTAGCATGCGCTGTAGGAAAGTGGGGATAGACAGTGATAAACACAAAAATGCGCACCAGAAATAAAGACAGGGTCTATACAAAACAGCAGGAGTAAGACTGCTTAGTTATCCAAACCACATCAGAGCTGCTTATTGTGAGAATGAGAACTTGACTAGTGAAGTTTATAATGTGCACCAATAAACAGCTCCTAGTGTGGACACAGCTAAACTGGCAAAAGCTTTATATTGTGCTACAATGACTAAAATTTCCGCATCTCTCAAACAAAACAGTAATGCTGGCAGAACCAAAAAAGGCACAGGAGAGTTTATATGATCCAGGTACAAGAAAAGCAGTGCAGATGGCAAAAATGTAAGAGTTTATGTGATGTTATAAGACTGAATTTGAATGGTATTTGATGGAGCTCATTTAAGCATGAATAGGAAGGAGACATGTAAGCAGTACAGAACGTAGTTTAAACACTAAGAAAAGTTACATCACTTTTGCAGTTACTTTCCATAAAATCACCAACAAATGGGTGAGATTGGCTACATTTTTGCTTGTTGTACTGTAACAGGTTTCTAAATTACTTTAATCAAGCACTTAATATACAGAAAACACCCAAAAGCAATTAATATCCAGCTTTTAACATGTTTACAGCATAATTAGAAATTAAAATGCAAAATCCACATGCTAAATATACAGTCCTGTCTTCCTGTCAAAACACACTGCATTTAAATAATGCACTAGCAACTAAAGTCCCTTACTCACAGAAGCTGACAAAATAATTAGACATTTAGAAAAGAGTACCTGAAGACATTTCTGTAGATCTACTGTATTTAATTATTTTCTCCAATTGCTCCTGATTCCTTTTGCTGAACACCTTTGCATGAACCACATCAGAGTGCCTGCTTTTATTGTTCTTGCAGGGTTCACACACACTAGAAGCACTTGCACTTTCATAACCTAAAGGGAGGAAATAAAGAGGAATAAAGATACTGCTTACAAAATGTTTTTATTAGTTTAAAAGAAATTGTTCAAGGGCACTCTTAAAGATCTAAAATACTAGTGAAGTTTCCTAGACTAAAATCTTCCTCTGTATACTGAAGCCATACAGTAGCACTAAATCCTCAGCAACCTCAACAGTACTACTATACTAACTAGCGCTGTCCCTCTCTTCTCAGAATTTTAATGAGGCATATTTTTCAGCATATTCAGTTTGAAGACAATGAAGATTCTACTTGCTACTTCAAATCTGCACATATCTGCATCCATGATCCTTTTAAATCATGGTATCTCAACTGGTTATTTATTTTCTATTTACTGAAATCCTAAAAAACCCTATGCAGTTGTATTATATAAAATTAAATTATTTCAACTTTATTTTCATTATTATAGGTACCATTTATGGAGAGTAAATTCTCTGGAATGTAATGATTATAATCCAAGCCAACTTTGCCAAGTATCCAAGATTACTTTACAACCTACCAGTATTTTTAGTTCTGCCTTTTAGCTGAGAAGAACTCTTCCTCTTATTCTTTGATCTGGGCGTTTTATCTTTTGATGCCAGGCTTGCTTGTGCTGATGCTT
Organism: Toxostoma redivivum; assembly: GCA_013397375.1. Lineage (NCBI taxonomy): Eukaryota > Metazoa > Chordata > Aves > Passeriformes > Mimidae > Toxostoma > Toxostoma redivivum. Next base: position 407,027 of record VXBI01010167.1, on the reverse strand, counting down.
TTCTAGATCTAAATGTCTTTGTCACAGTAGTTGGGTCTATTGGATCAGGCATGCTACTGAAACTCTCCAAAGACTCTTCATCAAACTCTCTTCTCCTGTTCGTATCACACTGATTTTTATGACCAGAAGCAATGTTTTGCACTGAAACTGCAAAACCTGCATTCAGCGGAGACTGATCATCTTTTTTCATTTCTTGGCTATCATCAAGCCAAGTTGATCTGTTTTCCATTTCCTCTTCAGACTGTCTGTGATTCCGTCTGTCAGAAAAAAAAGACCCACAGACCAACCTCAATATACCATAACCTAATCTCTCAGATAGAAACATCATGTATTTCCAGGCAAACAGTTTACCATAATGCAAATTATCTGCCCTTGTTACTTAGACATCAAATATTGAAAAATAGATAATTCCAGAGAACTCTTCCAAATGGAAAACAGAAGAATCTCTGTTTTCAACATGAATATATTTATGCAGCTACTGCTGTGCTCAAATAGTACCATAGGTCAAAACATTTCCTACAGCGACATTCAGTACAATTTACAGCAGCACAAAAAAATAAGCATTCACTGAAATTATATTCTCTAGTTACTCAAACAATTCAGTTTCAAAATAATCCCACAGAAACAGAATTTTCCTTCACCTACAGAAAGTGTTACAAAACCACTCCAAGACTGGATTTGATTATAAAATGTTCATTAAATGATACATTAACCAATATATAGAAAAGCAGAACAGTACTGAAAAATGAAGTTACAAAATTAAAGCTCATACTGTAATTCTATGACAATAAATTCCCTTAAACAATGATGAAGATGATTAAATGATTAAAGCAGAGCTGCAGTTTGATATTATATACCTTTGTTTTTCTGCTCCATTAGAGGAACTGCTTTCAAAGGGTTTGGGGAATGCCATATATTCAGTTTTCCCAGAAGTATTCTGATCTAGAGGATGTTGTTGCTCCTGCTGCTCACTGCTGCGCGGTGAAATATTATGTGCAAAATCTCCAAAACCAGACGGGAACACTGGATTATAGTTAATACCTACTAAGAAAACAAGAGAGTCAGAAGATCCTACCTCATCTGTTTTTGTAGTAAAATTCAAATTTGAGACATACTGTGTGGCAGTATGAAATTAAGAAGCAAGCATACAGTGTAGAAGTAAGCAAGAACTGTTTTCATCCTGAAAGTACTGTAAACAATCAGAATTTATCTTCAGTGCAGGTTTTGAACACTACTAGAAACTACAATTCCATCAGTGGAGACGAAGGTCCTTCAAGAAATTCCAGTAAAGAGCTCCTAGAAGTGTAAGTAAAAATAACATTTCCAAAAAAAGGCAGAATTATGTCTGCCTGAAGACTTGATCAATATTTCAATCACCATCAAATTGACAAGAAAATTCCAATGGTTCAAGTACTTATAGAGCCAAAGAAGTCATAGATTCATACTGCTTCAACTTTAACATCAGAATCTTTATGGAAGTGGCAAACTGAATGTAACTATTCTTCTGGGCAGGTTCCATGTAATTTTAAAAATGTTCTCAAACAGAAAAAAAGACTTTGCAATTTGAAAGCTCTAATTTAGGTCTATGCCTATTTCCTGGTTTCCTAATAAGACTGAAATATGTTAAGACAGTTTTGTTTACTTTGAATTATACAGTAAAATACCAACACTCTAAATTCAACAGCAAAAGTAGATTAGAGAAAGAGATTAGGAATACTGTATCCAAGTCAACAGTTACTGTATAACTCTGATTGGAACAAAAATTGGTTAACACGCACCATTTACAGGCATTTATAACAAATACAAGTGAAGTTCTGAGAAAAACAGAAATAATTACCAAGTGCCACCTTCCAATTACATGGTTCACCTAGAACATGATTTCAACTATGAAATGATTACTGAACGTATGTAAAAGCTTCAAACACTAATTTTCATATGTTGGATGAAGAACATTTGAAACCTTACATGGAGTGAGCATTTTCAAGTATAACTGCATACTGAGAGAGTCTTGCTATTCATACTGAAGTTAAAATATACAATTATTCGGTAATAAATAGTAAACTTCTGCTTAAGACCATTTCAATATAAAGGAAAACTACAATATAAAGGAAAAGTGACAGTTTCATTAAGTTCTCATCACAATTTCAATTAAATGAGAAAATGTAAATTTTTGAAATTCATGTTATTTCTCACACATACAGTAATACTCACCTGGAGCAAAGGAAGAAAAATTAGTAAATCCTGGAACACTAAAGAGGTTCACAGGTTGTGGAGGGAAGTTGAATGGACAGAAAATAGGAGATGGAGGTGGTGGTGCACTACTGCCTCTCTCCTTCCGTGACGGTTTCTCTTGTTGTTCTTGTTGCTGCATAAGATCACTTAACATTTGTTTCAGCCTTGAAAATAAGAAAAAAGATAAAAAACAACTTGGGGAAAAAAAGAGTATTATGGGAAAACTAAATTTATACTCAAGTAATTTGAGCTTCACAATATCTCACCTACACCATTGTAATGTATGTAAAGAAGTATTCTATTTAGTTAATTAAAAAACTCTCAAGACAGAAATTACTTATATTTAATCCTGAGTTGGTTTAAAATCAACTGCTCTGTGCTAGTGGTCATGTATACACAGGTTAAACATCCTTGCCAGAACAAAAAAAAAAAAGTTAACTAGCTACTAAAGAAATAAGCAAGCTGAAAACTTCAGTAGAAACAATCAAATATAAAATGCATTTACAGAACTGAGGTTAAAATTAATTTTAAGAATTGTGTAAGAGGATAGCACCTATATAACACTTACCAAATACTAAACAAAGAGCTTCAACTTTTATGCAATGAATTAAAATGAGTATTACATCTTTTTTCAAAAAATATTGTTGTTCAGTAGGCAAATGTAGTACATACAAATGGAATGTAAGAAGCTAAATTCTAACTCAAAACACTAAAAAAGGACAAAAAGCTTTTTTGCAGTATGCTACCATTAGAATTCAGAATCTTGTCAGGTAGTCTAGTGAAGACTACAAGCATAAAAGCATATGAAAAATAACTACTGCAACAGATTTTTGCCAACTTTTGGTTCTCTTCAATGAAGATTACTAGAAAAGTACTTTCAAAGGTGTTAAAGAGGGGGTGGGGGAAAAAAAGCCAGAAATGTTGCATACAACTTCAAAAGCTTTTCATCAACTCAGAAGTTCAAGAGTCTCGTATTTTACCATTATCTGTAATCTTTTATTCACATAACCACGTTCCTGTAACTGAAGCATTTCATATTCCATAGATAAGCACTAATACAGTCAACAAACCTTTGGACATTATTCTGCTGCCAAGTCAGTTGAGTGTAACACTGGTTTAACTGATGCATAATAAGATGTATTTGCGAAGATGCAACATTATTTGACATCATACCATAGGGGCCTGTAAGCAAAGTCTGTAGAAGGCAAGAGAGGGTCTGTGGAAAGAGAATACGTAACAATGATCAAATTACAAAATCCAGGAGCTATTGCTAGAAGGAGTTAGAAAAAAAGGCAAATAAGAACAGCAAAATAACTGTTCTTCATATCTACCTGCTGATCCTGCATCAAAGTCTGACAAATACTGACACTAAATTCATGCTGCTTCTTTAACTGATTGATCTGCTCTTGCCATCGTTCCTTTTCTTCCACATAGGAAAGCTCAGACATCCACCGAAAATTTTCCTGACGCCGCATACTTATGTTTTGTTGTTGCCTGGCCTTAGACACTGGACGATAATTTCCATCTGCTGAAAGGGGACGGCAATTTTTCCACCTGGGTCCGGAAAACATGAAGAATGAGGACAAAATCAGACAATTCAAACAACTAATGATACTTCCATTATTCTATTAATGTTTAAGTTGTACATCAAAAACTCACATGGCACAGGCCAGCTAATCACCCATGCCATTTTGGCAATCCAACATTATCCTAAACAAATGGAAAATAGGAACCTCCCACCTGACTGTGACTGTCAAAAGAGAAGCGCTATGTACACATCTGAATCTTGTTTTTAGTATTTTTCCATTTCTGCTCTATAACATGTACTTGATGAAAATAGAAGCCACCAACATAATACATTGACAGGTCTAGCTGCTGATTACCCCACTATCTACTAAAATTATTTTGGTACCCAAACCAGAAGAAATAACTGCAGATATATATATTATTTTTAATATGGCATTTTCACTTAATCACACAAAGGTTACAAAGGAAGTCAATCAGGTAAACAAGAGTTAAAATTATTCATAGTAATTGAGAAATAGTTTTCACAACGACAGAAGCCAGCAATTTAGAAGGAAAAATTTTAGAGTTAGTTTCATTTTCTGAACTACTATTTTTTAAGAGACTAATCTATATCACAGCAAACATTTCATATAAATTGGTTATCTTTTAAGCTGATTAAAAATAAATGGGAGCACTAGGAGCCACTGCCACACAACTGGAGAGGTCAATGGCAGACTTTTAATAAGACTGAAAACAAAAGAAATCACCAAATCAGTTATATGCATTGCAGCTACAGACTCAGACAAGAAACTGTCACTACACATAGCTCCCTAACAAGCAGAAAGAAATTTTCCTTTGCTGTGAGGATGCCCTGTAGTTAATGTAATGCTTCCTCCACCCTCTTCCAAATATACCCACACAAGCATTAGATCAACAAATAACGCTACTAACCTATCTTTGTTTCCTTTAACAAAACAGGCATTTTCTGTTATGTTGTTATTGGGATAAACAGAGAAACTGTCATTCAAACTTGATGCATCTTCCTCCTCTTCTTCTGCCTGACAAACTCCATCAGAGAGATAACCGTCTTCATCTCCATTTTCTTCCTCCAGGGCACCCTGGGTAGAACCTCCCCAGGTAGCCATTGTCCTAGTGAACATTGCAGGGTCAGGGAGAAAAGGGGTGTTTGGAAAAAGAATATTTTCTTTTCAAGTTTATGATAAATTATTAAAACTATCTGTTGACAACTGCAAGTCTATCTGCAATTAATCAAGCTGCATCAAAAAGTTAACAGGAACATGAGCTAGCAATGTGCCCACATGGCCAAGAAGGCCAAGAGAAATCTCTATCAGGAATAATGTTGCCAGCAAGACCAGGAAAGCGATTCTTCCCCTGTACTTGGCACAAGTGAGGCCGCACCTTGAGTGTGGTGTCCAGTTCTGGGCCTCTCAGTTTAGGAAGGATGTTGACATGCTGGAGCATATCCAGAGAAGAGCGACAAGGCTGGTGAGGGGTCTGGAACACAAGGCCTATAAGGAGTGGCTGAGGGAGCTGGGGTTGTTTAGTCTGGAGGAGTTTTAGGGGAGACCCTATCGCTCTCTACAACTGCCTGAAAGGAGGCTGTAGCCACGTGGGAGTCAGCCTCGTCTCCCAGGCAACCAGTGACAGCAGGTAATGACAGTCTTAACCTGAGTCAGGGGAGGTTTAGGCTGGACATTAGGAAGAAGTTCTTCATAGAGTGACTGGGCACTGAAATGGGCTGTCCATGGAAGTGGTAGAGTCACCATTCCTGAAGGCATTTTAGAAAAGACTGGATTTGGCACTCAGTGTCTCGTTGGCAAGGTGGTGTCAGGTCACAGGTTGGACTCTACCTTCAAAGTCTTTGCCAACCCAGTTGATTCTGTGATTCTCACTAATGCAAATTTGCATTCTGCTTCTAATACTGGGACAGATAAATGAAATTAATGTCTGTTTTGGAAATGCATTACTTGATTATGCTACAAAATGGGTAAAGATGAAAAAAGATTACTTAGTTAATTTGGCATTTTCTATGCTTTTTCCTCTTATTAGGTGATTCTTTCCCCCACTGGTAGAACAGGAGAGACTAAATCTGCTGGGAAAACCCATAAAACTAACAAGTTGCTAAATAACAGTCACTTTACAAGTCAAGAAAATAATTTCTTGTTCTGTTAAATCATCATATTCACTGCTCAGATGAACACAGGAAACTTTCCCCAACACTGACATCCTACAAAACAACAGAAGCATCCACTGCCTTATGTAAAATAACTTGTGCTCTTACTTTTCAGTCCTGCTCTGCTGTGGAGTACACCGAGCTTCTGACCCTTCACTTTTAACAGATGCAGCAACAGTAGATATTGTTTCTGCGAGCTCTCTCCTTCTCTGATCTTCAGCCATTAAAGCTTCAAGTTGCTTTCTTCTCTGTCGCAATTCTTCTCTTAAAATCTCATGTCTTCTCATTTCAGACCATAACTGCTTGCATTAAAATGGAAGAATTAAAATATAATGCTAGCATAATTTTAAGAAAGAATAAGTAATATCAAGATCATTATTAAAGACAATTTCAGGGAAAAACGTGAAGGAAGAGCAAGGATAAATCAGGTTTCAACAAACACTTTCATAATTTTCTCCAAGGATGACCTGCCTACAGTATACATTATCAAATGCTCATGGTAAAAATTCAAAATTAATTCAACTTTCACATTAATATTTAGAGTAACAAGTGCTATATTTGGGGGAAGATATCTTGCCAGTTCAAGTCAGAATTTCCTTATTTCCAGTTTATGAAACAAAGAAGTTATACATGCTTTGTTAAAATAGCTGCTACTCCACTTCCCAAGCCACCTACTTAAAATGTGTCCAGGCAACCTGAAACTTCTCCTTTCTAAACCCTTTTAAATTTACTGTATATCAAGTATGAAATACCTCATTGCCTACTGGTACAGATTCACCACACTCAAATAAAGGCTTGCCAGCTGTATTACACTCATTCATGGCTGGAGTTGATGTTACTTGTGAAGTCTGTCTATTTGCTGGGCAGTTACCCAGGCCAGCTGACAACTGAAAGAAAAAGCAAAATGGCAAAATAGAGTATAATAGCTTTCTAAAACTTACCTGCAGTTAAAACCCAAAACAGTTAAGGCTTTATGTGGCTAGAAAGTCAGTATCCTGGGAAAAGGATTTTTGAATCAAAGCAAAATGTTTATTTCAAAACTTACTAGGAATCAACAGAATTTATGTATTATTATATAATGTTCTAGATGTAGTGTGTTGATAATTTACAGCTCACTTCACAGAAAGAAGTTAAATTGTCAAAGAGCATTTAAAACATTAAAGCTCTGGTAGAGTTAGGTTAAAATGCAACAATGTGTTGATCACGCTTACAGGACACAGCATTGTTCCAAAATACCAGCAAAAGACTACTAAGAGAAGTAAAGAAGCAGGACAGACAAATTTCAGGCTAAAAATAAGACAGAAGGTTCTGTATCTTTGAAAACTCTATCAAGGCTTTTTAAGACAAACTACAGTGAAATTAAGATACACCAACCACTGAACAAGAACCATTGAAAAGTGAATGACATAAGCAGAACTCTAGGTTTAAAAGTCCACCTGCTTACAGTATACAAGTACTACCAATTTCAAGTTTATTCCAATTTTCATAGGGAAAAAACAGTGAGCAAGGTATTTTATGTTCCTTTGCTCAACATCTTAAGACAGCAAAGAAATACATTCTACCTACCTGAAGGTCTGGACAAGCTTTCTGTAACACTTGAATTTTTTCCTGGATTTCAATCAATTTTCTTCTTTCTTCTTCTAACTGCTTAAGCTCCCGTTGCTGCTGCTGAAGTTTAGCTTCATAGAACTTCTCTCTGTGTAAATAAGTTATCCACATGTTACTTGGCAAGAAGTTGCCTAAAGCACAGCTCTACCATCCTCTGACAAAGGCTCACCTTGCTTTTTCATTTAGTCGCACATCTTTTTTTAACTTGTTGGAACTTGCTCGGACATTATTTGGTTGTTGCTTTGTCGCTTCCATCTCACCCAACAAGTCACCAATATTAGAGGCATTTGCAATTGCTCCTTGAGGTTCTGGATCATCATCCTAAAAGGATGTCAGAAAGGCAGTTAGACTATTTTCAGGTTGATAAAAAAAATGTAACACATCTATTTTGTCATGTTTGTCTAGTTTGGTTTTTTCAAAACAAATCAGTCTGAATAGCTTTATCTTTAGTACAAATCAAGAACTGAGAAGTCATTATCACCATGGCATCATGACTTTCAATTCTCTCATTAACTCCATTTATCTTAAAGTTATTTAGCTCAACCTCAACTACTGAAACTTCCACTATAAATGCAAATAATTTGTCTTATTGTGGAAGCATAAACCACCTGCCTGTGACTCAGTGGACAGAAGCATATGAAGAAACAACAGGGGAGGCAGAAGGAGGAACCGAAGGAGACTGATGTGAACAAGACTGCTTATGTACTGCAGTCAGTGAAATTAAATATTATTAACAACTTAATAACAAAAGTACTCTTGAAAATCTAAAATATTTTGGAGAAAGTCCTAAAGGTTCTCTTATTCTACTTTTATTTTTTTCATAATTTCTGTATTTTGATTTTTCAAATTGAAAATATGAAAGCTGTAGCCACTGTTGCTTTTTTTATCCAATGTGATCATTCTTCATAAAGACTCTGCTGAACAGGAGAGATCACTGGTGACCAAGAATGAAACAGTTCACACACCTACTGTATCTTTGCTGAGCACATACACATAACAAGCCTTGGAAATATAATGACTGAAGGTATGCCACTAATTTGGTTATTTATTAAGGAAGATGCTGAATCATCTCTAATTCAGATTTGTACCACTGCACAGTTAGCATCTCTGCAGTGATGATAAAAAACAACACTGATCTAGATACTGAGAAATTTCTGATGGGAGTATTATCTTGAAATAACAATACTGTGTTTATACTTTTGCTACTGTAAAACATAGGTTCCAACTGAGCTTGATTTTAAAGTTCTCACATAAAGCCTTTTCATTTCTGATACACCTGTGTGTATTCAGTATGCAGACATCACATTAGCTAGTGCTCAAATGTGAGCATTCTGAAGGGACATTAGATACATGACATTGTGCTGCTAACATCACTAAATTAGCATGAGATATTCTAAATTAAAAACATTTTCAACTTATGACTTTTCAACTTTTCAACATTTGAAGCTGGCCTTCAAAACTCTCGAAATAAATAAAACCCAAATCAAAATACTGTAAGTCAAACATGTTGCAACATCCAAAGATTTTAATGAAAAACGTTTTTCATTGATTGAACAATGTTGTAAAACCTAGGGTTCAAAAACCTAAACATGTTGAATGTCCACTGCAATCTTAATATTTAACCTTAGCACTGAATTACAAAATACAAACAAAAAAGTAGATCAGTGTTATTTTTTAAAATATTAGACATTTTTAAGACTACTGTTCTCTTAGGCTAGCATCCTCCAAGAAAATCCCTGTAGTTCAGAAGTAGCACCCCTGAATTCAAAAAAGTCAAACAGTATCTCTTTTCCCTAGCCTAAAAATAAGCACTTGAAATGTTGCATTAAGCATTTTTTCCCTCACAGAAGTTACACATTAGATGAAATAATAAATGCTAGATTTTTGTGCACAAGTTTATAACATACCTGCACCATAGCAGCAAGGTTTTGTAACTGTCTAAGCTTCTGTTTTGCAGCTATAAGCCTATTGATCTTCTGCTCAAACTCTGCATCTCCAGCAACATCACCCAGGCTACTTCTGTGACTAGATAAGGAATCTTCACTAACTCGATCTTCTTCCACTTCATCATCTTCACCTTGGGGTAGATCAAGGTGTTTGTCACTCTCCCTATTATGACAGTCTGGAAACAGGAAGAGGAGGAAACAAAACAAAACCAAAGACACATTACTGAACTTCACTGTAATTACTGGACATTAGAAAAATATTAGCTTAATGATCAGGTTCTTAAATATTCAGCTCATCAAACAAGGATTTCCCAAATTCTGTGCAGCTATCAGAGTTATTTGCACTAAGAAGTAAAACTATTGGAAGATTTTAGAACATACCTAAAGCAGAAGACATTTTTAGAGTCCTTATATTAGCAGCAGATCGGTTGTTTATTTCACAGTCTGTATTAAGATGTCTTCCATCTCTATTATTAGTTCCACACTGTACATTTGAGTTGCTATTTATTTCACTCCAACTACTGATTCCTTGAGGGTTCCTAGGGTAAAATAAATTACTCATGATAATTTTGAAAAAACTGGTATGGATACAATTTTACTCCAGCCTTTTTTCTACCTAGTTTTTTTAGGAACGGGTGTTCTGACCCCTCCCCCTAAAAAAACCCCAACAAAACCCACAAACAAACAAACTCCAACCCCATATAAAATCAGTCCAGACACTGGAAGTTTTTTCTTACTCATCTCTCCAACAGAATAGGTTTTTTTTTTTTAAACAATCAAAGCATCTTTAAATTATCCCCTGCTAGGTCTGCAAAAATACATTAGGCCTTACAGTTATATTTCTACATTATAAAAGCTTTACATGATGCATAGCTAAGTGACTGTTCATTTCTACCAAGAGAAGATCCTCAATGCACACAAGTGCCAGACTATAGCTGTAAATGCCTCTGTAAACTGAAGGGTTTTTTTACTCCAATTCTTTAGTCCATTGAATTTCCATACACATAATTCTGCATTTAAACCCAAAGGAATTACAGATTTTTGAACTCCTATACTGATTTTCTAAATGTTTACACTAATCTAAATAAATTAGACACCAATGATTAGATAATTATTAAACGTCTGTGTAATAGTTCCCTCAAATTAAAAAAAATTAATTTGTTAACATAATAAGCACAGATTTAAGTTACTTCTGGTTGACTCAAATAATGTATTTCAGGTTTCTTGAAGCAACAACTCAGCTACAAAGACTTTGGATAAAAAAAAATACAACCTAATATTTGTAGCAGGCTGTGGATCCTCATGTTCAGAATCACTTTCTGATTCTTCTGTTTCTTCCTCCTCCTTAGTGTTTTCATTCACAGCATCTGTCATCATATCAGATGTCTGCTCATAGTAGTGAACTAACTCACGTAACTCATTCAGCCTCTTACGAACCTCATTTAGCTTCCTGATGAAAAAAAGAGTTTTAAATCTGTTTTGCCGTTTTAAGCCAATCTATGTAGAGTTAAAAAGAAAATATACTTTAAAGTTCTTAGTTTACTGCCAGTTTCCAAGTTATAAGAACTTTCCACTTGAATCTCTGAATTCAGTTAACTGTATCAGATTACTTATTAAGTAGTCTGTAATACTAAATTAGGCAGATCAAAAAATGAAAATAATTACTTAACACAAAACTTATCAAAAAAGTAGCACTCCTAATTACTAAAGCAAATGGTGAAAAAAAATTTAAAGAACTTTTACTGAAGCTTTTCTGTTGGATTTAGATTTTCATCCTCTTCACTCTCATTTTGAGAAACCAGGGAATCAGGAGGATAGGGAGCAGATGCCAGACTATTCGATTCACCGTTGACAACAGTTACTATGCCTACAGGACCAGAAGCAGCTGAAGTTGTACTTCTTTGATCAACACTCCTTTGAGGAGAACCTGAAGTAGGAAAAACTACAGAAAAGAAATACAGCTTATGTGAAGAATTTGTAATAAGGAATAAGCTTAACTGAATTATATTAAAATAATGACAGAAAACATTACCAATAGACAAAACAGCAGCTAATAACTTCTTTCCTTAGCAAAACAAAAGCCCTTTTCTTACGTTTTGTTGCATGCGATGTCAATAGGCAGTGAGTAATAAGGGAGCTTTTGTAAACAAGATTTCTGTCATTCCCTTTTAGCTTTATGAAAAGTCAGCAGTAGAGGCTTTCATGCTGTGAATCTGCCCATGGAGGTTTTTTTAAGGGTTAATTTAAGGCTGCATTGCTTTTTTATAAAAATTTAACATTTTAGAATTTTGATTAAAAGAAAAATCCCAGTAAATGTTTCACCTCTGCTAACCTCTTTTGTCTATTAGCTGTAAAACAAACTGGATGTTTGCTTCTTCCAGCTACATGAAATCATATCCAAACATGTTGATATTATATGCATTAAATACATACAGAAAAATTGGGGTATAGTAATGTAACTATTAAATCAGCATGTCCTTTTCCAAGGGCATGCTTCAAGGCCTCATTTCTCAGTGAACTAGAATATACTGTGATCACTCCTCAGAAGTTTCCAGCTACAGGACAAACTTCACCAGTACAAATGCACTGCTAGAAACAGAGAGCGAGGGCAGCAAGTGGATGGGTCTGCATCAGTAAGGAGAGCACAAAGCCATTAAAAGAAAAGGCCAAAGCTCTAGTCCAGTCAGACAGGTAAGGCCCTCTAGAATGGCCTTTGATTGAAGTCACTGCCATGAGTGCACATGAAAGCCTTTTGGCAGAGGGGGAGCAAAGCCATATTGCCATAAAGCTACTAACACATGGAAGCGCTGAGTACACAAATGCAGATGTACTGTGATAAAAATACATTAAGCTCAAGTTCATATGGCATTTTTTTTCACAAGCCAGATGTGTCACAGACAAGCCATGAAGAAAAAAACCCACCACATCCTCACATTAGTCAACTTCAATGTTATAAACCAAAGTGCTAATAGACACTTATCATTATTACTTGAAGAGTTCTTCATTAAGACAGAAACTTCTACAGCATTAAAAATCATTTATATAAATATTGCCCCAGCACAGCTTTTATCACCAGCATTTCACTGACCAATTGCAATCTGAAAGACAATGTTACAAACATGCACATTTAAAACATTGTATTCATGAAAAAAATACAATTCTGCCTATACTGACTTACAGGAAGAGTTATTTAGATGTTGGTCACGAAGTGTATGAAGTTCTCCTAACAGTTTGTCCATTTTTTGCTTTTTACCCTGCAACATTCGCATCTTGTTAAAAAGCTGTGCCTTTTCATCTGACTGGTGTTCAGACACTGAAGAGTTTCTGCTCTGTGAAATCTCTCTGGTAAGTGAAAGGCTTTCTGCTTGCCTTCTATTGTCAGGCACAGACTGTGTCTAAAAAGAATAATTCCAGTTTATTCAGAGTACTACAAAAAAAGGTAAATAAATTGTTAAGAAACAAAAAGCTTTCTTATGGGCCTTCTATACAGAACAGCAGAATCAACACCAAATCAAAAAATATTTTAAGGGAAAATATACTGATAACACTCTAATGACATCCCAATTATACACTGAGTTAATAATTAAATTGCAATAAAGAAACTACTTCTTTAGACTTTCATGGAAACCCAAGAGACACAAAGCACAGATCAGTCAGCTAATAACAGTTTTCAAGTTTGGGGAGAACTCTGCTAACTTCACTAGCAAGTACATACAGATGAGCAAGACAAACACTGAACTGCCTTGCTAAATAGAATAAAAACTGATAATGGCAAAATCTATACAGTGCAATCTCAGGACTGACCTGAGAATCATGAAGTTGGTTGTGAAAGCGTTGAATTAAGTCATTCAATTCTTCATTCAGTTCTGATGTAAGACTTACTCCTGAAACACTACCTGTAGTTTCTGTTATAACTGGGCATATAGAAAAAGGGGAAAATATAAGAATTTTTCCACAGCGATGAAATAAAGGCTATTTAAATAAAAATGTGTTGTTTAACAATAACATCAATATACCGACCCTCTAAAAATACAGCACGAATTTTTAATTTTGTGTCCTTTCCCCCAGCTTTACTCTTGAAAGATGACTTCTGCTACAAAAATACTAACAAGACAACTCAGAGCTGCTTTGTAAAGGACTATACAAAGGGAGTTTAGGCTTGTTCTGTGTTTTGCTAAAAAGGTCAGAGCAAAATTAATGCAACCCATTCGTCTAAGGCTGATAGAAACTTATTAGAAATAAAACTGCAATTATTTAATATAGCTAAACTAACAACAATGCAGGTAATTTCACTTTCTCAAAATAATAAATTAACAGGACACCAAGTTTTCATATTGGTGTAAGCTGCAACATTTACATCTGCAAATGGAGTCTTGGAAGTTTTTTCTTCAAAAACCTTTATGAGAGAAATAAATTTAAAATAAAGCTTTTTTCCCCTGCCTCCAAGTTCATATTCAAAAAGTACTGAATATGCAAGTGGCAGTTGAAAGACTCAAATAATTCTTCCCATTTCCCTCCAAATACAAACCAACAGTTCATAAGAAAAATCAAGCACAAATATCCTTTCTTTTCCCCAGAGATTATGAGTTCATTATACACATAGTAAAGTTTCACAGTTTTCAAATTTTGAAAATTTTGAAAACATTCTGCCATAAGCTGAATTTGAATCTTAACATTGCGTAGACCAATTCTTACGAGAAAAACTCACTCTTCTAGGATTCTTACAGGTAAACCGCAGTAATCAGCTCTGGGTTTTTAAATGACACATCATTTTACAATGTTACACTATCAACTCTTCAGAAACAGAGGCTTTGCAGTAGAAAAAGCCTTTTTAACGTGTATTTGACAATTCCAGCTTTACTCACTCAGCATGCTAACATGATCTAAGTTGAGACACCATCATTCCACATACCAGAATCATCCAAGACAGCAATGGCTTCCTCTGCTTTATGCTGCAAAGCAAGAAGAGCTGCCTGTCTTCCTTGAAGAGCCTTTAATTGCTCCTGCTGTTGCAGCATCCTTTTCAATAAATCATGCTGTTTCTTCAAGTTCTCCAACTCCTCTTTAGCTTCCTGTTGAGGATCTCTGGCCTGCAACAGATGGAGCAACATTACCGTAACTACAACCATTTATCTGTTAAGAACTAGTAAACGAAGTGTCAAAGCAAGCACAACTTGCATACAAATGAACAGCTTAGTTAATGGAAAAAAGTAAAATTGAAACAGCTTCACCTTTCTGATAGTCCTTTATTAAAAAACTTCAGATATCCAAGAGGAAGAAGCCAAGATGTGTTTATAGCTCCTGAGGGTTTAAGTTTTCTTTACAAAGCCAGTCAGATGCCCTAATATGACCCAAAGACTAGCCCAAGCCTCCCTCTGTCATAACAGAGGGTATTAACCTTTAAGACTGCTACAGGTAAGCAAGATAAGGCATTATATCATGGACCTATATAAAACATAAGACCTCAATTGATTTACTGGCCTAAAATCTCTACAATTTTCAGCAGAACGCTTTAGGCAGATTTAAGCAGTAACTCTTTTCTAACCTATAATGAAAAGAATGAAAGCATGCTGACTCTGCCCCCGCCCCAGTTAAAATATATTAAAACTCAGTTATTTTCCTCATCCTATGCTAATTAGGAGCTGCAGATTTGCATCAAACCTTTTACTCAAATTAAGTATTTTAATGAGACATCCAGAGTTAAGATCCTGGTCTTGTCTGAAGGTGCACTATTGAACTTTGCAGATGAAATCAGGAAAATAACAAGCATTTACAAAGAACACTACTAACTTGAAAGCATAATCTTCTATCCACATAGTATTAAGTTTCTAAAGTAGAAAATTCAGTCCAAATACTCTGCATCAAATGTCAGAACAGAAGCAGGCATCTTATTAACTAGTTCTGGGTACTAAGGAATGCTCAATTTTCCAGCAGAGAGAGCTGAAAACATCCAGAATTCTACACTCTTCAAAGGGTCACTAAAAGTTGCACTGCAACTCACACTGAATGATTGCTATTAAACTCTCAACTTTCATATAAATAGCAGAGTAGAGTCAAAATAGATCACACACTGAAATCAGCACAGGAAGGAACAAGGGGAAGAAAGGGAACAAGGGTATGTGTCTCAGTATCACCCATTAAATAATCCAGGCTTCATCTAAAGTACCAGATTTGCTTGAGTTCATGGTGTTAACAAATTTTTCAAACTTAGCTCTACATTTAGACTAGTAAGCTTGACAAAAAATTTAAGTATTTTAAGAGAAAAAATTACTGAATTTAAGACTTTTTAAAAGTTAAATCACAAGGAGGATAACGATACAGAAAAGCTCATTATCGGTAAAAAAAGATGTTTTAGACACTGCGCCCCTTGAAAGTCTTCCCCCTTCCATCCAAATATTTGTATCAACAGATAAAGAAAAACATCTGTGGAACAAATTAAGGCTACTAACTTCTAATTCATTTTCTGTATTCGGTACTAGTTTAAATAAGCATTGGCATATTAGTGTAACCATGACAAGTGTCTGAAAGTCACATTTAAAATATGTTTTCCCGAGAAGGTAACAACAAAACTTAGAAGGATGATCTACGTAAAATCACAATACCTGCTGTACAGAGTTACATCAATGCTAACTGTCAGTGCTAACAATTCAGAAGAAAAAGTTGTGAAACATTTCTATTCAAATAAAAATATTCCAGGCAAAGAAGATTAATTCAGTGAAAAAACAGCTGGATACAGATGAGCAATCCAGGGGGAATATTCACTGCAAGTAACAAGTATATCTGAAGCAATTAACAAGGGAGATCGGGGGAGGGGGAAGACTAGCCTGTATAAACCCTATTTGAGGCTAAAGTAACATTTTTAAGTGTACCTTTGAAAGCAATCCATGATCCTGGCTATTAATCCCACAATGCCAGATTTCCCTGTCATTCAGAGCAGCTCTCTCACTTTTCCCTTTAGGGCTTGGTGTAACATCAAGGTCTGTAACCTGTTCTTGTGAAGCTGAATTCCCTAGTTTGTCCTCAATGCGGGGCCGACAACTCAAACTAAAAGATACCTCCTATATTGAATAGTTTAGTATGTTAGATTTTGAAAATGCGCTCCAACTTAGCATGCATTTTTAAGTTACAAACCTACCTACTTTATCTTGTCAAATAATGAAAACTAATATCTAACAACATCTACTAAAGAGTGAAGACATTTTCAGTAATTCTTGGAATTTGCATAACAATAAAGCTCCATATAGCAATCAACATTATACAACCAGAAGTATGCACTCTGCATGTAAAATATTCAAGCTGCATGTAAAGAGAGCTTAGATGCAAAATTAAGAGCCAAACAAAAACTTAACTGAAAATTTTGCAAATATTAAGACAAATGCAAGTTCACATGGATACTTCTTTAAAAATATACCTGTCTTTATCTGAATTTTTCAATTTAATTTCTTTTAAGTTAAAAATGCATCCTCAATGTCTATCAATTTATTTCTTTACAGGGATAGAAAGAGTTCTTATAAAGCTAAAAATAATTACAAAAGCTTCTTAATGTTTTAACTGTTTTATTTCCAAGCAGGTAAATTCTCCTTATCCATAGGACATTCAGTGTGCCAACTGGTCAGAAAGAGTACCTGCTCTCTGGTACTTTTCCTCAGTGTAATAGAACAGAAGACACAAAATTTAAGTTATTAAAATGCTTTTGTATCTATTACAGGATGTTTACCATCTTAAAAAAAAGTTTTATAAATAGAAAGGAAGATTGGGCTGTTTGTCTCAGCACAAAATTCAGAATACATTTTCTAAAGAGAAGCCCATCTCTCCAAGAAATGAGAGAAACTTCAGTGTTAGGTCAATACTTCTATTGTATCTCCTGAAAGATGCGTGGAAAATAGCCCACTAATGACACATTTCTAACCCTCCCCTCACCCAACACTAGAGTTTTCCCCACTAACAGAAACAAACCTAGAGATGAAAAATTGTAGAGAAAGGCATTTCGTCCTAATCAAGTCAGTGAATTCTCTAGCAAAGTACACATTTAATTCTTTATTGTACTTTGAAGAAAGAATAAAGATTTAAAAGATTCTTCAGACTTGTTGTGAGAGAATCATTACTTTTTTTCTCATATTAGAAAAATAAATCCACACATGCATGGACACCTGCTGAATGGAGTGCTTGGGAATTTACTATTTTTAAACTGAAATGCAGATTATGACACTAAATAAGACCCATTAAAAAAACCAAAATAAAGCCCTCATTTCTACCTTAATTACTAGAAGGCAGCTTACCGTGGTATCTGAAGTCTCAGACTGCACATCAATGTTTAGCGATGTGCTCTCACCTACAGAACCAGATCCCACAGCTGAATCTATAGTCCGAACATCATCCTCCTCATTTTCTCTAGCCTGAAATATTTCATTGGCACAAATCAAAAGCTATATAAGGGGGCAGTAAAAATGAATTATGGAAGGTACTACATACCAAAATTAATGCCCTCAGTAGCACCATCAAAACATAAACGGTCAACTCCTAAAAAAAGCTTACAGTGCAGAAACAAACATATTATGTTCTCCAACTTACAAGCATCTTTTGCAAAAATTTCAGATAGGATTTCTCCTGCTCTTTAAGGTCATCTATAAGGTGTGATAAACGCTCAACATTGGCCGATCTTTCATTTTTCTCTACAAGATCATCCCGCATGGAGCTGGCCTTAGCAATATAGTCGCGAATCTGAACTAGTCTGCTCACAATCTGCAAAGACACTGAAGTTACTGAATGCATTCAGCTACAACTGCAACGTATTCAATGCACAAGACACAGTGATAGCAACAGCAAAGGAGTCATGAATGGGTCTCATGTTAGTACTTTTCACTCCTACAAGCACTCTTCCACAAGCGGTTAAAAGTCATCAGCCTTTGTAAGGATAGATTTATGCATGCGAGCAGTTTCAAGGCTGAAAAACAGGGCTTCTGGTCAACACAGGCTAAAACACAACTGAGTTCATCAACACAGGAAAATAGCCAACTGTGAGAGCACTTTCTAGAACCATATAAAAGGGAACTTCTAAAATGAAAATTATTATTACTGTGTTACCAACAAGTAGATTTCTAAAGAACAGTAGATGCTTAAGTTTGGTTTCACATTTTCTTCAGGTTTCAGAAGAGTAGGAAGTAAATTATTTCCAATAAAGATTCATACTTTGAAGAAATTTAGAAAGCAGCACTGAAGACTGAGAGTCAGTATTTTGTAGACTTTATAGGTTGTGTAAATACCTGGCTACTATCCATTGCTTGTTCTCCCCTTGCATCCTCTTGAGCGGAAATTTGACAATTTTGCAAGAAATCCTTGCTTAGAGCAGCTCCAAACAACTCTTTACATGGCGCTGATACCCCACTTTCCTTCTTTTGGGAACCTGAGGCAGGATCTTTGCTTTTGTTAGTGTTAATCTGCAGTGACAGGAAGTTGAATGGTTTTTTGTTTTCATTAAGTTGACGTTTGTTATTAGCAGCCGTTGCCCGGCCTTGAGAATCACTTCCAATGCTTCTCTATAGACAAAAGAAAGAACAATTGCTTTATCTTTTCATCCAATATGTTCTCAACACTGCTTAGTTTCCCTGCTTATTTTACTATTTCTACAGTATTATTAGACTGATTTTAAAATTATCTAATCAGTCACCAAATGGCCAAAGCTAGTTGAAGGCAATGCCAGTGATTTTTTGCCATAAAGTTTTCAGAAAACAAATCCATCCTCCCAGAACAAGAAGAAGCAAAAACATTCTGTAGTTTCTCAGAATTTAGTTCCTCATTTTTGCTGTGACCTCAACCTTTACTGCAGCAAAAGGCATTCTATTTCTCCAGGTACATTTGAGAAAATAACAATAATAAAAGAGCAACATACTCCTGTGCAGAATATAATACCTTAGAACTTCAGCTTTTCTTTAAAACTTTGTAAATAACATGTTGCCCTAACATATACTTGAGAAGGAAGTTATGCTCAGCCTTAAACTGTAAGTCAACACAATGAATCCCACTGGAAAAAATCTTCACAACCAAAGAAGATAGCAACAACTTTTGGTAAAGATGAACTAGCCTCTATTCTGAGATTGTTAACACAAATTTGTTCCAAAAGAATTAATCCTTCATACTTTTCCTTAGTTTAGGATAAGGGAAGGATGAATGCACTGTATTTCCAAAAAAGTAGTTATGGTTCAAGAATTTGTGACATAAAAATCTCTAGTCTATTGAGGAGCACTTTTTAATCATACTTCTCTGCTTAATAGACAAGGATAATAATGTTCAGGATTACAAACTGGCAGTTCAAGAACAGACTTTCGAAATAAGGTAACAGCTATTTTCAAGCAGAATACAAGTACAATGAAGAAGAAATATTGCTCCAAGGACCCAGGAATTTGTTAATGGCTGAGAGAAAGAAAGTGAAGACAGCTAGCACACAAAGAGAGGAAAGCCATGGTCCTGAACTTTCTCTTATTTTCTGAAGTTCAAAACCAGAATTTTGATTTGGTTGTCATGGTGTCTGTCTATAAGGTTTTTCTTTTACCTTGATCACTTGTAAAAGGATTGTTTACTCATTTGTCTTTATTAAGAGATAACTGAATACATTTTGGAGTCATATTTCTAGTGGGAGCTAGTATTCACACAAACCTGATCCAGATCACTGAAGTTTATTCTTTGTTTAAGCCTTTCTAGTTCAGCCTGCTCTGGAACAGACATCTGAGTCATGTATCGAGCATGAGGAAAGCTATGAGAAGTTCTGGTCTTCCGTCGTTCCATTCCAGGTGAAGATTCTGGAGATATGTCATTAGTAAGTCTTGTTTCACCTTCACCACTAATTTTTTTCTTGTTTTTTTCTGAAGACCTGTTTGCTTTCTTCTGTTGACCTCCCCAGTCCTTAAGTGGAAGGAGAGAGAACAAAAAATCATATTTGTTACCCGTACAGACAAAAAGCAAATGTTTGCATTCTGTGAGAGTTTACTTCCATTTCAGAAGTTCAAATAGTAAGCCATATTGAAATATGTACTAAGTTATCTAGAGCAAACATCACTTTACAAAATAAAATCTTCTTAACTGCATAATTAAAAATAGCTCAGGAAATTTTAAATCTATTTCATCCTAAATGCATTAAATTAATTTCAAATGAAGCTCAAGTTGTATTTTTCTTCATTGCTAGGGACTCTTTCAGGAGTTCAGAAGTTTTTAAATTATAGCTTTCACTTTCATGTCACCTACAATGCTTTTGTGTATAGCTACTTTATTTACCCAAAACGCTTGCCATATAGACCTCACAATCTCTGAATTATACCCATTGCTTGCTTACATCTACCTCAGGTTTTCCAGGTAAAGCTGAACTGGCCCTGCATGACGTAGCTTAGGGGTTTGCATTGTTACCTGCCACTAACAGAATCTAGCTGGTAATTTGAATGTACAGCATCAAATGGCAACAGAAAGAAAAGAATAATTTTACCGTGTTGTTCAGCCGGTCGTCAAGGCTCTCATTGCTCCAGCTGGGCAAGTCCTGATCATTCATGTGTTCTTCAAAGGGACCACCTCCTGTTGCCATGACAAGCGATCAATAAAAGCAATCTATAAGAAGGAGCTGAAAGAAATGTGCTGTATTAAAATCAGTTTACATAGAGAACTTTTAAGATTCATGATCTGAGAAGACAACTACATACTTATGATAAGATGCAAACACAAAGCTGTTTAGGAAACTAAACTCCCCATTTCCTACCCTGTGTTACTAGAAATGTATCAATGAGAAGAACACAGAAACTGGCATTAAAAAATAAAGAAATTGTAGCTGTGGGTTTAGGGCTTTTTAACCCCTGATCTATGAAGGAAACTTTTTTTTTTTTGAGAGTTTCAATTGTCCTCACTTTAAAACAAACTATACAATACTCAGAAAGGCTGCTTTGTAATTCATAAAGCCTACACTTTCAGGCCAGGGTGATGTCTATTCAATACAAGTGACTTTGGAGACTCAGTAAGTCAAACTTTCCCATTCATGAAAAAATACAAGGTAAACAGACGTCAGTAAAAGGATTTTTACTTTCATTGCCACACATCAAGCTTTTTAAGCAGTGAATGACCTGCCACTTACATTACAGTTTCTACCAAAACCAAACAAAATAATGTGGGTTTCACAGAGCTTTGCTGCTCTCTATCAGTGCCACTCTGTGCCATATAAATCAACTTAAATGATCGAAGTTTTCATTTTCACTTCTTGTTTTGACACTAGAAATAAAAAAAATTGTTAAAGTTAAAAGATCAGAAAAAGTATTTCTTTATGAGAGTAAAATTAGATTAGCCTGTTCCAAAAGGCGAAGAATACCTAACTATATTTGCTAAGTGCCACTGGCACAGTTCCACTGCAGAAAGCTACAAACTTTACCTATGAAGAACTGTAACAGATGCAGAAGAAAAGCAGTCTTGCAGAGATTTACTCACTGGCCTATTACTAACTCATAAAGGAATAGGATCTAGGAGACATGCTCCTTACACCATAACCACATCTCCACTCAGCAGTGTGCCAGCTGAGGTCACTGTCACACAGTTAGGAGTCATTCCTCTTCTGCATCTCACAGCCATGACCATAATACACGCACAACAGGTGTAAGTGCCTGCTACGTTGGGAACTTTGCCCTACTGTCCCTCACAAGAACTCATACTCCCTTCTTCATCCCAACAGAAGTGTCCACTAGGCCATGCAACCAGAGGGTACCACCTATGAACTAGATGGCCAACAAATAATACCAGAATTGAAAAAAAACCCAGACACATTTAGAACTGGATAAACTTCTGATGTGCCTAACCTTATGACTATACAAAAACTATCATGTTCCTCTGTGCAATTTTCAGGTAATCTGTCTGATTCAGTTAGAAAATTAGAACACAATGCCCTTTCACATTTTGTTTATTTTCGTATAGAAACACAAGAATCCTAGAAAAAGTTCACAGGAAAGCTCAAGCTAAAATTTACAAGCATTCAAAGCAAATGCATAGTTATCAGTTTTAAAAGAACCATGATTTTAAATAACTTTCTTCAGTTACAGACAAACTGTTCAGCTTAGTAGATGTGCAAGACCCACCATTTCAACAGACACTGTATCCTGACCTGTCACTGAGCATAATGAGGAAGATTAGAGGCCATCTGGGTTTACAGTCCAATTCTGTAAGCTGTTTCCTCATCATCACGTTATATAATTCTACTAAAACCATAGCAAAAGTACTTTTTCCACACCACCCACTGTAAAAAGAAGCGGAAGTATTCATCTTTATATAATACAAATAACTACTCACATTTACTTTTTTTAAAACTTTCACAAAACCTGTTCTCAACTATTTTTGCTGTAGGAGACTCTCATTACTTCTGAAGTAAATTCACTGTCCCAGATGAAATATTCTCAATAACAGGACTCTCAATCAAGGAGACCGGGCATACACCAACATGCCCTGATAAATACTGCTCAAAAATAACAGTATCTTCACTATTTCCAGCAAGCGGATTTTAAAGTGTTCTAACGGAACTGTGCCCTTTCCAAAAGTTTCTAAGCATTCCTATTATAGCCTTTGATACCTATAGTATTATCAAGCAAGTTTAAGATCAAAGAGCTCTGATGGCATTTTACCTCTTTAACTCAGTTGAAAAACACATAGAGGTTCAGCTAGGTTTTCTTCTTTCACATGAACCTGTGCTTTCCACCTCCACATACCATTTCATCAATATGAATTTATTCTTTGTTTTCATTTTACCAGCTATTTCTAAAAAAATCCTCTTCTAAAAGCTTTGCTATCTTCCCGTTATCTATCTATCTACCTGTCTATCTATCTACAACAAGCAATTGCCAATTTCAGGTTCTTGCAAGTCATAGGATCTGTATAAAAGCTTCTGAGCATGTGCCTACTGCCTTACAACATTTAGCAGGGATTTGAGAAAAAAGTCATTCAGGTATACTTTCTACAGAAATAATAACTTCAGATAACATGTAGGATTATAGGAGAAACATGTAAGATTAAAGTCAAAACATATTCTGCACATGTAACAGCAATATGTAGACTGCACAGAAGAAACACTACTTAACATGCATGCAGAACAAAGGTATGTACTTCAAAAGGCTTTTTTCCTACAGTAAAGATGCTCTTGGGAATTTTTTTCCTATAGCACTCATGTGAATGCAAGAGCTCACTAGAGCACCTAATACTCAAAGAGAAAACTTTTGACAACTAAAAAAAATTAAATGGAAAACAGAAAGTCGCAAAAAGCCATCTAACCACCATAAAGGCTGAAAATGGGGCCAAACACTTCTTTTCAAGTTTAGCTTTGTAAGACGTACGCTCCTCACTGGGCATTAACTCCTTAAAAGCAAACCATACAGTATCATCACACAGGAGCAGTCAACAGAGCAAATCCTGCCCCACCGGACAGCTCTCACACGAGCGGCACACTCACACACCCTGGCTAGGAGCGGTGTGCCCGGTACTTCAGCTTCCAGCGCCGGGGCCTTCCCAGCGCCTGCAGGCTCTGCCGTCCCGACCTGCTCCGATCCCACGGCAGGCACCGAGCCCAGGCCCGGCAGGTCCCGTCGCCGCTAACGGGGCCGGCGCAGCGAGCGATGGCCCAGCGCTTCTGCCGGTCGCACCGCTCGCTGCCTGAGGCGGGCGAGGCGCTCCCGCCCGGGGGCGGCGGGCGGAGATCCCGCTCCTTCCCGGCGCCAAACCCCGGGCGCCGCGGGGTGTGTGGGTAGGCGGGCTCTGCTCAAGGCGCCTCCACTGCCGCGAACGCGGCGGCGTCTCCTTGGAGAGCGGATAACGCGCCCTGCCCTGTGCGAGGGGCGCGGCCCCCACAGCCCGCTGCCACCGTACGGTTTCCCCGCCGCCCCGCACCTGCCTCCGAGCCCGCTGCCTCTCGGGCCGCCGCCCTACCCCACCGCACCAGCGCGGCCCCACCGCCCCCAGGGGAAAGGGACGGGGAAGGAGCAGCGCGCCGCGCGAGGGGCAAGAGAACGCGGCCCACCCCGCGCCGGATGGGAGGTCACCCGGCCTGGCTCCTCCTACACCGCCGGACGCACTCGCGGGGCCGGGGCTGCCCGGATGAGCGTTTCGCCTTCGGGCAGCGGAGGAGCGACGCGGCCTCGCTTCGTCCGACGCGGCGGGACAGAGCTGGCGGAGGCGCTCACAGCGCTCTGGCCTCAGCCACCGCCGCCATCTTGGCCTCCACTCTGCTGGGGGCGCGGGGGCGGTGCCTGGCGGAGGGATACAGACAGACAGACAGACAGACAGACACTCACCGTTACCTGGTAACCTCCGTCCGCACAGGCCCTTCCGCACTGCCCGCCCCGCCCGACCCGAACGGCGGGGCGCCCGAGGATCCCCCGCGCAACCGCCGGAGCGGTCGGGAGAAGAGCGGTGGGCGAACAAACTCCAACTCCCAACGTGCATTGTCCAGGGGCGCGGCGGCCCCAGGGCCGGCGGCGGTGCCTCCTGGGAGTGGTAGTTTTCCACTCAGGGCACGGCACGGCCCCGCCCCGTGACAGGACTGGGGCGCGTTCACCGGTGTTGTGCGGCCGGCGGGGAAGCGCCGAGCGTGTTTTTCTTACAAAATAAAATACGAAAACGGCGATGAACTCTATAAATGCTTTTGCCTGATTGGAAGACGAGGTAAAATCACGTCGAAACTCTAAGCGTGGACAAGGACCAGCACTTGCCCTTGTTTGGAGCAGTATCGACTACTCCGTTCCTGTCAGCCTTAGGTGTGTTTTACTCCGTGATTTGTGCCATGGAGTTTACACGTCTAGGTTCTTTATACTTTCCTTTAAGGGAAAAATATAAATAGAGGGTTGGACATTTAAAAAACAATAGTGTGTAAAAGGCTGTGTGCTGTGCTCGGTGTTTAACCGAAGTTGTTATTAAAATCACAGAATATGCTGAGTAGGAGGAGACCCTTAAAGATCCAACTCTGGCCCTGCACAGGACGCCCGAAGAATCACACCATGTGCCTGAGAGAAATGCATCTTGAGTTCTGTCAGATTTGGTACTGTGATCACTTCCTTGGGGAGCCTGTACCCAATCACCTTCTGGATAAAAAACTTTTCCTAATATCCAACCTCAATCTCCCCTGACACAGCTTCAGGCCATTCCCTCGGGTCCTGACACTGGTCACCACAGGGAAGACATCAGTGCCTGCCCCTCCTCTTCCCCTCATGAGGAAGTTGTTAGTCCTTTAGGGGATAACACACTCAGGACTTGGATAATACACTCAGGATCTCTATTTCAATGAAGCTGGTATTGTTTATATGACTTTAATTTGGGAAGGATGGTTCTTTGTCAAAATGGAAAAACCCAGCATTATCAGCATTTCCACTACACTGAGTTTCTAAAGCAAAAATATTTAGCATTCACATAGGCCTTATAACTGATCCTGCTAGAGAAATATTCTGCTGGTACAATATGGAAATGTAGTTTCCCATCTCTCCCATATTAGGACTTATACCAATGTATTAAGTTAAAGAAAAAAAAAGGATACATGAATCCTTTTCAATAACCCATTAATCTATCTGTAATTTAGAAAAGGACTAAATAATTGCAAAAGCATCAAAATAAAAATGTTTCACTAAAAGTAATTTTGTTATCTCCCTCCCGTTCCCCCATATCAAAGAAATAGTTCTGGAGAGTACTGAGTGAGTGAAAGAGGTGAGCGTAAGGCTGCCTATTAGAGCAGAATCTCTCTCCCAGTTCTACCATGAGCTACTTCACTGTATAGCCACAAATGAAATCACTTTGGAAACAACAGTTTGATGGAAGCTGTCTGTGTGATGAATATATATTATCAATCCCTACTGCAATTCTGCAGCTGATAAAGAAATTAGTTTATCAGCATTTTTATTACACTTTTACCTAATGTCCTATTTTTCTGGACTCAGGTATCATGTCTGTATATTCATCACACTATTGGCAGTGTTGCTGTTGACAAGATGCTTTCTATTGTCGCAGTAACAAATCTGCAGCATGGCAGATGGAGGCAGAACTTAAAAGAAAATACTGCCCTTAATACAATAATTATAATATTTTTTTCCTGTGCCTTATTCTTAAAATGCAGCTCCCTCATTCTTTTGTTTACTGCAGAAAAAAAACCCAAAACAAACAAACAAGCGAACAAAAAAACCAACAAACAAACTGACATGAAAAAAAGTAATACTTTGTTAAGGAAAAAAAAACCTAATTGAAACAATGGAGTATTTTAGTGTGCCATAACTGCGTGTTTTCCTTAGCTGTAAGAGCTAACAGCATCATTACTCTGATTCTTGCTTGACATTTTGGAGGATGATTTTTCTCTTATTTTCTTCCCCTATTCTGGAATTGGCTGCAAACTTGTTTGTGTGGTTTTTTTCCTTTTGTTTGTTTATTTTAGAAATGGCTCCTCAGAGCCATTTTTCATTTGGGACAAAGAATTCAAAAAGATACAACAGGCACGAAGGAATCGTGTATTGCACTGTAAGAAACATTATTTCCAGTAGGTGGTTCTCCACTACTGTTGTAAAATAACATCTCAGGATTTGGGAATGATTATGAGGCAAAACTCATATGGCTTGAAGAATGTCTTGTTAATTAAATAAAATAAATATTTGGGAAGGAAGTCCTATATCAGTGCTAATGAGCCTCTAGACAGGCAGCAGCTAAACCATCCTAGAAAGGTCTCTGTTATAAGCACTTTCATTAGCAGACATGGTAATGAGTGCATCCTCACAGAAACTGAATGGGTTATCTTTGAGATAGCCCAATTAAATTAGGATTGAAGGCCATGTCAGAGATATAATTATGTTTTCCTTACACAATTGATGGCTGTACCTTGTTAACTTTATCATTCTAAAGTGAAAGAAAGCAAACAAAATTCAGGCATGTATGGACTGGAGACAAAAAGAAGTGAAAGATTAATGTTTTACTGACACAGAGGAGATGTGAGAAGCATCTGGGGAGAGAGATTTTGAAACAAATATAGTAATTAATTGAGCATTTGTTTCAAGCAGTAGTCGTCAATTTTTTTTCCTGAATTTATGACAAAGAGGTTTTTGCTGCAAAATTTAAACTGGCCAAAATTATCAGTCTACCTTAATATGGTTACACATTGACTACCAAGCTACTATACTAAAAATATTTTTTCTTTCTTTGCATAACTTTAGATTGGAAAGATCTTTTAAGGCATTGATAAAGAGTTTCAAGTTGATTTATATAGGAAGATGAAGTGTCCACTTATCCTTTTGAGGTCTGATAACAAGTTAAGCAAGTGTAAGGGTAGAGGCACAGGCATTTAAGATCACAAAGCCAAGCTCTAGGCTGGTCACCAATTTAATACTAGTGAAGAAACTTGGACAAAAAGGAAACAATTTTTGATGATCAAAATTTTTTGACTCAAGCAAAAGAGTCATCAGAAACAATAAAAGAAGAATAATTGGAAGATAGATATTAGCTAACTTAGTCAGATCCCATGAAAAATTTCAGATAAAGAATTGACAGGATCCCTGTTGTAAACCTTTTCCACATCCTTAAGGGTGCAGAAGGTAATCCTCTTGGTACTGCTATTATCTCACCAATCTCTAACATTTACTGCTGTATGCACTCCAGGTATTACATTCCAGTAAAATATTAGTGACTGGAGTCAGACCAAGTAATAAAGTGATGGATGGACCCACAAGACATAACCAGTTTTGTTTTATTAAATACACTTCCTTCACACAGCCAGAGCACATCAGGATCACCAATGCTGCCCTGCCTAGAAGCCCTAAGACCACATTTTTCTCATTGTCCTCTTTGAAGTCAGACTCCATGAAAACCTATTTTTAAAACTATTTTAAAAGAGGTCTATATAGCACAGAAGTTGGCAAGGTTATGAGTATTATTTCACTGTTTAGAAATTAAATAAAATTTCACAAGCAACATGCAAATATGGGGTTAAATATAGATGTTCCACTATGTTGTTTAATTCAACATTATATTTGATATATTGTACTCTTTATTACAACGTCTAATTTTTTTTCTAATAGTCCATTAGCATCTTCAATTTATTCCTTGGCCAACAAAGTTGATCCAAGAAGAATCAAAATACTTCAGTTGTTCTGAAATGACAGATTTGACTTAACCAGATGTATCTGCAGATTCTTCAGAAAAGTGAGTAGGAGCAATCTTTAATTCGCAATATCTTGAGTGGTTGTTTTATATGATGATACTGTCTAGCCACTTCCACATTATTTAGGTTTCTTGAGTCACAACAGAAATATGTGCTATATTGAACAAATAAGTAAATTAAAAAGTGAGCAGGAAAAAGAAAATTATGATATAGCTTAAAAATACTACAGAAATTTTTATCACTGAAGTGATTCAAAGAACAAGAATATGAAAGAAATGAGCAACCCCACTACACACAGAGATATGATCAGAACCAAGAATTCTAATTTGCAAGTTAAAATTTGAAGAGGGGAAGGTTGTAGATTCTTCCTATTTTTTGGCTTTGTAGCTGACAATCTGCAATGTATCTGATACCAGTCCCTCCTGTATATTCATAACTAAGCACTTTCTCTATGCTGTATGGCTTCAGTTATGTTGAAGGTTTACCAGCATTAAAATAGTTAGCATATAAATGCTACAGTGACTTCTTCAAAGTTACCTAATATTTTTTCGTATGTGTTTATGTCTTGGGAAGAAATCTGCTGAAGTTGTGAGTCATTTTACAGTCACTAAGCGGTTTGCTAGTGAACATCCAATAAAAAAAATTCCAAATAATTATGTGGCCTTTTGTTCATAATCAGTTATTCTGACTTCTAATAAAAAAAAGTTTTATAAGGCATTCCACTGTAGCTACTCAGAGTTGATTAATTGTATAATGTTCTGCATTTTATCCTCTGGCAATAATGCTTTTGAAATAGATACTTGCTTTTGTGATACCAGTTTTTCAAGTAGAGAAAGAAGAAGTAGAAAAAGAAGAAACCAAGTAACCAAGTATGATGGCCTTGCATGTCCAATGACTAAATACACATACCTATATATATATATCTCCAAGGATTTAAATTAGAGTAATTTTGAAAGGTTTTAAATAAGTTTTTAATCTAAATCTTTCTGTCACATTTCTAATTAAATTACTTTCCTGGTTCCTTTCTTTTTCTGGTGGTAGAGAGGTTCCAGTTATACTGATTAGGGCTGGTACAGATGGACAACAGCACTAAATTTATCAATACTGGGGAAGAGGGTTTAGTTGGCGCACCTTTCCAAAGACATTCCATACTTTTCAAAAGGTAGAATATAGGAGAAGGATGTCTTTGAAGAGGGCAAAGGAAAACTGAGGCCAGCAGGAAGCTTCCTGTGTAAAGAAGGCAGGAGAAGGCAGGATATGTAAGCTGTTCTTCTAAATAAGGCAGAAGATTATGGGCCATGTTCTTTTCTTGGCACTCACACTAAGATCTTGAGCAGGTCACTTTGCCAGATACATTTCCTCACAACATAGTTTAAGTCATATTTGTTATTATTTTCAAGGTGATGAATAGAAGATAAACACCAGCAATGGAACTTATTGTGATAAAATTTTTTTTAGAATTACTCTGGGCCTTCCCTGAGTCCACTGTTTTTCTATATTCTGCAAGGATGTGTACAGACATAGATGTTTGTTAGGTCTTCAACTCTGTGACATGGTCTACCTATGCTAGTTACACTGTATTTGCTACTGCCTATTGAAAAAGATGGGAGGAGCTGCTTTTTTATATTTCTAATAAGAATTGGGTTTTTTCCCCCCTTATCTGGTGTGTTGAATTTACTGGTCTTATTATCCATGATAATGATATGCTGAAATGACAGATTATGAAATTACTAAATTATGCACCTATTTCTTAGAACACTGCACAAAAATGAGATAAATTATTTAAAACTGGGATTTTTTTTTGTATATTTTATCCATACATCAAAAAATAAGATGCTTTCATTCTGTTTCTTCAGAATAGGTAAGAAGTTCTTTTCTGCTTATCTCTTGGTGTCATTAGGAAATGGCATTTATTGATGTAACATTTCAAATTGATCATGTGATTATGTAACTTTTAGAGATCACATACTTTAGAGAACACATACATAGGTTGCAGTGATAGGCACTGGTCACTATGTGCAATATGTTTGGTAAATATATAAATATGTCAAAATCTTCAGAAGTTTATAGATGGATTGTTGTATTTTTGGTGCAACATATTTCTACTACTGCTTTCATTAGGATTGTGACAAGCATTTTGAAGACAACATACAAAAAAAATGAAGACATTTATACAATTGTGAAGCTTCTTATTTGTCCAAAAGTAAGCAAAGTAGTGGCTTGTAGTACTCTGACTCATCTGACGTTGAAAAAGTAAAATATTACTAATAATTAATACAATGAAAGAAGCAGAAGCTGAAATACAGGAAGAAGGCGGCAATGTCCCAGACCAAGACAAAAAAATCAGTAACCCTCAGCAAACAGTAGTAACTAAGTGGAGAATTGGAATAGTGGATAATGATCTTGCTGTCTTCTGTTGATTCCTGTTGTGTTTGGTACAACAGAACTTCATATACTTCATATACTTCCCTGTGAATAAGTGGAATTCCCTCAAGGAAGTCAGTCATCAGCATCTCATGAACTTTAGGGATTTGTACTGGCAAGAACATGTAATTTTAAATTTGATCTTGTTTTGTAGGTATTCTAGTACTCTGGTACAAGATTCTTGTGTATAAATGAGACAGTACAGGAAAGAAAGTTGCTGTCACTCGATTAAGTAGGACTCAGTTAAACTGATATAGATTATTCCAAAGAATACTGAAATTCCAAATTGCTTTAGTAAGAAGAAATCCACAGAATCTATTCATGCAGAAGTAAATATGATAGGTTCTGGGGTTTTGTCTCCAAAGAAACATAAAATATTAACAGCTAATAATTATATTTAACTTTTAAAAGCTTAGTGGATAAAATTTTTTGCAGCAGTCCAAATGATTAAATACAGTGTAGCTTTTTATCATTTTATGATATTGGATATATGGATCATCTCTTATGTAAATATAGTTGAAGTGAACTGTTGAACAATCTAAAGTAACTCAAGCAGATAGAGTTGTACTCACTTTCATCAGTAGCCTGCTGTTGGAAGGCATTTATCATCTATCAGCTATGCAAACCTCCACAGCATTATGTATGAGAATCTTGTACAGAATACTTTTATTTGTAGAATACACTTTAAAAGGGAAGATATAATAGCATCTGGTAAAAGAGCACATTGTGAATTATGGTAACTACTTAACTTAAAAACAACATGTGGTTCTTAAGTCAGTCTATTAAAAAATATACACTTTTGGAAAGAAGGCTCCCTTTAAAAACATTAACATGCAGCATTTTTTAGTCATAAAGCTGCGTTTAGCTTATCTTTTATTTCAGCTTTGTTCTGTTTCGTAAACAAAACATTGGTATGTGATATGAATCATTACTGTTTCATATTAAAAAAAAAAACAACCTATGTGACAACTCTGAAGGGAAGAATCTATGGTTCCTTGTATTATTAAAGCTCATTGTATGCTTGCAACTTCTTTTGAGTCTGAATAATAAAGAATCATATTATTAATACATTATCTTGCATTTGCTGATTTTACAATCATGGAATCATAAAATGATTTGGCTTGGAAGGGATCTTAAAGATGATCTAGTTCCAACCTCTCTGCCATAGACAGGGACACCTTCTACCCGATTAGGTTGCTCAATGCCACATCCAGCCACTTCCAGGGTTGAGGCATCCACAGCTTCTCTGGGCAGCCTGTTGCAGTGTCTGACCACCCTCACAGTAAAGAATTTCTTTCTAATATCTAATCTAAACCTATTCTTTATTCAACTTAAAGCCATTACCCCTTGTTCTCTTAGTACATGCCCTTGAGAAAAGTTTCTCTCCAACCTTCTTGTAAGCTCCCTTTAGGTACTGGAAGGCTGCAGTTAAATCCCCCATGATCCTTCTTTTCTCCAAGCTGAATGACCCCACCTTTCTCATTCTGTCTTTGTAGGAGAGGTGCTTCAGCCCTCTGATCATCTTTGTGGCCTCCTTTGGGCTTGCTCCAACAGAGCCATGTCTTTCTTCTGCTGAGGGCCTATGAGCTGGATGCAGTACTCCATGGGGTATTATTATTAGTAGAGGGGCATAATCACCTCCCTTGACCTTCCAGCTGTCTCTTGATGCAGTTTGGGATTTAATTTGTTTTCTGAGTTGCAAAACATGTTGCTGGCTCATATTTAGTTTTTCATCCACTAAGCCCATCTCTTAAGATCTGCTTTCAATCCACCCATCACCAGCTGGTATCCATGTCTGGGATTGCCCTAAATTGTTAAACTTCTGTCAGATTAAAATATCTGGAGAGGTACTCAGCTACAAGTACTAAAATAATGGGAAAAAAAGACCACTGATTTCTTGTGCTAGCTTTTTCTTTTAAACATCAACAAAAGGTATACAGTGGACATAATACAACTGAATGTTTTTACTTTGCTTGGAGGAAGCCTAAATCTTGATGTAGTAGAAGTTATTATTAATGATCCTTGCAATGTTTTCCTTCACTTTTCTGCAAACTCTTCAAAGAACAGCAAATCTAAATATCTGTGTGAACATCCAGTATTTACTGGCCACATTAAGGTCTGTGACATTGTAGAGCCTCAGATCACACTCAGTGAATTTCTTAAAAGGGATGAAGACTCTTTTACGTACCCAGATGTGTGCCAGAAAATATCAGCAAGATATTCTTCAAGAGATCAAAACAACAGAAACTTTAATCAAACTTCAGAAAATCAGGGAACTTTGGCAGGAAGTTGAAAACAATTCAATTAACATAAAGCATGTCACAAAGCACTAACTTAGCAAACTCTGAGCCCAATCAACCAAGCAAACTCCAACCCACCTGATTTTAAGTTACTGAAACTTGGAGATGAGGGAGTTAGGGGAAGAAGAAAGCAAAAGGGAGAAGAGATACAAATATAGCTACTACTACTTGTTCCAGCAATGTTTCAGCTGATCAAAACTCAAGGGAGGCAGGGTCAAGACAATATGTGTGCCTTGTGCTCTAGTTTAGGTACATTTTGGCTTTCCCAGTTGGGACTTCTGGTCTGGTAGCCACTCAGGAGCTGGGTTAGGGGCTCCACGGACAGGTGTGCAGCATGGCCTCTGGTGTGCCAGGGATTGGCAGCCCCTGTGGGGGCTGGGATACAGGCCCCAGGGGTGGGCTGTGGAGAGCAGAGAGTTGCCTTGCCAAGGCAAGACTTGGTCTGCCCCTTTCCCCACATAGGAGCCTGAAATGTTTTGAGTCAGCCATTTCCTCCAATCTCTCACAAACATTTGCCAGTTTTCAGTATTGGATGTATTAAACAGGTCTAAAAAGAGATTTCTCACTTCCTTTTGTGCTCATATGACATCCATTTGTATATTCTTTGAAAGTCTTGTATTTAGTATGTTTATTTTTTTCCAAAACCATTCTGATGATGGGTAGCATATAGACTTCTTGAATACCATAAATCTCTGACTTGACACTGTATATAATTCTTGTTTAACTGAACCATAGTCATGTATTTAAGCCATCTAGTCTTTGTTTAAAGCCCTCAAGTGATGGACAATCTACTTATAACCCTCAAGAATTTTTTTTATTTTATTTTCTTGATTTAATTTATTTCTTGTTAAAAATTCCAACTGTAAAATGCCATGCCTTTTTTCCACTTTCTAACTTCAGAGCCCACTCACTGAGTGACTGTTGGTTAGGAGTCACACTATGAACAGGTTTGTCCCTGCTTGTAACAGTCATTAGTAAGACAGTAAAAATTATTTGCTGAGTGATTTTGAATTTTTCAATTATTCTTATTGTAGGTTCCTCAAGAGTAATTTACTGTAACTAATAAAGATTTGAAATTCAGAATATGAATTTAATTAGTGGATGTAATGTAATGAGTAAAGAGAAGTATTGCCAGGAAACCAGACTCCAGATAACACACCAGAAATTATTCTGAGGAAGTTTGCAACAAGTATTAGTCTCCAATAGGAGGTATGTGAAGGGCAATTCAAGACCTTGAGATTAGTTCAGCTGGTCCGAGTGTGAGTGTTAATAATGCCATGGTTCCAGGTTTGATCCCCATATGGGCCATACATTTAAGACCCAGACTCGATGATCCTTGTAGGTCCCTTCCAACTTAGAACATTCTGTGATTCTGAAAAAAGATGGAGAGAGACCACTTACAAGGGCATGTAGTGACAGGATGAGGAAGAAGGACTTTAAACTGACAGAGAGTAGGTTTAGATTGGATATTAAAAGAAATTCTTTGCTGTGAGGGTGGTGGGACAGAGAAATTGTAGATGCCCCATCCCTGAGAGTGTTTGAGGCCAGGATGGATGTGGCTTTGAGCAACCTGGTCTAGTGGAGGGTGTCCCTGCTCAAAGAAGGGGGTTTGGAACTGGGTAACCTTTAAGGTCTTTTCCAACCCAGGGCGTTCTATGATTCTGTATTTATACTGTGGGATGTAAATCTCACTTTATGGCTATTGTTCAGTATTTCCTTAAGACTTCTTTTCTTCCAGCACATTCCTTTAAG
Organism: Toxostoma redivivum; assembly: GCA_013397375.1. Lineage (NCBI taxonomy): Eukaryota > Metazoa > Chordata > Aves > Passeriformes > Mimidae > Toxostoma > Toxostoma redivivum. The sequence goes on along the minus strand of VXBI01010167.1, from coordinate 371,936 downwards.
CATATTCATTTATTGAACTCTTTGGGAAGAGCCAGCATAGAAGGGCAAACACTCAAAACAGATTGTATTTTAAAACATTCTTTGATGTATTCATCTGGCTCTAAAAACCTTATCTAGAAAATGATTTTGTCTGATGAAATCACTGAGATGCTGTGCTTCTCAGTGCCTTGACTAAAAAATGCATCAGACAAGATTATTTTGGTACTTCTTTCTTGTTCCCTTCAGCTTTATCTGTGCAATGTTTGTTACTTTGGGTTAGGTTTTATTGAGCATTTTTCTTTTTTTGTTACACCTCTGACATGTAACTTCTAGTCTGAGTGATTATTGTCTTTTTTCTTAAATCCATTGAGTCTGTTATGCTCTCTATGTAGCTTTGAAGCCTAAGAGATTTAGGCTGTGACTATGGAAAGGACTGGAGTATAAAGCTGAGTATGATACAGCGAGCAATTTCCTGAATCACAGCAGTGAAAGGGAATAGATGATCCTTTGTTATTTTTGTTTTATTTTTGTTTCAGCAGGGTTGTGTTAGGCTCAGAATTACCGTCATCTCCTTCTTATGTTGCAATTTAGTCTTGATAACTGCAACTTCTCAGCAGCATTCCAGCCCAGTGACTCATAGCAGATGTAAGCCTCAGCTCTGCAAAATTTAATAGCAAAAACAATTGCAGATTGGGAAGGGCTGTGGAATTATTTGCATCAGCTTCAGAAGATTTAACAACTTTGAATTTTGTCCAGAGGTTAAAGGTAAACATTTAAGGTACCTATAAGAGAAGAAGGAAGAAGTTGGGCTAATTTCTATAGTTATGGTTTAAATGTAATTTGTTTTTGAAGGCCATATAGCTGGTGCAGTGTTGATAATGATGTATGAATGTTTTACCAAGATCTAGCTATTTTCCTGCATTTCTAGGTAGTTAATAAACCTAATATTTGAATCTGCAGTTTCTTAATTTGTATTAGCATAAAGCTATATGAACAAGGCTACTTTTAGAACCTAAAAGTAAATCAAATAATGAACTGTTTTTCAGATGAGGAAAATGGCAATTTTTGTAACACTACCAAATTTAAACAAAGCAAAATCTGTGCATGAGGTTAATAATTTGAATTTTAAGAAATCAAACAAAAAGCTTTCCAGTCATTTTCTATCCTTTTGGCAGATTCTTTCTTACTATTATTGTATTTATTAGCAATGCAAGTCTTACTGACACTGTGCCAACAGAAACAGGCATTCGTATTCCATGTAGTTTGCTGTCTCTTAAATCCAAAAAATATAGGAACATTATAATGGTTCCAAAATTTCATAGCACAGAACTCCTTTAATGTCATAAAATCTATTTAGCAATTTGTTATCTAGAGACTTGGAAAAAACATCAAACTCAGGGGAAATTTGAATATAGAATTGGTCATCTGTGTATCCTTTAAAGAAAGCCTGGGTGCAGAGAAAAAAAGATATGTCTTTCTAGAATTTTGATTCCATAGCTTTGGAGAAGAATTTCTGTGCAACTGTAAAATGCATATTCCAGGTGAAATCTTGAAATAGTAAATGAGTAACTCCTGGGAAAAAATTTCAAGGTTTCACAACAATTGCACTTTAATTTCTTTAAAACAGAAGGTGATTTTTTTTTCAGCTAACTCTTAAGGGCTTGTGTTTGAAATTGAAAATATAACACCAAGTTTTTCTCACTTTAGCATGATGTGTGATAATTAATCCACATGTCTGCTGTCTGAGATTAAGATTTGCCTGGAAAGGGATATCCTCTGTACAAATTTGTGGTTTTTTTCTTTTTGTTAAATCAACCCAGGTGTTACAAAAAAAGTCTTGCAAGTGTCTCAAAACTTATTAACTCTTCGGGTTCCTCTGAGACAGATTAAAATTTGTAATTTTTTGCAAGTTTTTTGAGTGAAGGATTTTATTCTATTGTGTATTATCAGAAAATAGCTATATAAGAAAGGTAAATATTTAGAGGACTGAAGAAATTAGTTTAAGAAACTGACTTTCAAAGGAGTTTTCCTAGAGCAAGATGTTAAGCTTCCATTGAACAGAAATTTAGGTTTTCATGTTACTGAAAATCATGGAGGTGCACCTTCAGAGAACTGTTACTAATACAACCTGCACTGAAACTTTTTTGAAATGTGGGTGACTAAGTAAAAAGTTACCCACATTAATTCCATGTCTGAACCTGATGATTTAGGTAGTGGGTCAAAGTGCTTCGAACATGTAAGGGGCTTGACCCTATTTACCACTTTTCTTGTCACTGTAAAGTTGCCCACTCAGTGAATCTCATGTCACTGAAACTATGAGGTAGACAAACTACAGGAGTTTATGACTGCTGAGAAACTGGCTTAAAGGTGCAAGATCCAGGACCAGCTCTGCTAGTCATCCTCTGCCTTGTCTACATCTACCTGCTGGACAGTGATAGAAACACAGAAATGCTTTTAAGTCACTTTTAAGCTTTTAAGAGCTTGAGTTTTCAGGTCTCTTCCTAGTCTTTTTGACCTTCTCCCTTTCTTTGGAGGACAGCACCACAAAGATTTTGGTTTCCCCTACCCTATTAGAGGCCCCTCTGTGGATTTTTTTACCCTGTGTCCTCTCTGTTTCAGTCTTCCCTGTTTCTGATTGGTAGATCTGCAAGATGGAGCTCTCAGATTCTTCTTCTTTATAAGCCTCTTGTCTTACATTCATAGTGAGCTTATATTGTGAGTGTTTACATGATCAATACTCCATCTTGAGTTTACTGTCCAGCTTGCTTTCTTAAAAATGAAACTCCAGGATTAATATATCTTCACCAATTTATTTAAATTGTCAAAATTAGAAATTTATGAGACTATTTTTATATTTTGATATCTCTTTTGAGCATGTTTAGTTCAGAGCTAAAGCTGACATGCTAAGTTGTGTCCCAAGTGCAGCCCTTATGAAATTTCCCTCAAGAGTAACATTCTATAGAAAGAGGCATCCTTAAATAGAAAGGTGACTTCATCTAAAGATGACAAACTAAACCAGCTGCATATACTCCACACTCCTCAGCCATTCATTCTTTTTGTGCAGCTTGCTCACAGCAGCTCATACATGCTATAAGGGATTTACCTGCCTTTATTGTGCCTCATACTGTTGCCTTTTATTTTTTCTAACTAGCATAAGTTTCTCTGAACAGTATGCAAGATTTACTTGAAAACCTTTTTTAAAAAATAAGAATACTGTAGTTATAAAGTTGTGAATTCATTTAAGATTGGGATTTTTTAAAGATTGTGGTGTTCAGGCATTCACAGTCAGTGAAATAATCATAGAACGGTTCAAATAATAAGACTAATATGAGGGAGGATACTGTGGTTTCATAATTAAAATAACAGGGATGAAGTAGAGTATATGAAATATTAATCTTCCAGTGAAGAAAATAGAGTTCCTTCTCTCTTAGAAAACATAGTTAAAGTATGCAAGGAGTCAGAACAGTAGTTAGCAGAGATTGATTTCTTGCAGGCTCTCCAGGTGTACTCTTTGGTCACTCCTGTCACAGACAGTGTCATCCCAACAGATGGCAACAGCTGCTTTCAAAACAGAACTGACTAATATCTATAATTACTAATGTTATAAGGTGAAAGTGCATGTTTTATCATGACAGAAACCTCTGCCATTTAAATAACCAATTCATTGTCAAGCAATTCTTGCAGATTCCTCATACACACAAACTACTACCACCCATTTTTTAAGCCAGTAGTTCATAGAATTTACCCCTTCAAACAAAATCAGAACCTGTTCTGAATTCTCATAAAGTTTCTAGTTCAAACAGTATAGCATTTATTTGGTTAGCATGGAGAACAATTTATAGTTTTAAATTCAGAAAGTTTATGGTATAGAAATAACTTAGCCTAAGATTTTCAGTCCACATTTTCACTCAATAAACATTTTACAGGTAATTTTTAATGGATTCCTTTGGAATCTTCAGAGATAGGCATCAGCTTAGTATAGTGCTTTTCAGCTTAATGATAGATGTATGTCCAAAATACTTAAAAAGACTTCTGAATGCTGTAACATAGGTCAGTGGGTACAGAGTACCCTCAACACTTTGTGTCTGTGTCAGTCCTGTGTAAGAGGTGGGAAGGGCTTTATACAGATACACTTGGGCCTCAAAACTCTATGCTTTCAGATACAATGCTTTCAAACCAGCAAACCTCAGAAGTGAAAAAAAACCAAACCAACACCAAACCAATGTTATTTACATAACTGTAATTTTTAAAAGCATAGTGTTTTATAGGTAAGTGTTGAAATCTGAGATTTGTCTTGGCTGTAATTTCCTGTCTTGCATGACATTTTCGGAAATTGAAGAAAATACAGTTGGACTTGTCCAATTTTGCATGAACTTAAAAACGTACTTCTCATAAGCACCTTGCTTATCTTTGTACTGTGAAAATCATAGTCTGCCAAGTTCCACTCGTGTTTTATATGCATTCTGTAGAAACATGAGTGAAACTTTTCATAAAGTTAGTGGTTCTATAAACACATGCTGGTAATGAATCATTAATCTCTATTATCAGTCTTACACTTTGTCTAATCACAAATGCCTTAACATGTCATCATCCCTGGAAGCATTCAAAAATGTAGATTTGGTGCTTAGGGACATGCTTTAGTGGTGGACCTGTCAGTGTTAAGTTAATGGTTCAACTTGATGGTCTTTTCCTTAATAACTCTGTGGTAGGAAAAGCAGAGTAGACACATATTCTGGTTTAATTAGATGTTAGCATATACTAAATGAAAATAGTTGAAAAAAGTAGATTCCTCAGTTGATAGCTTGCAGAAGTTTAAGTAATTAATTCAGAGTAGTTTATGTATAATCTGTGTAAATATTTTACTGATTGGAGGCCCTGGTTTCTCCTCTGTGAAAAGCATATGTCTGCCTTACAAAACGATTTTGAAGTTCTATCAGCTAACATTTGCAAGGCAGTGAGGTACAGTGGTGATCGGTTTGGCCTATAAAATAATTTTCATATGAAAAAATGGGGTTTAAAATGCTATGGGCCATACAGTACAAAGTATCCATAACTATCAGTTTAAAGATGTCCTTGTTACCATTAAATAGTTTAATCCTTGTCACCATTAGAATAAAAGCTGGTAACTATTTTGGATTTTTCTCCCAAATGACTCTATGACAGTGAAATCTTGATCCTCTCCTGGTGCACAAAATATGCACGAATCTTTAGATCAAGGACAACTAGCCCAATTCAGATTTTAATTACTTGTCTATGACAGCGAGCTTTCTCACAAATTTGAAGAACCAACAAGGAATATTTCCCTGTTTTTCACCTTGTTTTAAATGTTTCTTTTGCTTTTGTCCTGAAAATAAAATATGTGAGTTTGAATCTTGAATATCTGTCCTAAAATACATGGAGAACTCTAATGCAAAGTGGCGTAAAAGGTTAAATTCTCATTTTATTGGCTTTTGGAGTTGTATTTTATCAGACTATTTTAGACATTTGTAATGAATCCTGCATATACAATTTAAAATTTGCAAGAAAAGAATTGTAGGTTAAATAGACTCTTTTGAGATGTCTAAGATTTGAGATGTCAAGTGTAAATTTTAGTTTTTATGTTTAAGTTAACTAGTGTTTCCTTTGTTCCTCTACTTCACAGCTTCCAAAATGAAGATTTTGATAATGATTGATTTTATCCTTGCAGCTAGCTTGATGGATGTCATTGGCAGCTCTGTAAGTTCTAGTTATTAAATTTTTCTATAGAGTTTCTTCTAAATGCTGCACACCTTATCCTCCACAGTGCTCACAATGCATGTCCTCTCCATAGCACTCAGTGTCTCTACACATGATGGCAGAACATTTGATGGAAAAGATTAGAATTCATTAAAAATTGAAAGAATGAGGAAATATCTTCAAATGGTGTTCAGTGGGGACAAGTTTCCAATAAGGAAAGAGGAAATGAATGCATAAATTTACAATGGAAGCTCAATCTCTCGGCAATGGCACTGAAGAAAGAAATCCAGTCAGTTTGTGACTGGATCTGATATGAAGGAGGAGACAATACATCTTTCCTAAAACAGATACCATATGGTGCATGGAGACACATTGTAGAGAAGGCACACAAGATGGTTATACTACCATTCAGGGGTGATGCTAACTCAGAATAACACCTGTAGTTTTGAGCAGCATACTTACAGAAAGGCAAAGCGCAGGAACTCCTAAAGCAGTGGCTGCAGCAGTGGTATTTCTGATCACTGATACCTGCTATGCAGAATGTTTCCATCCTTTTCCACCTTGTCCTCTTGCCATACAACTTTTTCTCAAACAAGAACCATAACTTCATATTCTTACTTGTTTCCATGTAACTACATTATAGTTCACACTCAGAAACAATGATCAAAACTTCTTCACTTCAAGCTCCCAAAATCTTCTCCATTTTGTTTCTCCAACAAAAACCCTAATAAAATCACACTTACTTCACGGTTTAAAATACCTCTAGCCTCATCAGTCCTGCACTGCATGTCATGGCTGTCCTTTCTAGTTTTATGTTCAGGTCTAAACACAGAGACTAAACGGATTGAATTCTTGATTCATAATTGCCTAGGTGGAAGTGGTTGCTGAATTTTCAGCTATTGTTTGTGGCTTACATTACCTTATGGAAAACTTTCATTCAGATAGGTAGCTTTATAGAGGCAGAATGGGAAGCACCTGACTCTGCAATCACTTCTGCTCAGTGGAGAAAAATATTACTAATTTCTGCAGAGGCCTACTGAGAAAAGATGCATCACAGTTAAATCTATTTACTTTTTTTAATAACTAAAATTAAATTATAATTTTAATTTTGAATATTGTAGACTTTAGCTGACCTTCTGAGTAAAAACTGGGAATATTCAGAACTTCATCTCAAAGTTTTCACCTTTTAATCTCCTTAAAACACTAATCTCAATATAGAGATATTTTAGTGGTAATTTATATTCTAAAAAATAGAGGAAATAGCACCAAGGGAAAAAAAACTTGTATTTTTATAGTTTTCATGAAGTATTTTGAGTCTAATTTGTAGCAATAATTGTAATGGAAGGTCACTGGCTGCTAAATAATTCGCAGTATAATGAAAGTGAATGCACATTAATTGCAGCAGCTGGTTAAATGTGGGACTATGTGCCCAAAAGCAGAGCTGTCAGCAGTTGTTAGATAATTGCTTCTCAGTGTGTAGTGCAAACAGTTGCTTCACTGAAACAGAACAGGTTGTGTTCAGTCTGGTTTCAGTCAGTGGGCACCACTTTCCACTAGAGACAGCCACAGTAAAATCCACATTTTGTTGAGTATTTCCACATTGTAATGGTTCAACTTTGGTCCACATCTAATAAATGAAATAGAAATATGTTATAGCTCCTGACTTAGAACCCTAATTTACATTTTGCTTCTTTATTACTCCAGCTGTGCACTGATTTAACTCCGATAGTTTTTAAATTACTATCCAGTGAATAAAATTGTAGCAGCACATTGAAATAACAGTCTGGTAAACTGAAGATCTAAAAGCCACATTTATCCAATTGAATTTACAGTTACCTTGAGATTGTCCCATGGAAAAAATAGACATGGAATCCCAAATATGAGAACTGTGGTTTTGCTGTTCAGCAGCAAAGTCTAATGGGATTTATCTGGAATTATCAGAGAGAGACATCTATGAGAAGGCTGAAGTCAGGGAGAGAAGAGAAAGTATCAGATACCAGTACTTTTCATATGTAGGTTACTTTCAAAACTTTATTTCTGCTCAAGCTCTTTTTTTTTTCTCATCCTGTAATTATTCAGTATGGCTAGTCATGTCTTGATTGTCATTTCTAATTTACTGTCACTTCCTAAGCATTAACAGCTTAAAACCTTCTAAATCTTTTAAATCAGGAAATTGCTATGTGTAGTGTAGCTATATCACTGTTCAACCCACCATGAGTGTATTGTCTGTAAAGCAGATGAGAATCAGCTTATAGTTATTCATTTTAATGAATTAATTCATAATTTTTAATAAAAATATCAAATTATGGATTTTAAATACAAGTTTAAGAATCATATTTAGAGAGACATCCTGTTGCAGACTTGTGTTTAATTTAGTTCAAAGGAAAGGACCTTTTATTGTGGTATATGTAGTGTCATACTGAATTTAGATACCAAATTTTTCTAAGGTAAGATAATATTTTTTCAGAAGTTCTATACTTGTATTATATAAATTAATCGCAGTAGGAAAGGGGAGTTGATAGAGGCATTTCTTTCACCTGAAAGAAACCCACACAGCTGCATGTAGTTGCCTGTAGCTACCTCTCCTCAAATGCACTATCCCTTGCTCTTTCCAGAATGGAAGGTAGCTCTTTGTGGCTCAGATCTTGCCATGTGTCAGAGAGGTTGCCCACCTGAAGTCTTGTCTATGAAATTGCAGGGGCTTGGCAATGGGGCCACCATTTCCAGGTCTCTCCTATTGAATTTTACCATGTTCTCCAAGGTTGTGAGGACTGAGTTAAGACTTCTCAGTAAAACTGGTAAATGTGACATGGTGGCTTCTCTATCATTCTTAACTTAGTATGATTAGAATAAATATTTAGTCTGACCGGGAAAATGGGAATTTTTGGACAGTTTTTCTTTTGTAGTTAGCAAAAAGTTAGCTCGTCAGGGTGAGTCTGGAAATATTTTTTCAATACTTTTTTAATGTATTCCCTCTTTCTCAATCTACTTGTGCACCTCTTTCTCTTTCTAAAGCTCTGCACTCCTCTATAATTTTCTGTATTCATACAGGGTTAGACTGACAATTTGCAGACACCTGTCAAGGAAGCCTCTTCTGAATCTCCCATTGAATTAATTCCCAGTGAATAGAAAATTCAGCTTTTGTGAAGGGTTTGTATAAAGCTGCAGATGCAATTGAGACAACCACCCTGGAAAGGTTGCACAATAAATACGGCATATTTTCTTTTTGTAATATACAACATGTCCCACATTAACCAGTGCATACAGTTAAATAACATCCCTCTAAGCCACTGTAGTAACTGTGTCTCTGCATGTCCATACATTTTAACTTTTCTCTTGTTTCCGGCTAGAAGAAAAAGATTATATGCTAGGCATCTCGTATAGCTATCAACAACTGGAAAAAGATTTTCAAGCGAAGGTTCTTAAATGAGATAGGACTTTCGGGGTATTACTGGGTCAGTCGGGATATTACTGCTGCGTCCCTCTAAGCAAAGCGTTTGGGAAATGTGCCTCTGGCCTTGCAGCGTCCCCTTGTGGCCAAGCGTCGCCATGGTGGCCGGGCAGCTCCTGGGACAGCGCGGGGCTCAGCGCTGGGCGCGCACAGCCGGCCGAGCTGCCCGACGTGGGCAGCCCAAACACAGGCTGCCGGACCTTTCCTGGTCGCTGACAAACTGCCTAGTTATGCCATATATATAATATATATGTATGTATATATATTTCCCCCCATTCTTTTATTTCATAGTGTATTTTAGATTGCATTTAAGTATGAATTAAAGCAAGTCTCTGACACACTTCAGTAATACTTAAGGCAGAAGTCTGTCTTCAGGATTGTTCTGCACATTCTTATGATCAAATTTTTAAGTGTAACTAAATATTGCAGACAACTGGACCAGTTTGTTGTAAATGTTTATGGACAATGGGTGAAGCTTGAGCTTGATGCAAACGAAAAGTATGCAGACATCACTGAGGTGCACCTCACTATGCACAGCAGTATGCTATTGCAGATATTTCTATAGTTTAGTGTGATAGGGCAATGTTCTGAGATATCAATTCTTCCATATGGATGGCAAATATATCAGGGTTACATGTAAATAATGTTCCCTATGAATAAGGTAGCACCAATTTAGAACTACTGCAAATTTGATCTTATATGTCAGATTTCCAGAAAGTCACCCTTTGATTTTGCCTTTACAGTGCTAGTTGTGCTCTTTTACAAGCTACTAAACTGCTCGTATAAAATTTCAGTGTTACTGATGCAAAACATGCATCATGTTTCCAAAGGCTTTTTTCCCCTCACACTAAAATCAAATTTATTTAATATATACTTTAAACCATACAGACTGTTTTAATTTAAATTCTCCAGATCAGGTTTTGTTTACTTTGGCTATTTTACCATAGTTTTTAATTTAAAACCAATTATTTATTGCTCAGCGTGCATTCAGCATGTCAGAATTTGGAACAGTTATTCCAGCTCTTGAGGGTCAAGTGAGTGCTAGGCAACACTATCAAAATTGCCACATTTCTCACCCACTCTGCATGGCAAAATTAAGTACACAAGTCAAAGCACAACATTGACTTTAACTTTTGTTTTAACTTTAATTTTTCATGCATACCCACGGCTTCTTAGGGACTATTTTAGCATGCCAAAAAGGAGCTTAAAACTTAACAATATTTATGTTGGCAATGCTAGGATTCCTATTATAAGAAGTGTGTAATTTAAAAGCATTAAAAAAATGTACTATGAAGTTGAAAACATATCCATGTGGATTGCATTTCTTTAAAACTCTTTAGAACCTTCACAATGTTAGTAGCAGGCTTCACTGGATAGAAAATCTCTGTGCATGGAAGGTGATAGATAGGGCCTCATTATGATAGGGCCTGAATTATAGTGTTTTTCCCTAAAGTCCCTGTTGCATGTTTGCAGTTAGAGTTGGTAGCACTAAAAAGAAGGTCTCTTTGCAAAGCGTTCATAATATGTTTTATATATTACATGGCAGTAACTTATGAAATAATTTAAACAATGTAGCAACAGAGATGGAAGTCAACATAGTGTCTGTGGGAAATGGTGACCAAAATATTTTATTCAAGTTTAATTTTATTTATGGTTTGGTTGGTTGGCTCTTTGCGTCACATGTTAAATATCACAAACAATTTGTTGATTTTACAATAAGATATGTTGTCCTCTTCAGGATTTACAGAAATGTTTTCAAGAGCAGATACGACTTCAGGGCCATGTAAGGCTTCTGGAACATCGTGTGAAACAGCAGCAGTTAAAAATCATTCAGCTCTTAGAGAAGAAAGAGATTCAGTACAGTGACAGAGAAGATGAAAACAGTGTCATTGACTTGAGAGGAAAAAGACAGTATTCAGGTTAGAAATGAAGCTATTCTTTTCATTTCCATTCATTGTAATGATACCCAGAAGCTTTAGCACAATTTGGCCTAATGAGTTATTGTTTTAAAAACTCATCGTAGAATGTTCGTTTAAAACACAATGCTCAGCTTTTACCAGGACCTGCTGTGCAGGGAAAAATTGTTAATGTCAGATGGTAGAAATCACATTAGGATTTAAGAGTTTTACTGATTTATTAATAGTGCATAATTAAAAAAAAAACAGTCAGTGGGCAATAAATGAAGCCTAAATATCAGCAATACAACAGATAAAAGCCAATAATAGACATTTAAAAAATGTTAATCGGGAGTTACAGATTTCTAAACACTATTCTTTGACTAATGTCAGAAGTTTAGCAATCTAACAGGGTTAGTCCCATTCATACATTCAAATGGTTGCCTGGGTTACAAGCAACAGTCTTTGTTCCAATCTTTAAAGTCCTTGAGACATCCATATTTACACACATAAACCTAGCATTATGACATCTCCATCTCACTTTAATAACATTTTCACTGAGCTGCATTCAGCTCATGACATCACACCTTTTAAAATACTGGTTTAAAGTTGTCTTTCTAATTTCACCAGCGTTCTGATGGTGATTCACTCCTTCTACAGTGTAGAAGCTGCAGTATATAATAAAACACCATGCTAACTCTTGATAAAATAAAACACCATCCAAAACAATAGTTAGATTGAAAATACAATTTAGGAGTCTGAGTTCTAGATGGTATTTGTTTCTAGCTATCCAGTGCTAGAAAGTCTTAACTACTATTATTTTAATAGCCTTGTTTAAATATAGTTGTAGTGCTTATGGAAATGCTGCTGGAAGAAATAGCAATATGTATAACATTTGATTCCAAAGCATCAAATATAATAAAACACCATTAAAATGAAATTAAAAGCAGTTGTAAATCTGACTTTAAATTTTAGCTGTGTATTTATGCACTCAGCATCCTGGAACACTTTATTTTTATTATTAGGGCTGACTCATTTGTTACTGGACAAGATTATTAAAGCCACATTTCTCGGAAAGGTATTTGTTCTTTCTTAGCATATGCCTCAATTTATTCTTTTACAATGTTATTCTAAAAAACAGATCTAACTTGTTCCCTTTTCTGATTATTTTTACTCCCATTATTTTTTCACTTTCTTTACAGTTTGGAAAATGCCTTTCCCTGTTCATACTGCATTATTTTCTCCAATTGCTGTAGCATTTTAATATCAACAGAGCTGGATAATTTGAACTAGATACTGAGGGGTAAATCCCACACTATATACACCTGCTAAAAATTAAAATATGCTTGTGTATTGCTAGCCTACTAAGAAATTAACGGACAAGAAAAGCCATATTCTCTAAGCAAATCACACATTCTCTATGAAGACAACTGTTATTTAAATAATTTTTTCTATTAGAGTTTATTCAAATTCTGGCATAGCTATTTGTTTTCAGTATAAAGTGTTTATTTTTTATGTCTAATCTTCACTGACACTTGAACTGAAAAGAAATATAATAGTTCATGAAATTCCAACCAGGCCTGGAAGCTCAGCCAACTTACAGAATTCCTTAAAGTTAATAAGCTCTACCTTAGCCAGAAAAAACAGAAATGCTGAAAATTATATGTCTTTTCTGTATGACTAGCTGATGGTAGATGACATATAAACAAAGAACTCCTTTCCTTTATAAATTCCTAGAGGAGAAAATATAAGATTATACAATTACATTGCTGTAATATTTCTATGAGCTCTGAATTTTCTTATTGTTGTAAATTATATTCATCAACAGCAATGCAGACCAGACAGTGAATGGTACCAAGTCAAAGTATCATTTTACACATACACTGCACTTTTCGGGCGTAGTCTTCTGTATATTTTTGCACCTATTTGGTAGAAGGGACAGGAGAATCAGGCTTTGCAATTGTTTCCATTTTTAACACTGGAGATTCCATACTTTTGTTTTTAGCACTTCTGCAAACTTTCTAGACATACAGAAAGTTTTTTTCTAAAGGCTACTGCATGTCTTACATGTAATTTTATGATTGTAACAGGATTCTAATGTGGATGATAACACTGTAAATTAAAAGTGATACCACTTAGAGGAATTATTTTGCTCGTCAAGTAGAAACAAAAATTATAATATTTCATGGTGGAAAGATATTATTTCAAAGATATATCAAAATAATTACAGCCCAGCAAAGCTTTAAAGCAACACAAATACAAAAAAATACCCAAAGGTCAAATAAATGTGTTTGGAGAGACATTTCATTTTATTAGTGTGGTTTATATGTAACATGACTTCATTACTGTTATTGACTTGATTTCTGATTTTCCCAGTAAGTACAGGACTAAAAATGTTGTGTCCAATTAACATTGTGTGAACAGATTGTGCAGAAATCTACAATGAAGGCCATAAGCAAAATGGATTTTATAAAATAAAACCAATCCAGAGTCCTAGAGAATTCCTTGCGTTCTGCGACATGGCTGAAGGAGGTGGCTGGACTGTGTTTCAGAGACGTTCTGATGGCAGCCAGAATTTTGATAGGTAGGTACTAGATTTGGTAATTAAAACTGGAGACAAAGTGATAAAACATTAAACCACATGGAGCTAAGTTAAATCTGAACTTTAGAAGTATATGAGTGAGTTGTTATCCCAGATAAAAGGGAGGAATGGTTACTCTGTGGGACAGCCTACAGATGAGATACCACTTCTGGTTCTGGCTGTCTTCTGTGAGATATCTGTTCTAATATTTTTCTGACAACTTATGCATTTGACACGTGGACACTTCAGTGTCAAATGCATTAACAACTCTTGGAGCAAGAATTCTCAATGGTGAGGAAAGGACTAAATTGTCTTCCTCAATTAGTAAAAATCTAAAAAAGAAAATGTAAGCAATCTGAGATGTCTTTGAGTAAAAATGTTCTTCACAGATTTGTCTAGTGGGAGGATGAGAAACAAAGTACCAAAGTTGAAACAAGAGAGGTTCAGACTGGATATAAGGAAAAACTTTTTCACCACAAAAAGAGTCAGCCGGTTGCCCAAAGAGAATGTGCAGTCTCCATCCTTGGAAGTTTTCAAGATCTGAATGGACAAGCCCTGAACAACCTGGTCTGATCACATGGCTGATTCTGGCTTGAGACTGACACTGGGCTAGCTTGCCTCCTGAGGTTCCTTCCAATTTGAGTTATTTTGTGATCTAAAATTGTATTATAAAACATTCAGAAAAACTTGCTTTTTTGAGAAATTAGTAATTGATACCCTTTTCAGAGTCTGGGCTGACTATGAAGAAGGCTTTGGAAATTTTATTTCAAAAAATGGTGAATTTTGGCTTGGAAACAAAAATCTTCATTATTTGACTAATCAAGGTAAGATTTGCATTGTAACAATAGTCTTATTGTTTCTGTTTCTTTACTCTTTCCAGGCCATTCTTTTGTTTCCCCTTTTTATTACCATAAATCCTGAGTTCTGTTGTTAGGCTGCATGGACTTCTCTAAGTTTCAGAAAAAACCACATTTGAATATATGTGCTCTAACAAAAGGTTCAAAACTATCTTTAGGCTAGTATCATACTGAGAGCCCCTGTGAAACAGGGAACAGGAGACAACCTTAAAGTATTGTCTCTATCCATTTTCCATCACCATCACTAACAGTCCAGAGACAGGTATATGCTGTACCAAGACACTTAGGGCTTTTTAGCTGTGTGGGCTGTTACATGGAAGTAATTCTAGTCCAGTCCTGTTCATTAGGCCAGTAGTAGAAAGTTATCTCCATCTTTCTAATAGTCACTCAATGTAAGCTAAATTCTGCTTTGTTGTAGAATGCTGCAGATACAAAACTTATCCACTGGCTTAGCCAGCTCAATCATATGGAAATCAGTGCCACCACGATATGATCCTAGTATAACTCTTTTCTTTTTGATATAAAAATCTAGTTTACATTGATCAATTGATCAACTTTCACTATGCTTCCACTTCTACCTCAAATCTTACTAAAATCTTTAAGGCCATCTTTTTTTACAATTTTTTTCCTACATTTGAAAATTTGTTTTAGAATAATTCTAAAATTTTCTAAACTGACTCAGGTGGAAAAAGGCAAAGAATAGCAATATATGCTTTAGTATGCATAGAGTAAGAAGATAAAATCCCATAAATTATGCTGAGGTGATAGAGATTCATGATAAAAACATTTTCTTTTAATCTCCTACTGTAATGCCCAGTTCTGAAAAGTAGTGAGATAGGCTAGTTTAACTAAAATAATTTGTATTTTTTTAAGGGAATTATACTTTAAGAATTGATCTAACTGATTTTGAAGGAGAACGGCGTTTTGCACAGTATGCAAGATTCAGAGTTGCAGGAGAAGAGGTAATAAAAATATTAAATGAAAAGGTTTTAATTAAAATGTGTATTCTGTAGACAAACAATAAACATAGATTCTCTATGCTTATAATTTTCAAATACCTAATGAAAGTGGTTTACTCTGATACATTAATTTCACACTTTCTGTAAGAGATATGAATCATTTGGTTTAGCAGACGTGGATAAAGCAGTTTTTCTATTTTTGTTGATATTACCAACAATAATGGTTCAAGATGTTCTGATTTGCTGATGTGTACTGCAAACTAGCCCTAATGTTGTTTATATTAGGTCATTTATACATAAGGTTAATGACAAATTTTGTCCCTGTTAAGCATCTTTACAGCCTTTCATTATTAAGTACATCATGTTTAAGTGGCATGACATTTCTTAGCATTAAAATAGCAGCAAATGGAACAGAGTAGCTTCGTTGTGGTTTCACTCTCTGACATGCTAAGGGCTAAAGACATATTGGAATTTAATTTATTTTTTTATTTCTTCATGTTTTTCATGAGCATTCTTATGAGATGAGTTGTGGTGAATACTCTGGTACAGCTGGTGATTCCCTTGCTGGTGGATTTCATCCTGAAGTAAAATGGTGGGCTGATCATCGAGGAATGAAATTCAGTACTAGAGACAGGGATAATGACAACTATGAAGGGAACTGTGCTGAAGAGGAAAAGGCTGGCTGGTGGTTTAACAGGTATTTTGATTTTATATGGGTACAGTCAACTATTCTGCTTCATGTGTATTCATAAAATAATAACATACAGTAGAAGATTGGGTTTGTTCATTTATTTGCAATGTGTCCTTGTCCCCTAGCAGAGATCTCACTGCTGGTAAGACTGAGGCTCACCTTTGAAGGGACAGGACCAGGCAGCTGTTCAGCTCAGGCTGGTCTGTGATAATGGCATTTGCCACAGGTCGTCTTTGTTATCAGGCAGTGAGGAGAAGATAATTCTGCCCCTCTGAGGTAACTAGTTTTTACACAAGTAGGTCATGTAGAGTTTGCAGATATATCCCTGCTGTACTTCACTCTTGTGTTGCACTAGACCAGATGTGGCAGCACTGCAAATATCTGACAAGCTAAACTAGTGCTAGGTTATCAAGACTCATTTTTTTCAGCTCACTTCACAGTATCTCACTCTTGTTATTCTTTCCAAATGGACATGGTAATGTGTCCACTCAGGTTCTGTCAATGTGCATGTCTGGACTGAGTGAAAGATTTTTTTAAATAGGGTTCAATAACAGAATTTAAAAATTCTACTTACATGTAATATGCCAAATCAAAAAGAAAGGATAAAACTGGTAGCCTTAGCCTGTACAGATCAGCTATGTTCTTTCCTGTAATTAATTAGATAAATATAGCCACAAAGAGAAACTCTGCAATCTAGCTGTGTAATAGAGAGGTTTAAAATACAGCTCAGGAAGGCATATTACTCTCTCACTGTGATCTCAGTTCACTTGGCAAGAGGTGCCAGGCTGGATCAACTCCATTGTTTCTGTTGTGTCATCCTTTGTTTCTTTTTTTAACTCCTCATTTGCCAAATTTTGTTTTCGTAAGTAGTCTGTGACCACCTTAGCTGATACGATGTAGCTATTAACTCAATGTTTCACAATTAACTTCTTATTTTAATGCATTTTAATATATTTGCATGGATAGCCAGTCAGCAGAATGTTTGAGACTTGAAAAAAGTCACATGCAGACAATGGTTTTTCGCATTTCTCAGGAAAGCTAAGATATAAAAGGGAAAAGCAACTATGTTGGAGCTTCTTTTCCCATGAAATCGAACTTTTGTAGATTTAAAGGGGTATCTGGACCTCAAATCACATAAAACTGATATTATGACATGGATTTCATTAAGACTGAATTACTAATCACTTTTAGACCACTGAATACATTTTTTGCCTTTTAAAAACTTTTTTTTATATTGGATTGATCTGGACAAAAGAATGACCACTTTGCAAAAGTAGCTGCACAGCAGAATTTGACAGTTATTTATACCTTGTAGTGGGTGCTACATAACTTCTAAAGATAGCTGACTCCTACTAGGCTAGTTCTTATTATGGTCGTGTAGCTCATGCTCTTAAAGTGACAGTCTAGCTTGATAATGAAAATTAGTTACTAATAGTGTTATTTCACTGCTTTGTTATTGACTTTTTAATGTTCAGCCTAACATAAAAATGAAAATTGCAAAATACTAGAAAATGTCAGTATCGTTAAGTCCTACTCAAAAGAACAGTACTGGCAGAGAAAAGAAAACACTCAGAAACACATATTTGTCATGCACAGATTAGCAAATATAGAAGGAATTAGTGCTCTTGGCTGGTTTGCATAAGAGCTCCCAGCTATGAAGGAATTGTTTATAGCCAGCTCTATGCTATCAGGACTAATGAAATAAAGAAAAGCCCAAATAATATGAAAACCAAGGGTTGTGACACAAATGAGGCCACATGGAAGTAGCTCAGAGCTAGTTTAAAGCCACCAGTCTTTCTCCAGCTCAGCATTTGTTATCCTGGACTTCTGCAGAAAAATGGCCCCTTTTGTAAGCAAAGCTCTAGCAGGGATTTTTATCTTGAATGCAAATCCATAGAGCTGGGTTCACTCTGGTAGCACCTGCAGGTCACAAGTTTTCCAGCACTCAGGGCATTGCAAAGCTCAGTAGGTTCATTAAGTAGTGAGAGTGAGCAATTCCAGTTGGACGTCAACTTATTCTCTCCCAGCACTCCCATTTTTAGTTATACCATGTATGGATGGTAACAGAGATCTGTTACTAACAACTTGGGGCCAGATATCACTATCTCAAGCTTCTGCCTCACCAATCATCCCAGAGACTGCATAACTACATTCATGTGGGGTTCAGTGGAGTCAGTAAACCCAGACAGTATTCAAAGGGTTCTTCAGGAAACCAACTCCCATCTCTCCACACCTGTCACATAGTTAATACATAATATTCATGGACAGTAGAGAGTTGGCTGTACTTTTGAAACTATTGCAGTGTAGTTTTAAACTTTTTATTAACCTATTGAAAAGATAAGAGACAAACTAACTTTAAGGTATTTACTGACTTGTGAATAATGAATGTTTTTTCACAACATCATATCAACCATCACATGCCAGTTGTTAATTTAATATGTACAGTTACTTCAGACAGCATCTAGTTGGATACTAAATGCTGTAATTTTCACTATTCATGCTTCCCAGCACTAATTAAGACTTTTTGCTGGCTCATATTGCTGTTGGCAAAATTATGGTGTGCCTTCTTATGATTCTTTTAATAAAATCTGTGTTTTCATTCAAAGTAGGCAGAGTGCCTGCTCATTGCAGAATTTGTATGATTAGAAAGATTATGTCATCAGCTCTGATACAAGTTTGTCAGTCTCAAAAACAAACTCACTTTTGATGTCCACAATTTATAAACTTTCAATTAACACATTATCAAAACTGACTTTAAAAACTGTAAGCAATAAATAAGGATATATAGATGAGAGTTTTCCTGTGGAGTTTTTCTCATAGTTTTTATCTCAGCTCTCAAAAACTTCGTTAATGAAGTGTAAGCAAAGCTGAAAAGACTAAGATTTTCCAGTAACAAAACGCATAAGCTGTATTTGGAATGTTTTCTGTTTGCATACTTTCTGAAGTCTGCTTTTGGAATCCATCATTGTGTTCCACAGCTAGATATTAACAGCATTTATAATGAAATACTGAATTGTCTACCACGCTGATTCATCATAATGTGCTGCAAAAGGAACAGCCAGTTTGCTCTCCATATGGTCACGTAAAGAACTAAACTTGTTTCTTGTAGAAACCAGGCAAGTATCGAGGTTGTGCTGTTTCCTTTTCATGCCTTTTGGGTTTTGCTAGGGTTTTTTGTTTGTTTCAACCTCTGTATTTAATAAACTATAACTGCATTTCTGCCTCGGCCTATCTATTTGTAAATAGAAGTCCACAGGTGGATAGGCAAACTGATGGTGGTATTCAGGTTTTGTCATACAAAATACCATGTGATGTAACTGGAAAACTTAAGGGGGGCTATTCTGGAACAACAGAAAAACATAACAGTATTTCTTTCCCAGAGTATAGTGTATGCCCTGCTGTTATCCATGCTGAACAACACTGGAAGAATTTTCCACTGAAAAAAATTACCAGGAAAAACTCCAAGAGGTATTAATGTCAGAAAACATGGAAAGGACAAGCAGCACTTTTGGTTAAAAGATGCAAAAAACATTTGCAGTTCTTCCATAATTAAACCACTATTGTTTATGCACACAGAATCCACAAATGCAAGTTCATGCAGCTGTCAAACTAGGCTGGCATCAACATGGCAAAATTTTTGACTCACAGATGAATAACAAATGCTCGAAACTTTTCAGCAGGAGGCCTTATTGCTGTTTCCCTTTATTTTCCCACCAGGTGTCACTCTGCCAACCTGAATGGTTTGTACTACAGAGGTCCCTACACTGCCAAGACAGACAACGGGATTGTTTGGTACACCTGGCATGGGTGGTGGTATTCCCTAAAATCTGTTGTCATGAAGGTCAGACCTGCAGACTTTGAACGAAATATTGTTTAAATATTCTATTAAGATGATTCACCCAATTAATCTTCTAGGAAATTCATTCCAAATTAAAATGGGCAGATTTTTACTTCTCAATCTATGCATGTATAAATTTGGAATAATTCCTCTGCAACCAGTAGTTTTATGAGATGTAAGTAAAAAGACAAGCTAGCCTATGAACTTTTAGATACAAATATTAATGCTAATGAGTCCCGTTTTTTTTTTTTTAAAGGCAAGTGTTCACCTAGGAATAAGGACATCTTCATTAATATGGAGAATTTTTGGCTTTACAGTAACTCCAAATCCTTTCATCCTTAAAAACAAAAGTATTGTTAGTGCGCTGTCTCAAAAATGAAAATTGATTGTACTTACAGAATTAAAAAAACCCTACTCAAATAGAAGCATAAGGTTTGCTCAGTGAATGGAACATACCTGCTTTGGAAAGGTTCAAGACTTTAGAAATTAGCTTCCTGAAAATCCCTGATGTAATGGTTGCATTTGTTGTGTACATACCATGCATAAAAGGCTTAAAGAATGAGGCAAGGAACTGAAGAAAGAGAAGGGGTGCTACCAGGGTACAATCAACTGAATCCAGCATAGAGAAGTGGATTATCTGAAGCCTTTCTAGGGCTGGTTCCAGCATTTCAATCTAGCATTTTTACACAGTCAGTAATTATGCCGTTCTTCTTCTTGGTCTCTGTAATGCCTTGCTTTTTCTCTTTTTCTTTTCTCTTTTTCTTTTTCTTTTTCTTTTTCTTCTTTTAAATGACTTTATTATACTGACATTTGGAGTTTTAACAAAAGCTGCAACTAATTTTAATGTGAGCTAAGCTTTTAACAGAAGGCATGTGTAGAGGGAAGTGTATTTCATGTGCTACAAAAATCTGTCATTTTAGAGGTTCTTAGTGCTTAATACTATAAATCTCTATTTTCTTTTTGTATCTGTTAGACTTTACAACTCTCTAAATTTGAATGTCCTGTTCAGTCACTTCCTCTCCGTTTCCTGTGTACTTGTCTAGGTTCTTCAGTCTTTTTTCCATCTCAAGCTGCATATCCATATTTTCCTTGTACAAGAATAATGGTGAGAGAGACTTTGCCTCGAATAGCCAGTAATAACAAGAGTTGCTGATTAGTGCTTGCTGCCATGGAGAAGATAGGAATACTCTCTAGAAAGCTATCCAATGAAATGTAGTCCATTTCTGCTGGGTAGATGCAAATGAAGAGTTAAAAAAAGAATATGGACCTAAACTTGCTTTCCTAAAATAATTCTGCTTTTGTGGTTGAACTGCCACTCTCTGTCCACCTCTCCAAATAAAATTTTGAACGTGGCAGCCACTTTCAATCATGCTTAACATAATTGAAACTTTTGGTAAAGGTCGGTTTATAACCACATTGCTATGAATACAGGTCAGCTGAATGGGAACTCTCTGCATGGCAATTTTTCCCTCCATCTTCATCTTCCCAAAAAAAAAGTTTGTAAAGAATCCTCAAGAGAATTGCATGGAATAAGGGAGGAAAGATGTTCGGAACAACTAGGGGGGAGGAAAGAGAGTTCTTATGAAACAATCTCACTCAAAAAGATAAATCATGTTACACCTAAACAAAACAAGAAAAACAACCGAACAAACAAAAAAAGTGTGGAGGAAAAGCAGCGTTCAGGCAGCTAAAATCATCTTAAATGTAAAAATTGTGCCAATGAAAATCTGCAGAATGGAGGTTTTAAGGCCTCTTCTTTTCATGGTAATACGAGATATTCTAGGTAAGTCAGTCTTTTTCTTGATGTATCAATTGATACTAGAGATTTCTAGCCTTTAGCACATCCCTGTACCCGTGCATGAGAGGACTAGTGAACAGCTCTACAACTGCTTATTTTGAACTTTGTTTAATTAGTTACACCAAATTACATTCGGAATCTGAGAGGAAGGCCTATCACCCAACATGTGTGTGTCAGGACGGTAAAGGGGAGGGAGGAAAATAGAGAGAGAAAGTGAGAGAAATTCAGCATTAAAACAGAAAATCTGATTAGGTATTTTTATTCAGTTTTATTACAGAACTTAAATTGGGTTCCTATGTGACTATGCATATGTCTGTACGTATGGTTTATTGATAATGTGATGGAAGTTTTGGAGTAGTTCTAAGTACAGTATTTCCAATAATGATTTTCACATTATTTTTTCACTCTAAGAGGAGAAAGCTTTAATTGTTTGGAAAAAAAATCAAAATGCCTTTATGTAGAAATTGTAAAAACATCTTTAGTTTTTCACAGGAACATGGAAAGATTAACTCATGAATTTGGAGAGTATTAAGGCAGATCATATTCCACCAAAATAAAAAACAAGGAGGATTTATATATAGGAAATTTGGCTCTTTAGCATACACACACAAAAAAAAAAAGATTTTCAAAATGTACAGATTGTGCTTATAAAATCTATGATAGACTTTTTTATGTACTGCAGCATAAATCCATCCTCTTTATTTATAAGAACCCTAATGAAATCTTTTGGCTGAGTTAGGGTGCTTTTGACATATTATGACATAAAATTTTACTAATGTTCTATAGTGTAAATCATAAAATGAAGACTCAAATCTGTCTTTGTACATCTTCTAATGCACTTATATGTTTATTTGGACTGAATGCTCTTCAGAGCAAGGAAGCATCTAGCATACTGTCAGCAATATGCAAATATTGTATTTAATTTCCACCACTTTTCCATGGCCTTTTTTTGTGCAATAAATCCTTCTGGCCACATGAAAAGCATGTGAAAGGGTTGTAATTCAAAATGGTAATATAATTGTTCTTAAACAAACCATTTATTTTCAAAAGGGAAGTTTTAATAGCTACCAGGCAAGACACTAAATTGGAAGAGAATTCTTTTCTCTGCCAGGCTTGCCTGTTCACATTAATTTATTTCCTCAACAGGTACAAACATGTTCTAAATAGTCTTTGTTATTACAAGATAGCAGAACACAGGCCAGTTTATTTTTTCTGGTGTTAGACAGAACATTGTCCCAAATAGCTAAAAAGGAATACATACTATTTCATAGAAATCATATAACCCAAAAGAAGAATAAGAATTGAGGAAATAACAATGAAAATATTTTGTCAGTCATGTTAAAAAAGAACATAATGATATCTGCCAGTAATGTGGAATCAAAAATATATATTTTTGTAATATATGTTCAAAGGAAACACTCTTGTATTTTATTTCTATGTCTGTGTTCTTGCATTTGCTCAACATATTGGCGAGTAAAAGAATTGAAACCACAATTCCAGGTGAATTAAATGAGCAGTAACAGAGCATTTTATGTTACAGCATTTGTTTTCCCTAGAATATCTAGAATTTATTGATAGAGCTGAGGTACTGCAGTCAGGCCTAGTGCTTTCCATTGGGATTCTTCTCTTCAGCTCTACTATCTTGCTACAGTCTTCCTCTCCTCACCATTCCCAAAACTGTTGCTGCTCACACCAATTCCTGAATGCCTTTTGTAAATATAACATCATGTTCCATCAGAGCTACTTCTTACTCTTGAAATGGTACACCCAGAAAGGGGATTTGAACTACAGGTTGCCAGGTCTGTGAACATTCCTAGCATGTTCCTTTAGTTCACTCCTCATTAGCTCAAAAGAATGAGCTAATTTTTTGCTAGTTTTCCTTCAGCAGTAGGTTCTCTTTGGCAGTTGTAACAGAGGTAGAAAGACTAGAAGTATCCAGGGAAGTATTCTGTATCTAAATTTTTTAAAAATTGTACTTATTTTTGGTTGTTTTTTTTGTTTTTTTTTTAATTGTTTATTAAGTGGTCAACTGAGAAAGCATAAATGGAACCTTCAAAACCAGGAAGTACTTTGAAATGAGTATGAGTATGCTTGCTGTTTCCTCAGAGCAGGTTTGAGAATTGGGAATCTAAAATCCATATGCTCAGAGGGAGGTTCAAATTTTTGTTAAAGTGCTTCTTCAAAGAGGGTATAAAACTTTACAGTGATAGTGGTTTTTTTATGCTTAATTAAGCTTTTTTTTTTGTTGAATACACAGTGTTCATCAAAAATTCTTCTTTTCCAAGTACCTGAGGGCCATCTTAATCTTTGTTTAGTGCAGGATGAAATCCAGCTTGTCATTGCTACATCTTCAGTTAACTAAGATAGTTCCTCTTAATCCCATCCTAATGCTAAATAGATTGCATCAGAAACAATGCTGATACACAAACACTGAATAAACAACCTTGGGGCCAAATTCATGTTTGTTTGCTTGCAGAAGAAGCAAAATACGGCCTTTGCATAAAAACCTCAAGCAAACCATCTTATAGCTCACATTTCTGTCCTTCTTCAGCAAACCACAAATACCTGTGTATAAGTTCATTTTACCTGTCTCTCCTGCAAAATTAAGCTGTTGGGGTTTTTTTGTTTTGTTTTGTTTTGTTTTCTTCCTGTCTTAATGACAGTCAGATTAAAGACCTGTTAGTTGTGCTTTACATACCTGTGACTGTCTGGCTTAAGGAATCTGGGTAGCTCTGAGGTTCTGCAGAACCTGAGCAAAAGCTCCAAGCAGCTAAAGGATGTTCTTAAGGTCACCTAAAATGGCAGTTGTGAGAACAGACTGGATTGAATTATTTAATTAATATGTCACCCAACACTATGGGCAGGAAGATAAACAGATTCCTCTTACAGGTAAATGGTTCTCACAAATGATTACCTGAATTTCACAGCATCCAGTTTTGTTGTCGTTGCAAAAGTCACAATTTTCAATCCATGGTCTGTCATGTAATTGCAAAATTATATTGCCATGGGAGCTCCTGGTCTGACACTTTATGCAACATGATAGTTCATATTAAATTAGCTGAACACAGGCAAGTGGCATATGAGCCAAGATGCTTTTATGTTAGTGATATCCCGCACTAGATGGTGCTCTGTACGTGGGTTTTCTTAGGCAATATCACATTTGTAAATTAGTACAAAATTTCTCCTGATTAAGTTAATTATTGATAGAAAATGAGTGAAAAATATTTAGGTGAACTTCACCCTTAACTAATTTTTGAAATAATATCTGAGTACCTAAGGTTACCTAAACAGTAGAAATTCACAACATCTAATTCACTTGAGGTAGAGCTCATTTAGGTAGTTAAATTGTGTTTTCTTTTTTTTTTTTAAAGTCTCACATTACAACAGTAGTTTGTGTCTTCTGAAACAAAACTGTGCAAGTTCCAAACCCTAGTTGAACTAACTCATCCGCACTACTGCCTTCTGTCACTGAATCCTACCTCTGTTACACAGCATGCTTAATGAAAGATCTCAGCACAGTTCTCATCTATTTCTCTGAGTGTCTTTTCCTAAAAAGGGGTTAAACACCTTAGGAATTAGTTTTACTAAACCTCTGACTCAATATAGGAGAAAAATCAAACAGTAGAACACAAGCCTCTCAAGCTAATATTTCTAAGGAAAAAGCTCTAGGATACTGAAGGAAGGGAAGGGCTTCCTTCTTATGTTTACACAATCTGAATAAAACAAGTCATTAATAATACAACTTGGAAAAAATAGTCATTAAATATTTGCAATCCATGATAATAACTTTAGATTCTACTTTCTATTTCCCTTTAACATTCCCAACTTCCCAAAGCACTTGAGCTACTAAATCTGACATAAAAGTTTCATACATAAGGAAATAACTGGACACCTTTCCTGCTATGTAATTCTCAACTATTTTTTTTCTCTCCCCAAAAGAATTAAGAAAATTAATCACATGCAAATCAACAGAGTCCAGTAAAGTTACACTGGGGATTAATTAGGAATGTCATCTGCTTCTCAAGCAGCTCATTTATATTGTATCTCAAAGAAAACACAGCTTTAACAACAGACCTCTTCTGTTATTCTACTTTCTCATTCACAAGATATCAACCACATTCATTATTTAGTATTCCTTAGTGAGTGTGTAGCCCTGTTAGACTGTATGTGCTCAGTAATTCATTACACACTAATGATCAACCACCTTCTCTCATGTTACTGGAACAACAAAAATATGTGAGTACGTCCAGCAAGAAATGGGAAGAGCTACAGCCAAGAAGGCAAGGGAGAAAATGGCCCAAAACATCTCAGATGTACTTGCTTATGCATGTGATAAAAGGCTGTATATTCTCTAGAGAGGTCACATTTTTGTGTCTTTGTCTTTTGTATACTAATTAACCCTCAACCCCAAAATTCAAGTGAAATTAAGACATCCTGTAGCTTTTCATAGAACACCATCAGTAAAGATGAGGAATGAGCAACCAGCTGTCCAACATATGAAGAATTCCTGACAGAAGTGTGTTATGAAATTCACTGTTGAGATATTCTGGTATATCAAACAGTGACTATAGGGAAATAATACACACTTCCTCAGAGAACAGCACAACCATAATGATTGCAGCAGGTAAAATAAAATTTAAATGAATATTTACTTTTGGTTATTACTTGATGGGCAGCCTCTTCATGTAAGACAGCTTTAAAGAAAATACTCAATTCTATATCCTAGACTTCTCTCATGAAAAGCTCTTGCCAGAAAATACAAAAGACTACCTGTTTCACAAGGACACATGCCACATTATGGTTCTGCATAATAGCAGTGAGGATACTGATATTTTTGAAATACACAGTGGAAGTTGATGTCTGGCAGCTGCCTTGTCTCTGTTGTCTGTTATTCACCTCCATTTTTTCGGATCTCCTTTCAGCTGAATAGTGATGGAACTGAAAATGTAAAATGAGACTTGGGAGAAGTCAGCGGCTAATAAAAGGTTTCCATGTCCTTCCTTGCTGACCCACTAATTTAAATGCAAGCAAGTCTGAAGTGATACCAGAGAAAGCCTTAATTGAGTTGTACTCATACCTACTCATTAAAAACAAGTAAGTTTCAGCAGGCTGCTTCTTGGAAATGCTGTGATATACATCCTCAGATACAAATGTCTTTCTTATATTATTTTAAGCAAAGCCTGTATTATTCTCTGAAAGAAAAAAGTACTGCAGTAGTGTTTATTTCACTGCCTATTTTACCATCCAATCATTGTGGTAGGAAAACAAGTGACCAAAATGAAAATCCCTTCTTTGGGACACAGAGATTTTGAAAGCAAGGAAAACCTGGAACCTTATGACTCATGGATATAATTTTTTAAATAAGATGAATAAGCCCCAAATATATATTCTTTTCAGTTTAAGAAGTGAAACCTAGAATTTGAAGATGTAAAAGTGAACATTAACATTTTTCCCCGTGACTTCTTATATTCTCTGAATCATGTAGCAAGTAATTGAATTTTTTCATACTATCCTCATGTATGGGAAGATGTTTTAAACATTTTACATAACACACTGAAACCTCTTCAGGAAACATGCAATTCAAGAATTACATTTTATTCTATTACTAGTCTAGGCTGATAGTTCTGTCTGATCCTCATCTACAAGCAGAAATCTTCAGGTTTTTGACTAGAATAAACCTTATTAACAGCAGTTCCTAAAACATACCCAAGAAGAGAGGTTAAGGCTTTTGTGTACTTTTTGCATACAGGTTTACTGTAGAAGAATGGTTCCTTTTCAGAAACATTTTACATAATGATTAATTCAGTCTCTGGGAGAGATGTACTGCAAAAGTGTTCCAGGGTACATTTAAAATGCCTACTGTTCTCCCTGAAAGATTATCTTTGCTAGCTTGCATCCAAGCCATGTATGTAAAAGAAGGAAGTGCTGGCTATACCAAACGGCTCCACTACACTCAGCCTTTATTGTCTTCAATTTCTGGACTGGCAGGATTAATTAAAGAATTCTACAGTTTCGACTTCCACGGAGACAGCAGCACTGAACAGGAAGAAGTAATCAGCTCTAGTTGGCACCACCATCCATTATACCAATATTCACAGAGACAGAATCAGTAATTTTTAATAAGACCACTGCCTGTTATACCCATTTTAAACACTGCAAGCTGCTCATTGTAAATGGCAAATGGAATCCAGAGGTACAAGTTAGTGTGCATAGTATGATATTTCAGTCAATTTTCTATGATACATGCGAAGTAGGAAAAAAAACCCCAAGCATACAGGGATCCCTTTGGGAATTCTAGCCATTCTAGGCTTAGAAAATGCTATCTGTTACCACATTTCCATTTCAGACTGTGGAAAATTATAAAAATCTGACAAATGCCCATGAACAGGAGGTTCAGCAAGAAATTGTGGTTAAAGGAGGGAGCCATGTGGGACAGCACAGATGAGTATTCTTCCGCTGCACATTCCAGCTCTGACTCAGAAGCTCATCACAGCAGAAAACATGTTTTTTATAATTCCTTGTGCAAACTAACAGACATCTGCCTTCAAAACACTCCAACATTGCATCTTGATGGGTTATCTGTGTGCTAGCCCTAAGTTCAGCTATAAGAAAGCAAGTAGCTAATCACAAAGAAACGAGTATATTTGTTCTTATACAAATTTAACTTTTCTTTCTACTGTCCAGGACTACTGACCTATCAGAAAAAGGAACTGAAGTTAAATCAACAAAAGAAATAGATTGCCCAGACATTGTTAATGCTAATAATTTTGTAACTTTTTATGCTTGGCTTTTCCTTTTTTCTTACAATTCATTAAACTTCCAATTAACACTTAAGAATGCACAACAGCCAAAATAACACACCTAAAGTATTATTTCAACATTTATCTATTTTATTAATAACTATATTTACATTGTCATTACAGTATGAAATACCAACAATGCATAATTTCACTGGTAAATCATACTGAATCCCAGGTGAAGAGTGCTGTAGACACAAAATACATGCCTGATCCCATTCACCTGCAATTTTTCAATAAAATAATGCTGTTCTTATTTCAGATACACCTGATTCAACAGTAATCTTGTCCAGTTTGTAAAGCTGAGTGGCTTGAACCCTAGACAGAGCTAAATTTTCCTATGTAATGTCTGTCCAACCATTAATACTATGCCAAGAACAACAGACTTAGTTTTTTTTCCCTAGCAAAGCTTCCTTGATCAGTTACCACAAATATTGGGGTAAAGAAGATTAATACAGCAGGCCTGTTCTAAGGAAAATAAGGATTGGCTCAGAAATGAGTTCATGTTAAGATCTCTAAGTCATCTAGGCTGCTACAGAAAACATGGGCTAAAACACATCAAATGCAAATAAGAAACGTTTTTCCCCTCCCATGGGATTATTTTTACTCTAAATTCCATTGCCTTCTTCCTTGTGGCTTTGTTTACCACCCAGAAGGAAAAAAACCACTACATTTGTTTTAACTTTCTTGCTCCCAGTGGATTAATAACATTTCTTTAAAATCACAGGCAGAAAAGACTTGTGTTTTCTTGTTTGTCCCTGACCTCTTATTGTCCATTCAGTAACCATAGAGAACATAATTCAATTTCAATCACCAAATCAAAAGCACATGCTATCCTTGCATTAATGTTTTAATTCATCTTTCTATGTTAGAGGGGATGGGAAAGAGAAGAGGAAAGAGTTTAATTCTCCAGTTATCTGACTTAGAGCATCAGTGCTAAATCCTGTCATAGGATGCTGCAGCATAGCTACCCTCAACATTTTGTGCTATCTTGCCTCAGTAAAGCTCAGGAGGGGGACACCTTGTTGCCACACAGAACTGGTTTCAAGCTTTTCCTCTGTATTTTGTTGGTGCAAGATTCTGTTTAGTTTTATAACAATTACTCCCATTTTTCTGTTGTTCCTGTCCTGTTGCATTTACCATACTTACTTTTAATTAGGACTACTCCAGTCAGAGTGAACAATGGCTAACTTGCAATATTAAGATGCTGTGTATCTAATGAAATACACATTCACATACATAGAGATCTGCAACCCATAGAAGCCACAGAACAGGATCTAAGCAAAAGTAGTATGGTACACAACATTACATTGTCATGTGAGCTCAGGAGCACCATCAAGTAAGTTAGCACCTATTAACAACTTACTGTGCATCAGCTGGTCTGCAGAAATTGTCAGCATGTATTACTTTGCATTTGCTGTTGGAAAACCCTGTGCAAGTTTGCTCAGCCTTCCCTCCTGTCAGAACAAGTCACATCACCACGTGTTTGCTGCTGGCTAAGAGCCTATTCATCCCCATGTCCACATTCACCACGGTGCAAATGATAACTTGCTAAACCCTGCTAACTTAATCTCACATCCAAGCTTCACACTGGGAAGATGCTGCAATAGCAATATTATTTATGTGTTCTGTAATCATAGAAAAGTGACAGATGCAAGTAATATTCAGCACCATTTAAGCAGCTGACCTGCTACAGATAAGAAGGAAATTGCTTTGACTTCAGCAAAATTTTATTTTTTTAAGACATTAGGTCTGTAGTGAGCTAGTGATGAAACCACTGAAAAATGTGAAAAGAACTGCCTGTATGATCTTTTCCTTCTATTAACTTCCCTTAAATAAATCTTAGTGCTAATCATTCTTCTGCAGCCCCCTGCTATATAGCTGAAGGCTTGGAGCTGCTGCACAGACACAGCTCCTAAAGGCTCAGAACCACTTGTTTTCCAGCAAGACACACTTTCATATAGGTATGTGCAAACAGTCACTTGGAATTATATCTTCACCTTCATTTCTCTGCCACAAATGGTTCTTTTAACAGGAAGATCTTAAGGAGAACTTTTAGAAAATAAGTTTTCCTTTAAATAATAATAAAAAAAATCCACAAAAACCTAAAAAAAAAAAAAAAAGGCAAGAGCGTGTTGTGCTGCCCCTAAGAGTTAGATTATCTCCCACTTCTCCAGCTTTCTGACTCATCTGCCAGCATCTTGCTTGGAGAAACCCTCCACTGTCGTCTCTTATTTGTTATCAGGTGCCACAGAAATTTATTGTCAACCATTGTCTCTTTATCTCACCAAATAACCCCGTCAGCTAGCATCTCTTGGCACTTTTTTTACAGGTCTCTTCCTCTCTCTCCTTTGACCAAATCACTCATCACATTAGTGTTCTTTTGGTTATTTAAGTATCAGCTCTGGTTCAGCATGACTGAAAACCAGGACTCTAAATGTTCCTTCTGTTCAGTCATTTCTTGACATCTACAAAGAACACCACTACTCTCTTAGGAAGTGGGCAGGTTTGACTGGAAATATTGACATTGTGGCAGTATATGACTCTCTCAAGCATCTTGCCATGATCTGTGATTTAGCCTTTCCTAGCAGCCATCCTCCCAGCCTGTATACTTTCGCAAAGTTTACCCATCTTCCTTGCTGTAATATCCCTTCCCTGTGGACTTGACAAAGGCAATTACATTCTCAACTGTACTCACATAGACTGAAGCTATTGCATTAAGGATAACTCTGCTGGTTCATCATGTTCACTATATCTGTCCCCCTCCTTTCCTCTCAGAATAACAAATAGCCATATTTGGAGTTTGTTTCTTTGTTTTTGGGTTGTTTTGGGGTTGTTTGGGGATTTTTTTGGTGCATAAATCTGCTTCTGTGAAAGTGTGTTTCCTTAGGAAATAGTGTATATGGAAAATGCCAAGGTGTAACAGTCAGTGCAGAACAATACAGTTGTCATTCCACATATGGCTATGTAAACTCATTGAAATTACACTAAAGAAGGGGGGAAAATTAGCCCTTTTTTATCTGACTATGAAAAAATTAAAATCCTCTAGAAGAATATCACAAATATTTTCAATCACTAATATCAGAAAGAAAAAAACTACATTGATTTCTTGACATATTAATAGGAATAAAGCAGTTAAAGAGGTATTTTAACTCCACAGAAGATGAAACTTATGTTATATGCCATAAGAAGTGCTTCCTAAAATGATTGAATATATTTGTTTTTATGAATTGTGCTAGAAACCATGAGCAAATTCTTAAATGTCCATTTAAGAGTAATGGAAGGAATAAATAATTAATAACATGTACAATGTAGAGGTTTATCCCACAAATAATGGCCTGTGAAGCAAAGAGTTTATTAGGGACATTACATTAGTAAACTACAATTAGTCTAATTGTTAAAGCATTCAGAGTATTTTCTAGTTCTTCACCAGAGCTCCCTGTAAGTATGTCTGAACCTTGCTTTACTGGAAAGCATATGGAAAAAAAATTACACATGTAACTAATTTAGCTGAGAGATCAGTAATCTGTTCACCAGTACTTTTTGTGAGGATATATACAGTCTGTCTGATCGTTTTCCAAACTGTGGAGACAGAATACCAAGGATTCTTAGAATGATGTTACTTTTAGCTATTACAGGGAAAATCGTCAGCAAAATTTTAAGATCAAACACAAATTACTATCCAAAGACATTTTCAACATTTTCAGCAGCACCACTAAATTATTTTCTCTGGCATACCCCACCAGTATCTTGTCAAGGCAGTAAGTATACAGTTTAATTTAAATAAGTCATATGAATGTGAAATTCATGGTAAAAAAAAAAAATTAAAGAATATTCATTAGTAATTGATCCTCAGAAGATAATGAGGACTTTCAACTGTGGTGCTATACTTTTCTTAAACCAAAATTGGCATGGCCAGCAGAAAGGTTTGTTTTGTATTAATGCAGTACTTTAAGTGTAGTCTGCATAAGCAAAGGGGAACAGTACTCATCACTTGCCAAATAATTTGAATGCAGTTATCAACAGTCATTACTGGCCCTCTCTCCACCTCAAAAAAAAAAAAAAAAACAAACCCAAAAAAACCAACAAAACCCAAAAAACAAACTAAAACCAAAACCACCAAAAAAACCGACCAAAAAAAAAAAACAAGAAAACAAAAGCAAAAAAAACCCTGAAAAATCCCAACCAAAACAAAAACCAAACCAAACAAATCAAAACAGAGAGTTTTAACCTCCAGCCTGCAGGAATTTCACCTGACAGAAGTCAGCCTCCTGATGCCAGAGAATTACACATGAACCCAGGGGCTGTATAACATAAACAAATCCACAACATGGTGTTTTCCCAAATACAGCCAAGATAAGACTTACCACAGACTATAAATCCACCACAGCCAAGCTGTTTTGAGTGTTGAGAGCTGCAGCCCCCATGTTCTGGCACCAGTTTGCTATCCAGGAGCCCACAGCCCTAGGCCATGTGCCCCCCATTCCCCACCACACCAGAAGCAGCAGTACCTTGGACCTGAATCTCCAATAGTGTGAGAAGCACTTGAATTGTCAATTACTGACAACTACAGCCTTCTTGGCATCTAAAGCATTTAATTCTTGAGTTAGGCTTCAGCGGGGTCTGCGCTTAGATTTTGACATTTTTCAAAACATGACAAGAAGAAGGAGAGGTTCTCTCAGCAGCTAAACAAGCAGATCTAAGACCTGGAGTGTCATGAGGACAACAGTGAAGTACTATCTGAAAATTCCAAGGAAATTCCCTTCATCATCAGGCCAGAGGCTAGCTGAGAGGAATGTCTGCTGAAAGTCTGTTATTCTGAACAAACTAATCCACATTCATTGGACCAGGGAACCAAGGCATCACTTTGCAATGCAACAATTAATGTCCCTAGCTGGGAGTAGAGAAATTTAAATTTCAATCCGTATTAAAACACTGCCTTTCTAGGCAATTACCATATAATATTAAAGTACACAAGTAACCATTAAGAGTCAGGAACAGAAACTGACTTCCCTAATAACCTATTCAAAACCATCCATTACTCTGGATACCAACAGGACACAGACTTGGCCATCCTGTGCTGCTGCATTTTTACTGTTATTGATACTCAGGTTACCTGGTACTATTTCAAATTATTTATACCTGCTGCAATCATATCTAGTATTAAAGACAGACATACATTCATCTTGGAGTATGAATGCAACTGAAAGTATCTTTCAGAGCCATTTGTGGAACCTGCTCCGGACTACTGCTACTGACAAGAAATAGTGAAAGAATATAAAAAAGCTCTGTTAGTCCATTTATTCCCTTTCCCATCTATTCTGATATTCACCACTTGCTTTGGTGTCTCCAATTCTTTCCCATGCTTTATTCTGCTTTGGGCTCCAGGCTACTTTCCCCCTCATCATCCTTTGTCTTTAATTTCTCTTCCTCGTTTAAGTGATTTTGTCTTTCTTCCCTATTTTTTTCCTCATTTTCCTTCCCTTCAATTTCAACATTAAGTGACATGATCCTGCAGTATTTCTCCTACATTTATAAAACTCAACAATGCATGGACCAGAAGAGGTAAGGAAGAAAAAAAAAAGGCAGAGAAGCAAAAGTCATTAGCTCATTATTATTTCTTTCTAAAAAAATCTAAGTATCTGGTATTCAATTTGATTTTTTTCCCCCTGATTACTGCTGTTTGAAAGGCCTAGACAAACAACAAAAACAGGAAAAATTAAAGAGCCGTCAGAGTGGAATGGTTGCAGCAAACGCTGAATGAACTGTGATCTTTGGCAGGATAAAGATCAACACCACAAGCTTTCAGCTGTAGCGATCAGTCGATATTTTCTAGACCATCCCCACGGTGACAAAGACACAGGCATTTTTAAGTTGTAATTGAGATTAGCCTTGATACATACAGTTGGAGTCATGCCTGTGAACTTTGCTAAAAGGCCGGCTATGTAAACTATCTATCACTCAGTTTCTCATGAGCAGTAACCTAATGACACCACAAAAATCTCACGATGTCCCTTGCTCCACACATTCAGCCACAGCAGCAGACTCATGCCAGGGTGCTTCAGCTGTGTTACTAAGTGTTTGCCTCCCAGGGTCTGGAGCACTATCTAGACTCTGCTGGGGTGCCCAAGTTTTGTACAATGCTCAGCATTGTAGCCCAAAAGCACTCTTGCTCTGATCCAGCTTACTAGGTTTGCAGTCATGCGCTAACTGAATACCCATACATAATAGTACTGACTCCAGCACACTTTGGATGAAGCCCATAAAGACATACCAGATTGCTTTTCATGGATTGAAATAAAATATTTTGTTTGTTACTACTAAGCTAACCACAATAAATAGTTCTCTTTCATGTGGTGATGAAACAAAGCAATCATGCTGTATTCCTTTCTTAATTATTAGGTTGAAAGAAGCAGTGTCTTCCTGGCATGTTTAATTCTGAATCATATTCATCACATATATAAATAGCCAGCAACTGTATATAGCAGAAGAGGGCAGAGAGGAAGGTCAGGGAATTAGCTTGATGTCAAGAAAGCATTTCCTGTGGAGTCACCAAATCTGTCCTGGATACAAACTCCTACGTTGCCATACAGGGAGCCTGAAGGCTGCTGTGTCCTCATGCACTAGACATGCCAAGCAAGCATCTCCAACCTTGCTGGCAATTGGAAGCTTCTCCTCCCCAGAAATCACATAAGCATAATTTACTTCTTGAGGCTTTGTAATGATGAGTAAAAGATTTTTCCTCTCTGTCCCATATTACGGGCCACCACTGTGAAGACACAACTTCAGATCTGAATCCCCAGCAGCTACTCCTCTGGGACAGGGAGACTACCACAATATGAACCTTCTTCACTGAAATCCGAGTGGACAGATCCTGGAGGGAAGTGCTAGTTCTACTACCACTGAAATCAGGAAGTTGAGCTCAATGAAGTGGCAGCAAGTAACACCATGGACAGAGTGCTAAAAAGAGCTACAGCAGAGTTAAAAGTAGTGGTCAGTCACTAAACTCACACACTTTCCATCTGGTTTGTGTTTATAAACCACTCTGCATAAACATGAACTTAGCCCAAGACTGTCATTGCACAGATTAGGCCATCAAGAAAATGATACCTGAACCTCCTGAGACTTTTTGTTGTAACCTGGACATGGCCTTAGTATTGCTACACGCTGTTTCGCTAACCTCAGACCCACGGCAGCTCTCAGCTGACTTCACAGAATCCTCGAAGCTGGTAGAGACCTTTAAGATCATGAAGTCCGACTATGAACACAGCACTGCCACTGTAACCACTAAACCCTATCACCACGCACGGATCCAGACGCCTCTTAAGCATCTCCAGGAGCGACGACTCCACTACCTCTCTGGGCATCGCAATAGGTTGCAGGAACTTCGGAGGAACAAACTTCTTTTCCACGCTCCCTCATTCGGGACGGCAGCAGTGGGGCACGCGAGCGAGCCAGCCGCCTCCCGCAGAGCAGCCCGGGGCGGCAGGGATGGCAGCCCGGCGCGGCGGGGGCAGGGCCCTGCCGGGGGAATGCGGCCCGGCCGGCCCAGGCGCTGCCCCGGGCGGGTGATTTAGCCCGGCTCTCCAGCACCGGGGCATCCCACGGCTTCTCTCCCCGCGCGCCGGCCGTGCGGCCACACGCGGTTTAGGAACTGAAACGAGACCAGGCAGGTTTTGTCGCCGTCAGTTGTGAGTTTGAACCAGCGCACTTTGCCCAGTTGGAGCAGGGTCACTGCCTGCCCCGGCTCGGCCAGGACTCACCGTCCGCCAAGCCCCGCGTCCCCCCGGTCCTGCCGACAGCCCTCAGGAGGAGCGGCCGCCTCCCCGGTTGCTGCGGCCGGATCCTCCTCCATCCCGTGCGGTATTTTTAGCCGCTGACCCAGTTCCCCCGCTCGGCTACCTGCGCCTCTCTCACCGCCCGGCCGGGCCCCCCTGCCAACAAACGCACCGCCCAGGGCCGGCCAGCGCCAGGTGAGGGGGCAGCTGCGGGGCAGGTGCGGCCGGAACACAGCGGCGGCGCCTCGCACAGGACGGCCCGGAGAGGGCGCGGGGCTGCTGGAGGGGCGCAGCTCGGGGCGGGAGAGCCACGAACACCAACCCGGCGGCGCTGGCGAGGAGCGGGTGGGCTGGTGCGGGCGCGGCGCTGCCGGGGCCTCCGCGGGGGCGGAGGGGAGGCGGTGCCGGCGGCAAGAGCGGCCGCGGCGCAGTTTTCTGCAGCGGCGCCGATCTACAAGTGAGAGGTAGTGCGTGCGTGCTGCCGTAAGTGCCGACTTTTACAGAAGCGTGAGTGCTCCCTTTTCTCTCCTTCCTTTTCTTTCTCTCCTCGCTCTCTCAGCGAGGGCTTCCCGGGGTGGCCGGATAACGGGGCACGGGAGCGGAGCGCGGCGGGGCTGCCGAGGTGCCGGCGGGGGAAGCGGGTTACTGCCGCCGCTGCGTCCTGCTCCAGCTTACTTTCCTTCTTTTCTCTGTGGCGGTCGCCTCCCGCCGCGCTTCCGCGGCCCCGGCGAGGCGAGGCTGAGCCGCGGCCTCGGGGCGCAGCGCAGGTGCGGCCGCAGCGGGGCCCGTCCCGAGGGGCCTTCCCCCTGGACTGAGGGGTCACTACTTCGGCGGGTCCGAGTTATGTGTTTGGAGTTTGCGATGTTGAGAGATACGAATATTGTATACTGCTGTCGCACCTTTCTCTCTTTCTCTCTTTCTCTCTTTCTCTCTTTCTCTCTTTCTCTCTTTCTCTCTTTCTCTCTTTCTCTCTTTCTCTCTTTCTCTCTTTTGTTTTTAATCTAGATGACCACTGACGCTGTGTTTGATACGTGTAAAATGTGCTACAGCATGCTGTCGTGCACCCGGAGTGCTTTGGTGCTGCACTATAAGCACGAACACTCCTGAGGTTTTTAAAGGAGTATTTTTAATGTCTGCTCTTCTGCTTGCTGCTATTTATACCATGCAAGGTTGGCAAGGAGTGGAGAGCCAGAGTTTGAAAAGGACACTGAGCTTTAACTTGATACCATTGTTCCAAGGCCAAGGCGAGAGAGTGCAGATATTTGAAAAAAAAACAAAACAAAGAAATGCCCAGAAAACAACCCCATGAAAACACCCTACTCTGTTTTTCTACTGCATGATCAAAGCAGAAAACTGAGCATCCCCTTCTGATTAGGGTATGTAGGTGATGTTCTCCCATGGCGTCTAAGCCTATGCTTTGGTTTTATAATTTTTTGCTTTATGCTTGTGATGTGATGGGCAGTATAGCTGGTTAAACCCCACACAGGAGGATTATCTGAAAGGTGAAGTCTCGCACTGTGGCAGATGCACGACTTTCACTTAAGTAAAATAAATCATTACTGGTCACTGCCTATGCATTGTAAGGTCTTAGAGTAGCTATAATGTAAAATATTGTTAATACTAAGTCTAACAAGTCGGATGATATCCGCATTGTTGAATATTTCTTCATGGATAATCAATTTTTTTCTTCTATTTCTGAATTAATACACAGTAACACCTCTCTCTAAAGCAAGGAGAGATAGAAGCTTTTTATATAGTGAAATTTAAATTTTGGAACTAGAAAAGCTTTAACCTTCATCACTTACATCACTAATATTTTCAGAGTGGATGGTGATAACTAATATGATCTCCCTCTCTGGATTGCCAAATAAGATTTGTATTAAAAATTGTTTATTCCTCGTGACATGCACTGTGCTCTGGTGGAACTGCAGGGCAGCATTGTAGCGGCTGGCTCGCGTGACTGCAGACCAGCCACTGGGGTTAACTTAGTTCTCCTAGTGCTAATTATCGTGGCTGAGCAATAGATTGCATTTGAGCTCTGTTTTTATGGAGTAATTGTACGTGTGGTAACAAGGCTCTGCTGAAAATTCATATAGTCACTTTTAAAATATTGCAGAGCTTTGACTTCTGGCTGAGATCAGTCTGCTTCAGAGCTGTGGCTGAAACAGTGATCATAGTCTGGTAAATCTGATGCCAAAACATTACCTAATATTATTTTCCACTCAGATTAAGCATGATTCTGTATGTAAAGATTCCATAAGTTGAAAATACTTGAACAAATGTTAAATTTTTAGCAGCTAGCCCCTCAAGTGGGTTTCATGATATTTTTGAGCAGTAGCATTTCAGTAAATAGGAAGCCTTACTGCCAGATGCATGATTGTTCCTTATTCTCATGTGTTTTACTTACAGCTGAAATAAATATCTGAGAATTGTCTAACTGCAGAAGTGTACTGTCAAGGCCTTGAAAAAGTCAAAATTTGACAGAGTAATGACACCCTGAATGCATTTGGAGCTTCTGTTTCTAACTCTTGGATTTTGTTGTTTCCAACTTTTGTCTGTAACCATGTATGTAGATTCTTGTACAAAAATGTCAACTCCAAGGATGCTTTTAAAAAAAAAATCCTGTAGGATTTACTGTTGAGCTGAGATTTAACATGTTGACTAGCTAATGGTCTCAACAATCCCGCAAAATAATTGCTAAGATTAGTAATAGGAACTGTGGAATGCAGATTAGCCAGCTGATAGTGTGGGACTGTTGTGGTTTTTTTTTTATCTACAGAAATAAAAATGCACTTATATTTTTATACATATCTATGTGCCATGTACATGTATAAATGTATATGTTTTGTATAGAAATGTGATATTACATATTCATATAAAATGCTAAAGTGTACCACTGGTGTATATTGATTGTTGATGATGAGAGATAATTATGTGATCAGAAGTGCCACATGTGGTATGTATGATTCAACAGAAGCTGCTGAAGTGATTGCTTGCTCAAAGTCCCTGTTTCTGTTCAAGTAATTTTGTTCTATTCATTCAGTTTCATGATGTATCCTGATTTACTGTTTAATTAGGAAAATCAAGCATTTTTGTCCCATTAATTTAGAGGATTACGTGGAGAGTTTGTGAAATGATTGTTCAGTGGAGTTGTTTGGAGTTAAAGCTGGAAAAGTTAATGCTCTTTATTGTGCTTTACTTGATTGCAGGAATTAGTGCTTCTTCAGTGTTTGTGCTGTGGAACTGGCTGTTGTACAGTTTGCCCTATGCAAACATTAAAGTGAGAATGATAACAGCCTACTTCTTTTTCAGGGAGTGCTTGCGCTGTGAAGTTTTTTGCTTTTCCTGATTTATGTACGAATATGTTTTTAGACTCAGTAGTTGCTCTGATGGAGGCATGGAAAGAATTGTTTTCTGCTTTCCTATTTCCTCTGTTGTTGCAGAGAAGATTCCACAGAGTATGCTATGCATAGGTATGCTTTATTGTCTGACAAAAAAGTCAGATGCTAGTTGACAATATTGTGT
The DNA here is from genome assembly GCA_013397375.1 of Toxostoma redivivum. Classification (NCBI taxonomy): domain Eukaryota; kingdom Metazoa; phylum Chordata; class Aves; order Passeriformes; family Mimidae; genus Toxostoma; species Toxostoma redivivum. The sequence continues at coordinate 332,072 of VXBI01010167.1, read as the reverse complement.
CCTCCAAGTAAAAAAAAAAAAATTAATTATGAGTCTTAGTTTAAATTTCTACTTTTTTAGTACCAGAAAGTTATGTCAGGATTTAAATCATACTGTTCAGTGGGAAATTTCCCATCCCTAGCACCTACATTGACTTCGGTTTTATTTCATGGACTTCTCCTTCTCTTGAATGTATTGCATTAATCCTTTTACACTATGCTAACTCAAACTGCTTTAAGTTACTACTCTGTTTAGTTTTTGCATCAGGAAAAGCTGAAGCTGTTCTTAGTGGTTGACTTTGATGTGATCTGTGAATTTCCCACTTGTATCGACTCCCAAGTCTCTGTTGTCATTCTTCTTTAGATGGTTCCCTTACGTCTGTAATTTTGTTTGGCTTTGTCATAGAATTTATTTGAGCTCTTCCAACTCAACTAAGTTGCCATGTGCTCTCAGCAGTCTTCAAATATTTAAACATTTTTAAATAATTTTTCTTTTGCAATCTTAGATAATTATTTTTAAAAATGCAATTAGCTCATTTTTGCATTTAATATAAATGTGGATTTAAGGGTTGAAATATGGTAATTGTGCAGGGAAATGAAACTAGTGCACTCAAGGCAGTGGGAGTTGAGATATTTAACCCACATTGTGTTTTGATGAACTAGTTCTAGTGCAGACCCCTGTGAAGGTGCATACAGAGGTTGTCTGTGTGCTCAGAGTGACAGCAGTCATCAGCTGTACAGCAGAGTCCCCGAGGTGGGGTAAAACAGTTGGAATGTGTGTGTAGCACTTCATTCTAGTGGCTAGTATTCCTGGTATCTCTAATACCTTTTACTCCGTACTCTCTATGCTGTGTCTAACAGGAAGAAATAGGACAAGCTTTCTTCCGGAGTCAGTTTGCCTGCTGTGTTTGCTCCATTCATGTCAGTGAAGAAATGGACAAGACTTCTTCAAGCAAAACCAAAGCATTGAAGGAGAAATAGTCTTTACTATGAAAAATATGGTTGTAGATACACATTCTGTGTTTTTTTCCCTGATCTCCTGTCAATGGATGAGGTCCATATGGTGTATTAGTTTAGTTTGATGGCATTAGCTGACACCAGTGAGGTCTGGATGGAGTGATCTGTGAAATGGTTCTTCTTTTTTCTTTGTAAGATCAGCTGTAAACCTATGTGATTGGCCAAAAAATAAATTATTTACATCACTGAGCTTCTAAAAGAGTGTGATTCTAGTCTTGGATGAGCGTGAGTAGTTGGTGCTGCAAGTGTTAAAGACTGCATTTAGCGTCTGTTCATTGTTGAAGTTGTAGCTGAGGCTGCTACCTCATCATATATCTAGTGTTGAATTGCAGCAGACTGAATAATCTTGACTGCAGAATTTTAAAAATAGGAGGATTTTGCTACACCATCATTGCAGGAGGATTTGGGAACTAAGGATCTGTATGGCATTGGGCAGTCTGAGAGCATTGTGGTAAACACTATGGGCTGATGAATAAACTGCTGTTAAACAATAAAGACTATGACTTGCCCATTAGCTATGGTATGTGTGCTCATTCTCACAATTAACATGATCTGCCTTTCTTATTTTATTGGAGCTTTATCTATATGCTTCTAGTAAGTCAAATGTGATTATTCTTACCTGAGGATGCTAAAGGCAAGATAGTTGGACTATTTCAAGACCATGGTGTGAGACCATCTTTAAACTGGAGGTATAAATGGGAGATGCTGCTGTGCTGGCTTATGCACAGCACACATTCTGTTAATGCATAGTCTACAAGAATCATCAGTTCTTAGACAGAGTCTGAGTTGCTTGCTCTTAATATTTCATTCAAATGTTTTAGTGGCAGCGAAATACTTGTTTTTACTGTGATTATTAGAGATATTTGAAATATCAGTGATGTGATTCTAAAAGGCGAGTCAGGAAGTGCTTCCATAATGTTTTCCTCAGGTTTGTATTATTCTTTGAAATGTGATTTAATTTACAGAATTGCAATTTGCCCGGGAAGTACCTTTTTCCAACCTCCAAACTGAAGCAGGACTACAGCCTGTGCTTGATCAGGCCAGACATAGCAGGGTACAACAGAGTCTTGCAAATCTGTAGTTAGAGTTTCTGCAACCTCTTTTGAGTAATCTAGCAAATTAAATTTCCTTAAACTTCATTTAAGGAAAGACATAACTTGAACCGGAATGGTTGATGAACCATTTACAGGAGTATATGTAGTGTTGTTATAGAAGTTAGTTGACAATTGTACCTGGTTTTGGTACTGAACTCTTTCAGATGAAACACATAGACCTTCAAGGAAATTGATCCAAAGTAAGCTGTTGGTGGCCCTTGCCTCTGAAATTATGCTGATCAGGTGATTCATCCTGTCCCTGAGCAGGACAATAGCTCTTTATTGCACCTCCGAGTTGCAAGAAGATTGTGATTTTGCAGTTTTCTGAATCCTGCCTCCTGCTGTAAGAAATTCTCATACGCTCCCCTTTCATCCTATTGAATTAAGTTTTGATGTGTCAGATGTCCTTAGCATTGCTTTTAGTTTGAGGGGAGAAAAGATCTTCAAGTTTTCTGGGTGAAATTAGCGTGTACATTTGACTATTTTTGGTGGTATATTGGTAAATGGTAAATAATTGGAAGACTGCTTAGTGGATATAAGTAATAACTTGATAAAAATGATTCTGTAGAGAAGTAGCATATGTACAGTGTGTAAAACTGGAAGTCTGTCTTTGCAAACTTTATTTAAAATGTTTGGAGTTCTGGTAACCTGTGCTATGCAGTGGTCAGTACAACTTTGACTCTGTGGAGCAAAAGCAACGATACACAGCACTTTTAAACTGGGTGAGCAGTTTTAGAGACGTATAAAGGATTGTTTGATTGGAAATTGTCAGAATTGGATATATTTTTCACTTTGAGTTGCTTTGTTTCTTTTCTTCTCTTGCTTATTTTGTTACTTTTGTTGTCTTCAATTCTGTAGTGGCTTGTCTGCAGTGGCATTATTTCATACAGGTAGTTTTCTTGTGTCTATCTTGGCCTTTTAAGTTGCTCAATTAAAAAGACAGCTTATGTCAAACTAATTCGAAAATAACTGGGGTAGATGTTCATTTTGGAGATGCTGGTTTATACAGAAAACAAATATGCAGCATGCATCCCAATATTAGGATTATTTATATCAATATTAATTCACCATTCAACTTGCGAAGCAACATAAAACTTTAATAGAGTCAGGATGCTCTTCTCTTGAATCTTTGTGATGTTCTTTTGGGAAAAACTGAAGAATAACTTGAAATTTGGTTTGAAAGGCTTTTAACACTCTGCCACAGGCAGTGCTTTTTGTACTGTCATGTCATTTGCAATGATGTTCACTTGGAGATTAAACTCTTCTGGTATTCCATTGATGGAGTTTTACCTGTTGCAAAGCATGAACTTCCCTGACGTCTTCATTACTAGGCTTTATTTAGACATTTGTTAAGCCTTCTGCTGATTTGCATTGGTTTTGCTCATACTTAAATTGTGCTCTTTGGAGTTGGCAAACATAAATGTTACAGTTTTCAGAAAATGCTACTTTTAAGGAGTCCCATCATTAAATTAGTGTATAACTTTCTCAGACACCAGAGAACTAAATGTAATAAAAAGTGGACTGTTACATCTTGATTTGCTGCCTACATTTGTCTGAAAGCTGGCTTTTGTTGGCGAAGGAGCTGACAATTAAACATAGTAAAGCTCAAATAAACCCAAAACCCACTGGAGTGAAAGGATGGGTTGTTTGAAGAACTAATTCTTGCAGCAAAGTGTATTCAGTATTAGGGTTGTTGCTTTGTGGAACATAAAAACTAACTTCTGCTAATGATCATCTATCTTAATTCCTGGGAGTATACATTATGCTCAGCATTTTGGACTGAAAGAGTGAGCTTGTTTACCTTGTCTCTGAAATTAGCACTGAAACTGTCTTCTCATACTGTTTTTTCAGCACATCTAACCTGGCTCATTAGAAAATTTTCTGTGGAGATTGGACGACTGTACTTAGTGTGCTTGCAAAAGCCTCCTGTGTTGTCTTTGATGTCGTGTACGGGTTCTCTATGTAAGGCTCAGTGCAGTTTGCTACAGGTGATCCTGTCCTGCTTTTTTGTTTTGGTTTGGGTTTTCTTCTGTAAAAGCATTGATTGAAACTAGATGGTGCATCATCCATCATTGCATGTGGAATTTGTGATTTCCTCTAACAGGATTGACAGCTTCTAGTTTTGCAAATGTGCTGGTGTTCAAACCATTACTGAATTATTATATGGCTCTTTTTTACTCCCCCTTCTTTCTGGTTATTCCTTTGAGAAATAAAAAAACAAAGACAAGGAATGCTTGTATTGAACTTCTCCTTTCCACCTCTTGGACATTAGTCTTTTGGTTCTGCGTGTATGTGATTATTTCTGACTCCTGGCTGAAGCTGTTAATAGTCTTGTGGCTTCTTTGTTGACGCTGTCTAGGCACGTGAAGCACTGATGCTGCCCCCACTGTGTCCGTGTCGAGTTGCAGGACAGCTCCCCTTTGCTGCTGCTGGTTGAAGGCTGTGGGAGGCAGACCATTTCTAGATGTACTGGCCTAGTGGTTCTTGGCAGTGTAAGCAGGCTCCATCTGTTGCAGTGCGCTCTCATCTGATGTGTGCGCTGGTTATTGCTTTACTCCCATCAGTCATCGAGGAGCTTAAAACCATTACTCCGTGGCTGACTGTTATCTAACCTTGGGAAGCCTATTGGTTGCTGTTCCACTGTTGCAATCTTACCTAATTGCATGGCTTGTCTGCCAGTTTCACCTCTGCAAGATGCCCTCAGTGCTGACTTGACCATTTTATTGCATTGTATATATTTGCAGAAATTCGGTGTTCCTTTGTGTATCTGAACAGCTCCCTGTTTCAGGTGTGCTCTCTACCAGATACTTTTAAGTGGCTAGCCTATATGGTGCTGGATCATCTCAGTAATACTTCAGGTGTAAATTTGCAGGAGCTGAACTCTACTGCAGATTTCCACCAAAGAGAATGTTATTTTGTATGCTTTATTTGCTCCTCATTTAGTTACAAGCCAAACTTACGGAACTTTATTCATACTCTTTTATCTTTCAAGTAGTGTGGAAGGAACATGAACTATTTTTATGGTCTGTAAAATCTTATGCTTTTCAGGTCTCTGTTAGCAGCAGCTGCCATCAGCAGCCTGAAGGTGCTGAAATAAAATCTCTTGGTGTGATTCATAGTTCATGTGTGTTATAACATGTGACTCAATTTAATGAATTTGTTGCCAGAATTGTCTGAGAATTATTTTTATATCACATAGTAGATTATTTACTTACCGTATACTTTTTTTGATGTTGTAAGAGTCATTTGTTGCTGAGTTTCACGTAATGAAATTTTTGTATCTACATGTGGATTGCTGGAGTTGTTCCTTTGCAAGCTTTCCCTAAAGGAAAGGAATTCCTCTGATATTTTGCTCTGTTTACATCCTTGTCTCAGTATAGAACCATCTCAAAACTTAAGCTGTTCCCTGTAGTGCATCTGTGTTTCCTCTGCTTTGTTTCATTGTCATTAACAATTCATAGGACTTGTTGAAGAATTGTTGTAGTTGAGTTATGAAACTGAACTGTCTGGGTGTTGTCTCCTGACACATTATTATAATCAGCCAGAGCCTTGATGCCAAGAGATAATAATGGCTGGTTCTGCAATCGGCATAGGTTGGTGGCCTTGGGCAGGTGGATGCCTTTAGGTATTTGCACTCTCAGTATCTGCCCGGAAGGATGGCAGAGGCTTGCCAAGCAGCTGGGAAGGTCACCTGCTTCAGTGTGCTGGAATCTGTAGTAACAGAATGAATGTTCTTGCTCTGCTCTCATGTAATTAATAGCTTCTGATTTGGAGTTGTGCAGACCACTGGTTCACCTAAGGATTTTTTGTGCTCTGTAGATCCATGATATTCTAGTAGCAGATAATACAAACCTTGTGAGCTTGGCAGTTTTCTCAGGAGATCGGGCATCCTTTTGGAAATCCACTTCATTATGTATAATACTTGTGGTAAAAGCTTGTTTCTACCTTATTGCACAAGCACACAGATCAAGATACCTGAGCAGTTTCTGTTTGTGGTTAAGACTCATCTTTACCTTTGTTTTCCTGCCCTAAGTTTGTTTGGGTTTGCTTGCCATAGATTTTGTGTAATAAAATGTCCTACTGCTCAGCAAGTGGTCTCCAAAATCAAATACAATGAAGCCAGTCTTCTGTGTTATAGATTTCTCATAGGTTTCATAATAGTTGTATTGGGCATAACTGGTATTTATTTGTGCTTCTCTGCTTTAATCAAGCTGCATCTCAACACTTAAGAAGTTAGTAAGTCTGGTTCCAAATTTCAGCAGCTTGAGCTGGTAGTTCATTTTATACCTTAATTGCAAGGTGATAATTGAATAGGAGTTGTCTTCAGTTTCCTACATGCAGAAGCTGTATCATTAGACCTTCTGAAGTCTTGCTAAAAGCTGCCTCTACTGAAAGATATATTGCAGCTTTAGCTATTACTTTAACAAGAGAAGTCTTGAGCGTGTTTTTTGTTGGTGTTCTACTGGACTAGTAGCTTCCCTGCTTGCCCATATGACTCTTGGCCAAGTACCTCAAGCACGAGGTGGTGGTGCATGCTGTGTTATTTGGGGGTCTCTAAATATTTTTCAGCGTTTGGCTTTTTCTACCTGTCTCAGCCTAGTGGCAATCAGGACTGTAATTCTTCCCCTTGGTGCCCAGCTGTCTTTATTGCAATGTCTCCTGTATGTGGATGGAGCAGAAAGTGCTCCCAAAACGGACAATCTCCCTGAATCCCTAGAAAGGCCTCCATGGAGAATAATTTCATAGAGATAAGAAACTACTGGCTAGGTGACGATTTAGAAATGGAATGCAGACCCCCTTGTTACCTCTTTGTAATATTATTGGTCCATTTTCTCTTAGCATCAATAGGTTGATTTTAAAGGTAAAATCCCTTAGGGATTGGTTAGGTTTAGAATCCCTTGAGTAATTGGTGCAAATTTTAAAACCCCTAAAAGATGTATAAACCCCTGGAAACTTATAAACTTTGGATATGTTAGTAGGATCCCTTTGTAGCTAATAAACTGCAGATTTGTGCTTGCTGCGTATCTCGGTCTCTTCACTCTGCCGGTTCACGGAGCTCGGCCGGCCAACGAACAATCTGAATACAGCTAGCCAGATCCGTGTCGCTGAGGGCTGCAAAAGCAGCCTGGGGACCCCTGGCCCCCCAAACCACCAGCGACACCTGTAGGCTGAACTGTGGGCCTCACACAGGTCACAGCACTGATGTGCTAATGTAAGCCTTACTCTACAGTATTTTACAAATATATGTTTGTGTAGTCACAAACATACATTTGTAAAAAATTCACCTTTTAGACAAAATAATCACTGTGGAGCCTTGAAAGGAATGATTGTAATGTACTTAAAACTGAGAAGAGTGAAGTTAAGAAACTGCAGTGGTTAGAGCAACCCTCCCAGCAGAACATTTGACACTTCAGTGGTGTAGCTTGGCATGTGGGCATGCCTCCAGCCTTTACTCTCCTAGGGGCTACCCTGTTGGTAAGGTGTCACCTAAATATAGTAAGCCTGTGTGGTGGGGATGTTTTTTTCCCCTGCAATGGGCTATTTTCAGTGTAAAATAAGCAGGAAAGCTTTGTCTTCTGCAAGGTCGCTCAATCACAGGGTTTCAAATACTTCCAGTTGTTTGACTTTCTTATTGAAGGCCATGTAAAACTCTGTCGCAAACCTTAAGATCAATATTTCTGTTCTCTAATCTGTAATGGAGTGCATATCATTGATAAAAGATGTCTGGTTCTGTAGAGGTCATTCCATAGTATCTATGTAAGTTATATTTAGTGCATGTTTTTATCTGATTGGTGTCAGAATAAAGCTGCTGTTACAAACTGCTTACTTATTTATAAGCTCAGAGAATGCAAGCTTCCCACAGAGGGGCAGCTTAGAATTCTGTTCTTAAAAAAACTGTGAGGTAAGAGGTTTCTAGCAAAAAAAAAAAAATCAGTTCTGTCCTCTGTTGACCCCCCCCAAAAAAATTTAAAATGCAGTATTCATGTCCATCCTATTTCTATTTACTTACAAGTGAACACTTGCAACAGTGTACAAACAGGTAGGTCCTTGAATCTAATTGTCTTTCAGTTTATATGTTTTGTTTTCTGTTTTTGTTGTAGGAAAGTCTTAGGTGGCAAATTCGTCTTACTTTGTGCCTCAAAGTAACACTGAATAACTGGATAATCATGCAGTCTGAAACTATGAAGAGTAACTTTAGCAACCCTGTGTTTTTTTCGTTCAGGAGAAGAATAGCATTTTTAAACACAGAAGATGAATCTGTAGTGTTGAAAAGGGGAAATGTCAAATAACATGCGTCCACTCTTGTGAAAAAGTCTGTCATTGAAATGATTATGAGTTCTGTAGTATCTTTTCCATGCTCTTCAGAAATCACTTTCAGAAAGGGGCAGAATGGCCTTTGTACTCAATGATACTGCCTGTAGAAAAATTTAATCTCTCTGGACTAAATGGTTTCCTTTCTACAAACCAGTGACTTTGAGGTTAATGTTTAAATATTTAAATGGATTTGGCATGTTGCCATTTAAGTGGAACAGAATGTGCTTAACCTGAAACTCAAACAGTTCCCTGGGTAGCCAAAAAAATAAATAAATTACTCAATAGTGCAGTGATCTGGTAAATTGAAAGGTTATAGTTTAGTGCTAATCCTGAGCAGGGTTATCCTAAAGGAGGAATATCTGTCTGTTTTTTTTCTATCTAGTTGAGAGGAATTTTTACAGATGTTACTGGAACTTTTTACAGAAGTTTTTAGGCTAAATGGTAGCACTCATCTGTGGGTTAAAGTCTAGTATAAACAAGTTCTAGTGTAGGGTAGTAAAAATAGTCCTGGAGGACTCTGATCTGCATGAAGGAATTTTAAACTTGTTGAAAACTGAGTAACTTGCTAAATTCAGACGATTTGATTTTTAGTTCTCTTTCTTTGGGTTGGAAAGTAAGGGTTAAGCAAAGATTTGATGTATGTAATGCTTAGTTTGGGAGTCTTGATACTTAGGATTTGAAATGGAAGAAGTTAAAGAAGAAAGGCAAGAGCAAGTGCACCTGGCATTCTTCACATCTCTAGGGCTCTCTACCTTAACCCAGAGGACTGGGTTACCAGTGCCTGGAAGAGAGGTGGGAGCTTTGACCTTGAGACTGCATCTCTAATCCAGTCATGTTCTGACTTTAAGTTTACCAAGAGCTTTGCTAAAAGCATCCCACTCAGGGGAGCGTTTCCTGTCTCTTATGCCAAATGATTCAAACCCAGGTTTTCTGCCAAGGATCCCAAGGATTCTCTTATTTCCTTCCCATTCTACACTGGTGACTGCATGCTCTCTGTAGCTGAGAGAATGAAGCAATGTTCAAGGCATGCTAAGGTAAGCTGGGCTGGACAGGGGAAACAATTTTCTTTCCTCATCATGTGTTCTTATACAAATCTCATGTTCAAGTTAAACAAGTATGTGAATTCTTCAACATGTTTAGATGGGAAACGTCACACTTTAAAGCTCTTAATGAAAATAATTATAAATCCCATAACTCCAAGCCTATGAAAGAAGTATTTGAGGTTGCAACAGCTTCCCAGACAAAATAGTATTTTGCTTAACTCTGATTGTGAGGTATTTATACTGCAGCACAGAAGTTAAATTGTCCGGGCCAGTGTTAGGTATTTGCTTGAGCTCATGTTTGCATCCTAGAGAAAGGAATGATACTGAAAACAACCAGCACAGAATTGATACATCACCTATTATGATGTGTTTTATGTGAACCAAAGGGAGGTCCCCTCATAAATTATTAGGAAATCTGCGCAGTACCAAAAAGCATCCCCCACATGACTGCTACAACTCTGAAACTGGTATAAACTACTTATTCTTCTATATCATCTGTGTCAATAGTTGGAGACAATTTTATCACAGTTTAATGAATTTGGTGATTTCCTTATAAATGAAAAAGAAATTTCTGCTTAAATAACTGTTTCATCGGCCATTTCAGGAAGGGAGGACAGACAAACTGCTTCTCATAGACCAGCCTCCTCTTCCTGCTGGTGGTTCAAAGGTAAAGGGAAGACAAAGAAAGAAAATGTTTACTTTTGAGTGCTTTATAGATGGGTAATAAAAGGACAATCTGTGTTTCATTCAAGAAATAACACATTAAATACCTTTGCTAGAAAACTTTTAGTTGGAACTTTTAAAATGAAGTTTTAAAATCTTACTTCTGAAGAAAAAGGCTTTTTCTACCCCTTTTGTGTTAAATTAGATGAAGGAGAACAATGTGTTCAAAATGTCAGCTGAACTCTCAGATTTCAGTGATCTGTGCCAGGTACTGCCATGTCTAGTCAGCTTGCTTCCACAGTGCTCTTTAGCATCCTTAGTCTAGGAAAACTTCCTTAGGGAAAAGACTCTAGCAGTCAAAAGTGATAGGCAAAAAATTAGAAAAATCTGTTCAGGAAAGAATGCAGATTGCAGATTCAGTCAATTTACAACATATGAATGGATGCGTCAAACAGAAGATAAATTTGGATCTGTTCTGAAGGGGAGAGGAGAAGGAGGGTAGATGGTTGGTGATCACTTTTTTTACAGGGAGATAATTTGCTGTATTTAAATAAAGTGAAAGTATGTTAATCTCCATGAGAGAGACTGTTATGGGCAAAATGGGGAGTAATGAACTAGAAACATCAGTCCAGAGCTCAGTATTGATTAACCTTAAAGAGCAGCTTTAAAAAAATCCTTAAAGTCAAAATCAAGCCATAACAAGTTCAACTAGGGACCAAGGAAAGTCAGGCAATGATGAGATGTGGCAGACTTGGCACAGCAGGGGAGGAATGGCCTGTGTGTGCAAGCTTCCACTGGTGCTGCTTTTCTTTTGGGGGTGGTAGCACATGGCTGTTAGATGGCTATGGTTAACATACCTTGTCCTTCATGCCAGCTGAGCTGCAGCAGGGTTTACCACCCAGTGATTCTGAATGTAGAATGCTTGTGGTGCTGAGGGTGAGGTCCTTCAGCCTGAATATTCTCCCAGTCAATAGATACATACTTTCTGCTTTAGTTCCTTCTGATTTCTGTGTCTTTTTGTGTGTTGTTTTTTATTTTTCTCTGAGACATCACAGAATCGTAGAATCGCCTGGGTTGGAAGGGGCCTTAAAGGTCATCCAAGTTCCAGCCCACCTGATATGACCAGGGATATGTTCGTTTAGACCAGATTGCTCAAAGCCTCACCTCAACCTGCCCTTAAACACTTCCAGGGATGAGGCATCCACAACATCTGTGTTCAACCTGTTTCAGTGCACCACCACCCCCACAGTAAATAGTTTCTTCCTAATGTCTAATCTAAACCTACTGTCTTTCAGTTTGCAACCATTCCCCCTTGTCCTGTCATAACATGTTCTTGTAAATAGTTTCCATCTTTCTAGTAGGCTCCCTTCAGGTAATGGAAAGCTGCAATTAGGTCACTCTGAAGCCTTCTCTTTTCCAGGCTGAATAATCCCAATTCTCTTAGCCTTGATGATTATAGCCTGCAGATAGCTATTCCTTCTCTGAAGGTGGTTAGCTCTCTACTTTTCTATTAAATTTCTGATGTAATGCTTTTCTGATGATAAGTACAATGAACTGGCAGTCAGTATTTGAGGCTGTGAGATGGCATCTCAATGATAAACTGTGTAGTGCCAAAGTTTTGTCTCTTCCAGTATCATATTCTTCCATTGGTAACTCTATGGATCTGTAAAATGCTGTGTATTAGATGGTGTTCAAAACTTGTTGCCATAAGTTTGGCAAGGCAGAAAGAGCTTGGATTTGCCAAATTAGTTTGGCACCTTGAAGAACTTTAATGCTACAAAGCTCATTGGTATAGAGAGGTTGTCATCCAAGGACATGGGATAGCTGAAAGAGTTGTTTCCTCTTCAAAGAGCACTAGTTTTATTAATTTAGCCTCTATTGCTAAAAGAATGTCTTAGTAGTGTAAGTTGTCACATATTTCTCTGTAGGCAAAACGAAGTTGATGCTCTGTGGCTTCTTCCATAATGATGCATTATCAATTCTCACTTATAATTAAAGATAACTACATCATTTCTTGTAATACTTCTGTATCACCAACTGGATGCACATTATCCGCTGGATACCTTAGATTCATAACTCTTCAGCTCTAAATTTGTGTACACAAAAGTAGTGGTTCATCTGTATTTAAAAGTGTCAGCACATACCACTCAAATGGCTTAATTTAAGTTATGAATATGTGACAATGAAGTTTAATATAACTATGATAATTTTACATTTAAATTGATTTTGTTAAAATGTACTTGTTTGTATTTATTACAACTCTTTTATACCCTGAGGAAAGAAATATTTTCAGAGGGTGAAAGTAACTTTAATACTGTTCCACATAGCTAATGTATTCTAGTTTTCCTTTTATTCCTTCTTCCCACTTTTCCTGCAATGCTGAATTAATTTAGAAGCCTAGAGTAGACAGGTTTAGCAGCAAGCTATACACTTCTAGGTTAATTCTATGATATAGTTAAATTAATTTAGTAAAGGAAAGTCTTCAGTGTTTTGGAAGCACCGTTTTGACCTTTACTTGCCTGTAGCAGACAGGAGTTAAGAGACTGCAGTTTATGTCACTTTAAAAAGGTGAGGGAGAACTGTTAGTTCCATAAGGCAGAAGTGAATAATTGTTTGAAGTGTTGCAATGTGACTTTTCCAAACAACTGTTCTTTTCTCAGGCTGTCTGTAGGCAGGCTAAGATTACATTTATCCAAGCTGCTCTGCAGACTTTTCAGTATAAAATTATCTTCTAGGGAACTGTATGTTGTAATTTGTGGTGCATGGGGAAAGGACAGTGACACTGGGGGAAACACCTGCTTGTGTGTGTGTGTTTCTCTGTGACCTGGAGCACAGGGTCAGAGTTTTGCCATGCAGCACCTATATTTTCTCAGCACCCAGCACCTTGTGGAGCCTTGTGCAGACACACTAGTGGCACTGGGCTGCAGGAACTCCTGGCCAGAGCAATTGCTCTGAAGTAACTTTGTAGCCTGACTGTGTTTGAGCTGTGGTAGCCCGCAGCTTTATGAAAACAGTAGTTTGTGGTTTTAAAGTCTTCTGAGTTCCTCAGTTGCAAAAAAGTAAGTTCATCCTTCTCTTACTTCAGACCTGGCCAGGCAAAGGTGTTCTTATTTTGTTAACTAGAGGCTTTGTCCCTCAGTATGAGCAAGATCCGAAGTGTTAAAAGAAGACCTCTCTTCAAATAGCATTTGTTAAATTTGTGAGGTCCTTGTCAAACCTGCTCTCTGGATGTGTTGGTAGCATGCAGGGAGTTTTTGATGCAGTGCTGGCAGAGCATCTAAGGAAAATTCCTCAGCCTGAGTCTTTTATTGCTGCATGGCTGAACTGATCTTTGAAAGTTGAAGTCTCATAAGAAGACTTTCTGTACTCTGGCTTGTTTGGTTTTTCTTCTTCCCTTACTCTCACTGATCACTTGTACTCTGCTGTATGCCACTGAGGGAGCTTTTGGTGACTAATCTAACTCAGCCTCGACTTGTCTCTTTTGAAAGGCTTGTGCTTTGACTATCGTGAGTAGTTTGTGGGGTATATTTCTTTCTACTGTGCCCTAGTGTAAGTTGCTGTTATACACCAAATAATTTCCCAGATTTATTACTCAAGGTTGAATGTTCCATAAACATAGAAAAATGCTTTTATATATGGTGCTTACTATTTATTCTTTACTGCTTAGAGGTTGAAAAGATTATTAGCATTTTATGAAGCTGTTTTTTTAAAAGTGGTTCAAAGTAGATCTTTTAGTTGTAAAAATTACATAGAAAGTGGTAGTATTTGGGATTGGTGGCTTGTATCAAATGATAAGCATGTATTGTCATTGATTCCATGTTCTCTGATGTTTTAAATTTTACAGCTAAAACAGAAGTGTTAGTGGCTTCCACAATTAAGGCTAAAAACATTCCAGGCTGAGAGACAAATGCCAAAATACCCCATTCAAGTAGTTTCCATATGTTGCTGACACACTTTTTCCTGGAAGGCTGGTTGATGTGTTGGCAAAACTAGTATAATATGCCATTTTCTATTAGAAGTTTAGAAAGAACCATCAAGTTCCAGTTCTTAAAATGGAGAGTTGGGGATGATAAAGGGCCTCTACTTAGTGGGGTTTTTGCTATTCTCAGTGTTTGAAGTGATCTTTGCATGCTAATGTATTGCTTTTCTGTATCTGATCTTTTTTGATCCTGCTATCTTTAGCTAAGCTAAAATACTGAAACAGAATCTGCCAGTATTTAATTTCTAAATTAAAAGAAAGTATCAAACCTTTAAAGGGGATAAAGGAAATGTAATTAGTTTCTCTTTATGGGAGGGGTAAAGACCTAAAACTAGAATGGGAAAAAAGGAATTACTATTACAAAATGTATTCAAGCCAACACAGTTACTGACTTGAATGTATTATTGAATTGTAATAAATACTCTGTAGGCAGGACTAACTTGACCTACAAACAAGCACAATCCCGTGCTCAAGTGATGGTGGGCTGGCTGACTCTTGCTGCCTCAGTCTTTTGGTGATTCAGGGGTTTTTGCAAGCCAGAAAGTAGCCACAGCTTCACCTTAACTTTTAAGTCCACTGTGGTTGTTTCAGGAAGAAAGGTAAAAAACCCCATACTCTGCAGGAGGAAATGCTGGATGCAGCAGTCTGCATACGGGTCCTCGTTAGATAAAAGTAGTAATTATTTCTAAAGAAATCTTGGAAGTAGCTTTTGAAGGATTATAGTGCAGTGACAATGTCTTAAATTTATGATTCTCTTATTTAGGTTATTTAACAGCCTTGTAAGAATAGTATCTGTTTTCAGCATTCTCCCATTCTAATCCTGAAATGGTAGAGGAGGAATTGGTTTTGTGCCTGCATTTCTATACCTCATGTCTTCACCTGTGGCTTTCTGTTATCTTTGAGTAGGACTGGTAGTAATTTTTTTTTAAAAAGCTTAAGATTTTTCTTAATAAAATCTCTATCTTATTGATGCTGAAAGGTGAAGAGTGCGTGCAGTAAAGGGTGTGCATGTGAGGAATAGTGTCTTAAACATTCATAATGGAAGCTAGTGCATGGTATCAAGGGTGTCCTTGACAGCCAAGCAGATTTTGCCTGTAGCATAGTGGGCTAACATCTCCAGCCAGAAGATCTGGAAAAGTGCATTAAGCTGAATCTGCTTAAATGTTTGACTAAACTGCTGTGGACTCTGACCTGTATCCCCTTCTGAGTGTAAGCACAGATATGTCTTTTCAAACTGAGGAAGGGAAACCATTGTCACAGCTCACCAACATGCTACTTTTCATTTCTCTCCAAAACGGGTCCACAAACTTTGTTTCCCTTACTGTGATGAGGGAGTGTGGGATCTGAGGTGATTGCACAGTACCGGTTGTTGGCCAGAATTGTATGATTCTTGTGCATCTTGTCCTCTTCCTGGTCACTCTGCTATAGATGAGGCTGTATGTGAGAACTCATTCATGTGCTTGTAAAGCAGATGTGCCCACCTGTCTTGCAAGTGATGGCTTCTGACATCCAG
Organism: Toxostoma redivivum; assembly: GCA_013397375.1. Lineage (NCBI taxonomy): Eukaryota > Metazoa > Chordata > Aves > Passeriformes > Mimidae > Toxostoma > Toxostoma redivivum. Next base: position 316,470 of record VXBI01010167.1, on the reverse strand, counting down.
CTTTAAACTTGACTCTGATTTACCCAGGAAGCTTTAGTTTGTGAAAGCAGGTGACTTGTATTTGCATCAGTATAGTGGCTGAATTTGTTCTGTGTGGGAAATAACACTCTTGCCACTAAAGCACTTAAGCAATACCTGAAAGTCTGCAAGTACCTTCTGTCAGAAGCAGCTAGTGACAAGTATTTCTCTGTATATATTCTAAGTAAGTGTGACAGTACTGGCATCTTTTTTCTTTCTGAATATGGTAGGTTATTAAGCAAAATGCGTTCTCATGACTCTCACTCACCTCTAACTCTTCCCCCTCCACTCCCCCAAGTCAGTAGTCAAAGCCAGCTTTGCCATTCTTCTATGAGTGGGGACTTTTATTCAGAAACACTTTTCCAAAAAGAGGCCTTTACTTTTCTTCCTACATTGACTAGAACTTTTGTTTTTTCCCCAAGTATCTAGAGTGTGAACTTGTTGGGGTTTAGTCTAATTGTGGGGAAGATGTGGCAGCCTACAGTAAGGACAGTCTGGTATTAGGGTGTCCCATTGTCCTGATTGTAGTTGTTACTGTTCGCTTGAGAGTGCAGTTGTGATTGCTGCAGCTGCATCTGCTTGGTTGTTAAATCTGCTTAGGTGGTTCCCCTTGTGCTGGAGAAGCTATCAGCTTTGCTGGACCTCAGCTGACTGTGCATCTTGGCAAAGAGGTGGGATGACATGCCAGGGCTGTCAGACTTGTGTAGCTCATGTAATACGAGAGACATGAGATTTGGCAGACTCAATTTGAAAGACGTCTGGTGGTGAGACCACAGGAATGTTCTCTAAGTTGATACTTGGTTTCTCCTTCCATAGTTAAAACGTTTTGAATGCAGTGACCTTCTAGGTACACGCAAGATGGATCTGCCCAGGCTATGGGGTGAGTCAGTGTAAATGCCTACTTCTGCTTATTCTGGTTATGCTTCTGGTGCTGTAATTTCAGTTAGCAGAGCCTGACTTTGGCTTTGTTATTACATAGTTTGATTCAGAAGAGACTCAATTCACCTGTGGTTGGCTTGGAATCCAAATTGTTCGCTGATTTAACTGTTAATTTACATATATATTTGATGTTGAAAACTTAACAGGGATCTTAGTAAATATGTTTTGCATTATTTAAAGAGTGAGCATTTTATAGTTAAATCCTGGAACTGTATTTTGACCTTGTATACTATAAATGAGTTACTCTTTATATCAAAGAGTAAGGTAGAGATAGGCATCTGATTGATCAAGTTAACTGAAAGCTCCACTGTATTATTGCACTGGATCAGTGGTTGTGATAATACTTGTGATTGTTTTGTCAAATAGCTTTTAAAATGTATTTTTCCATTGTGTGGTCATATAAGCAAACAAACAGGTACTGACATACAAGTAAACATGAATGCTGAGGTTTATTTAATTTTTTTTCTGCATGTGGAATCTAATGCTGAGCAGGCTTGTTGAAGTAAGCAAAGCGTATTAGTGGTGTTTCTTGTGTTCACTCCATTCTGTGCAAGATAACTGAACCATGTGATAGGACAAAGATGTAAAACTTGGCTGCTGGGCTGGAGCACAGAACTGAGCAGGAGAAGGCACGGATGGCAGTGTTCTTGTGTTTGTAAAGATTACTCTGCTTAAAACATGCTCTCTGGCTTGTTTGTTCCCTACGTGTAAGGCTCTTTGCTCTTTCACTGGAGTCTGTGGGAATCTCTCAAGTGTATTTGATATAGAGAGCATTCTCATAGAGTTTCCAGCCTCTCTGCTATAGCATGTGATTGGCTTGGAATTAGTTTGTATTACCACCTGCTATGTGAAATTGCAGTTTCTTTATAGTACATGGGATTGCAGATTTGTATGCATAAATAATTTTTAGGAATGAAAGTAGCTTGTCCACAGTGCTTAAATTTGTTAGTGCTTAAATTTGAAGTGTGGATGGGAATAATTGACAACCCCAAATTCTCAGTCTTGTTATGCAGACATGGAATTCAGGGACACTGTGGGAAGAAACACATACCAGTTTTGGTGCAACTACTAAGACAGAAGTGGGTAGTAAACTGGTAGGACTTAAAACTTTTAGAAACTGGAAGTTTAAGCAGGCAGTTGGCTCTTGCTTCTGCCTTGGGGAGGGAGAGCAAGATTTTGAGAAACAGTTCAGAAGACTTTGGTACAGTTTACTATTATATAAACAGTTGCTTTTGCTATCTTTCACACCTGCCATTCTCTGTATTACAATGATTTGTGAAGAAAACAGTCAAAGGACTCAGTCTAACAACTTATGCTGGTAGAAGGCTTGACTGACACACAACTGGATTTTGAGACCAGTATTTTGAGCCTCAGTACAGGTTGTTTACCTGTCAGGGGATCATTTAGGAATACACATTTTTCTCCTTTCTAATAAAAGAAAAAAACACCTTATTTTTTTCTAAAAACCCTTATCAGTGGTCAGAAATTAAGTACTTGGCACCAGTCAGTCTGTCATGTTCAAGATCAGAAGAGCTGGACTAACTTGAGCACTAAGTACTTGCCTAAAGATTGAACCTTGGTCTCCTGCATGATAATTGTTTCAGTTCCTGGGTACTGTCTTCCCTTTTGCATAGTTAGTTTTGACTAGGAACTTTCTTGTGGATAGGTGAAATTCAGCCCAAGGAAGCTTATTGTCACCACCCTATTCATAGAACTATTTTGCAGACTACCATTCCTTATTACTTCTTTCAGCCAACTTTTGAACAGTTTGAAGTCTAACCACCAAATACTGCTTTGCAATCCTGAAGGCTTTGCTGTAGCTGGACTTTTCAGGGGACGGAAGTGGTTTCCAAGTGCCCAATCCCTTCCACCCCTGGTTCTTGTAAGGCAATTTCCTCTGGAGAAAGTTTCTAATGAAGCATTAATGGCTTCTAGTTGACATTTGGGAGCAGTATATTGTCCAAACGGCTTGTGAAAACACCTCTCTGGTATATTTAATTTGGCTCAGAGAGACAGAACCCCAGTGGTGGATTTGAAGTAAAAACATCAAGACAGAAACAGCCTCATCTTCCAGGAATATCCTGCAATATCTGATGAAGGAGGGAGAAAGCGCTCCTAAATAGTCTCTAAAATTAGAGAAACAGAAATGAGATCCAGTCGATCTTGTGGATTCTCGTGGATGTTCTGCTCAGCTCAACTTTTTTTTCCTCAGCTTTTGGCAGTTAGGGCTATGTATTTTCCTAGCAGGAGAAGCTTAATGACTTTTCCCCCTGTTTATTTTCTAAGATTACTCAACACTGGGTGTGTGTCATGGTTTGGGTTTATTTTGTTGGGGATTTTTCCCCCCCCCCGTGCCTACATAGGCCCTTCTCTATTCAGCCTGCTCCAGCATTCCTGGGATTTCATTTATCAGAGAAGTTGTATCAACAAGCTGTGCATGAAGAGTCTTGATTGAGCAGGACACAAGGATCCTTGTTTGTGCACTGTGATTTGGTGGATTTCTAGTGGAAATCTAGAAACTGCAGCACCGTTGACAAGCTTTGTCGAACTTGCTGCTGATAGAGGAAGTAATTCTGTCATGCCAACTTAAACGATCTGAGATTGCTTTCAAAAGGAAGTTGGTTACCCTTCACAGGACAGTATTTGGTTGTGCAAGTTTAATTAACTTTTACTAAGTACCTGAACATCAGTTTCTTGTTTATTTTTTTCCAACAGTATTTCTTCCTCATTCCATAATCCCCCCACCCCTCTCATGCAATGTGCAGCCCAAATACATGGCCATGTGTGAGAACAGTTTTCATGCTTCTTTAAGCTGAAATGCAGGAGTTCCTTATCTGTGTTCCAGACTACTGTCAGCTTTATGAAGTTACTCAAGTATGCTTCTTTGTGTTAGCCCTATGTAGGAGCTCTCTACCTGCACTGCAGAGTGGTAAAATACTTGCCTTATCAAAGTGTTTCTGACTTGCCTTTGACATGGATGGTGGTTCCATAGATTTCTGTACTGTTAAGTGACTGTTTGACCCAAAAGCTGCCATTTGGCGCTGGTACTGAGCAGAGCTAAATAATGAAGGCCTGTGACCAATGTAAATCCAAGAAATAATATTCTCTCTCAGTTAATGATGGAAATGTTTTATGTCCTTGGATGAACAGCCTGAAGAGCACAGCTTGTGCATAGTGATGCTTTAAACCCTGGTGATCTCTACAATTTTGAGCCAGGGAAGCTTTGAGTTTTGAGTATAAGAACATAAAGGTATCATTTGAATAGAATCTTTGCCTGTCCCTGTGCAGAATCTATAGAAGTTGCAGTAATTTTTTTCCTCCTAAGATGTTTTTTAGATAGTACTAGTGAGAAGCTCCTTTATATGTTCTTCCAGTTGTTTACTGCTGCAGATTTGCATATCTTAAATGTGTTTTAGCCCAATAAATGGTATTGTGTAGGTTGCTGCTATGAAGGCTGAATGTATGGTTGTAGAATGACTGCTTGAAAGTGTACCAGATCAGTGATGGCCTCTGAATCATAATGCTGCTGTCACTCCCTGTATGTAATTTCACTCCATCAGGCTTATAAAGAAGGCAAAGCCAAAAGGGTTAAACGTGAGATAAGTTGTATTGCAGACTGGGTAGTTTATACATGGCAGCAAGTCCTAAAGATTTCAGAGGACCAATCCATGTGTATAAGTGAATTGCCTGACTGAGTTTGCTGTATGGCATAAGTGTCATCAGTCCTTGCAAAAAAGACAAAGCTGATTCTGAAAAAAGCTTCTAGAGGAAGAGAGAGGCAGTTTTTCCTGTTGATCATAAGACTGTATTAGGTTGTCAGTTATTCAAGGGTTATGATCTAATTTACTGTAAAATCAGAGGATTGCTTTTTCACTTGCTAGCACAGAGACAGTGCCAGAGTGTGCAGTGTCCTCTAGCTGTGCATATCTCTCATCTAATAGAAGTCTCTACAGAAGCTGAAACTCACTGGAGAACATAAAGTATGGGCTTGTAACACTTCTGTCCCTACATGTGGCATTTATTTTAGTCAGTCTTGAGTTGAAATCAAAGCTAATGTTCCCAGATAACATATAATTGTAGTTTCAGGGTGCTTGCAATGGTGTGATAATGTATATACGTTTTACTCTTGTGGGAAGTTGTCAAGTCAGCTATTAGTTGAATGGGGAGAACTTGTTGAAGAGTTTACATTTGAAGTTATAACATCCCTTCAGCTCTCTGAATAAAGTTTTAGAAGAGGCTTGGCTATACTGTAAAACAGCATGTAGTCTATAACAAGCATCAGTTGGATTTTATGCTTGACTCTAAGCAAATTGATTACAGAAAAAGTAGTAAAAAAATGAATTTGTACCACTTCAGTTTTAAGGAAGAAATTTATAATCCTTTGCTAAACTATAGCATTCTTGGGGGATCTCAGATGGACTGACAGGATGATTTCTGTACAGGAGCCTTGAGTCCTGCTGTTGCCCTGCAAATGCAGAACTCCTCTTTCTGGGAGCGCTGCTGCTCAGAGCTCAAATGGAGCCCCATCCCAAGGGCCAAGGAGAAACTGCAGGGCACAGCTGGCAAGGCTGCGTGTCTGGATCCCTCTCAGGGGATCCCTTGGTTAACCTTGCCCTGGCAGCCTTTCAAGCACATGTGCCCAGCTTGCCCTTCTCTCCGGTCCTTCACCCTCAAGGCCCTGGTGGATTTTCAACCCTTGTGGAGCTGCAGGCAGCCTGTTGCCAGCTGTGTCAAGCAGCACGGTGAGCTCATGCTTTCCAGAGAGCATTGACTGCAGCCTGCTACCCAGTAGCGTTGCATGAATCTCAAGCTGTTGCTTTTTTTTTTTGAACCAGCTCTGCAAAACTGCTGAAGCATATATTTCTTGCCATTTGTCTGTTTCAGAGGTGCAGTGCTGTGTTTAGTTTTTGCAGAGCATGGTCCCTCTTGGATCTGGGGACTTTTGCCTCCTGAGTCCAGACACAAACAATCAAAAAAGGTAGAAAGTATACAACTCTTGTATCAGTATTGATCTCACTGTGAGAAACAGCTTCCTTTGTAGGAAAAATAACAAAATTTTCTTTGGAATGTAAACCACATGTGTTTTGTTTGGGCTTTTTTTGCGTGAGACTACAACATTTGAAGCAATGGTTGTGAATTGCTCCCTTGTTCCAGAGCTCAGTTGTACAACACTGCAGGTGAAATACCGGCAAAACTATTGGGATTTAAGCTACTATCCAGCAATACTTGCTGAAAATTCTCAACAACCATTACGCCTTTAGGACTTCTAATCATTGGGTTGGTGCTGCTTCCTATTTGGCTACCAAAATATCATTTCCTGTAACTAGTTTATTGCAATTTTGTTAGATTTTTTTCACTATATAGAATCAATAGCCTAAGTATTTTTTAAGTCTAAAAGCACTGTTTTTTAATTGGCAAATTCGGCATCTTCAGAATTAAATTCTGCCGTGATGATGTTGCTGTGCAAAAGTGCAGTCCTAACTCAGTGGTAGAACTTCTTGATGTGTCAGTGGAAACTGTTCTTGGCTGGCTGTAGTCTTTGCTGAATAAATGACCACTTCTGCACAGCAAACAACTTTTGAGTCTGCAAAAACTGCGAGCTGGTTAAATTTCTCACTTGGTTGATGTGAAAAATCCTAAGCATATTGATTAATTCTTCAATTTCTACTGCAAAGCAATATCATGGCAAAGATGCTGCACTTTCAGTCATTAGTTATCATTTTGGTCTGCTTTTTCATAGAAAGTTACCAAGTTTTAGATGCATTGCACAGAATATCCCACTAGAACTAAATAATACTGCTGTACTTACCGTATCTTGCTTTACTACAGGTTGAGAGTACTCCAAATCTCTGTAAACTAGTTCATCTCATATGTCTGTGTTAAATATAGCCTAATGCTGAAAGGCTTCTCAGTTTTAGATTAAGATCTGAAGGACATGCAATGCATGGGAGCAGATGAGTCTTTCTGTGTCTTTAGCTGTCCGATTCCATTGATACAGTCCATACAAAGAGTACTGCTAATGTCAGCTCCAAGTTGTATAGCACTCACACTAGGGCTGTGAGCACAGATGCTTCATAAGAAGTACAGGAACATGAAAAGTTTCAAGTTAGCACATAACCTTAAGAGCTCTCAGTGTATGCTGTCTGGCACATTGTGGTAATGGTTAAAGCCATTTCTACTCTGACTTGCCAAGTTGTGGCTTATTCTTAGGAAACTACAATTTTCTTTTTCTCCTTGCCAAGGTTACAACTGGGATTTTAGCCACTACTCTTGCAATATTGTGCTGCTTCTGCAGAGTATTTCTGCCTGTTGTACTTGCTGTTTGTGGAAGCTTTGTACTTGTCAGACAAGAGGAGATTAGCAGCAGTCTTCACTTAAATATTTAGTGAATAATCAGGATATTTAAATGCCAAATCTTAAAAATCACACAGAAAAAAAACCCCAAACAAACAAAACGCGAAAAACAACCATAAGCAAACCACTATAAAGCCACCAGCAAAAACACTTTGCCATTTGTCTTGAGAATCCAAGATGTAATGACTATTCTGCACTGCTTCCCTGTGTACCTGCTTCTCTACTAGATTTGACTTAGCTAGGATGAGAAGAACATGGGGCAAGTTAATAGAATTGGCAGGTCTGTAAAAGAAGAGAAACATATAACGCAGAGTAGAAAGGTTGGTGGGAGGAATGACCTGTTTGTTTAGAATAGCTTCTATTTTGACTGCTTGAAGTTGGTTTAAAGGGAAATGAGCAGCAAGGGTGCTGATGGATGGAATTTTGTCAGAGTATGAGAAATTATGATCAAGAACATATGATAGGAGGTGTCAGGAATATTGCTGGATATCTGAAGACTAGCTTGAAACTCGAGGACACTCTTGAAGAGCACAGACCTTATTTGGTCAATGTGAGCAGATGGGCAGACCTAGCAGGAGTTCACAAAGTATTTTTGTTCTTTGTAATACATGACTGCCTTTCTTCCTATACTGATAATATTTCAATCAATAGGGATTAATATTTCATTCAGAGGGAAAATTTCTGTGAATAATCCTGGCCCACTGTTTCATAGCTTCAAGATACCCAAATGAATGAATGTACCCTTTAAATGGTAGCAGTGGACAAAACCAGTTCAGCAGAATTCCAGGAAACAGAGAAGGTGATCTGATTTCTAATCCCTATCTAGTCAAATAACTTGAACACTGATGAGGATTGTTGACCACTCAGCTCTGACAGTTCTCAGGCTTGTTTGTGCCTACTTATTCAATAAAGTCTTTCAAAAAGGACCTGAAACTTGACCTTGCAAGGAAGTGCCATAATAAATGTACTGTTTGTTTTTCAAGTCCTAGCTCCTTACTTTTATTTTGACCTGAAAGTTTATCCTTCCTTGTATAGTGACACATGCTTTTGTTAAATAATTAAGTTGTGATAAAATAGGAAAAAATACATCTCCAAAGTCACTTTCTGAAAAGGTAACGTCTAATTTACCACTGAGAAAGAACTTAATAGCATTCTTGCAAGTTCCTAAAGAGGAAAAGGCTGAGTATTGATCTCATGGAAAACCATGCATGGGCTTTATGATAGCGATGGATAAACAAGTTATAACTATGTATATAACTGACCCTGTATGCAGTTGTGTACTGCACCATGCTTTGAAAACCTTGTGAGCAGTCTGACACTTTTAGCAATGAATGCTACTTAATCTTAATGAAGCTACAAATGAGAGTCCGATTAAGTTATGAGAGTGTGCTGGACTATTCAAGTGAGGGGCTTATTGCTATTCTCATCTGCACATTCAAATAGGTAGCTTTGATTTTGTTTGATCATGCACTTAATCTCAGACAATAAAGTACACTTGCTCACTTGAAGTGTGTTAATAGCTGGTGTTTGTCTCTGGCTGGTGTTTGCTTAGCTCTTACTTAAGTGAGTTTCATCCTGGCAGTTGCTGTAAAACAGGGTGAGGGGAAGGACATGCATTTGCTGAGCACTCTGGTCTAGGAGATTGCATGTACCTCCAAATCCCTAGAATACTGGATGACATTTCTAGATTATATTGTTAGGTATCTTGGTTATCTAAGTAAAAGATGGGCTTTATTTACTGCTTTAAAAAAAATTACTGGACCAGCGTTCCACTACTGAATACAGAGTTCTTCTAAAACTTACCTGACAATAAAATTCAAAAGTTGTCAATTATTAAAGGAAGAACTGTCTTATCAAGACACTGCATAAATCTTTTGGAGTATATCTGTGTGTTATGTGCTTACAAATAGTCTAAAATTGAAAATGGAGAGAACAGCATAATACCCTTAAAGACAGGATAACAAGGATGGCCAGAGTTTATAAGTAATTAGATAGATAAGGACTTTTCATCTTAGCAAAGCAATGACTGTTGGCAAGGAAAAGAAGGGTTTGAAAGCCTTTGGAACTTTCCATTGAACTAACACTGAGGGGTGAATCACTGGAGGCTGAGAGTTTGGGGAAGGCACTAACATTGCTGTCCCATTTACTCACTACTAGGACAAACTACAGGGGTCAATGTACTTGTTAGGATCAGCTGTCAAGTTTTGGGGTAGTCTGATGATAGTGTCATGGTTGGAACTTCTTATGGGAAGTCAAAACCTCTTGCACAACTTCAGGATGTCTGATTTCTGCAGTGAAACTGCTGTTCTACTTTACTTCTTCCATATCTTAGAGCCAAGATGTAACTGATTAAAAGTAATACTTCTTGATTACTGTAACTTTTATGTTGTGCTGCTGCTTAGCCCAGTAGAAGGCAAAACTTGATGGTTTATGCCTTTGGAAGTGATAGTACTCCTTCAGTCAAAAATGCCTGCATGACTGCTTGCAAACATAACTTGCACATTATTTCTGCTTACTCTATCAGGTGTCTAACATGATTTCTGTCTTCTAAAATGTCTTTGACTAAAGCATACAGATACTGCTTAGCTATCCTGTGGGGTGGGTTTGGTTTTGGTTTGGTAGTTTGTTGGAGTTTTTGTTCTTTTGTAAGTACCTTCACAGTGTACTCACTAGTGATACTGTGTATTCTGAAGTAAGCAATGCCATGAGCATATGAAAACTTAAAGCATTGTACTTTTAAGAATAGATTGTACTTGAATGTTAGAAATGTTTGTGTGAAGTTGTTATAGGAGCTTAACTTATCCTCTCTAGAATAGTTTGAATTAGCTTGGCAATAAGCAAAATCACATTAGAATGTGACATTACTGAGGCAGCACAAGAGAGCTCTGAAATTTGCAATTCTGTGTAAATACAGCATTGCATGAACCATTTTGTGTTTTCCTAGTGCCTTCTTATGGGGCATATTCAAGCAAAACTGAACATCATATTGGAAGGGATGCCTGGTTGCTGTGGATGATGCTATCTCTGCCTTCAGGTGTATATGCTGAAAAAGTCATACATTTGTGTTTGTGTTGTGTTCCAGGACATGGTCAAGTAAACTGGTTGTAGTGTAATGCATTAACATATGAAATGCTTTGTATGTTTTTTAATTTGAGGGACTGTGGTAATCCTGACCATGTAATACGGATTTCTGTGAGAATGCTGATGCTGCATTTTGTCTGGTATCAAAGCATGTTCAGTTAATTAGAGCACTTCTAAACTGCCTCCCTGCATGTCTGGGCATACCCTCTCCTTTCAGATTTATTCTCCACCCCCTGTCCCTCTTCATACAGGCTTCACAAATATAGCTGATGGGTTTGAATAAATGTTCTGTGATGATTTGCTTGAAAGAATCAAGTACCAGGAAAACCAAAAATTATGTCTTCATTGTGACACTAACACAAGCTGACTTGAATTCTTGTAGTAATTTGTCAACCTGTGAGTTGAACTATGTATTTTAATTATCTGGTTTTGATTCCTGTTTACCTCCCACTGAACAAGTGACTGCCTGCCCTTTAACAGTACACCCCTAGACACCTCTTGTTGGTTAGCAGAAGTGACAAGATCTTGCTCTGAGCCCAGTTCTGTATGTTGTGTATGTCTCCTGGATCTGGGGTTATTGGCAGCCAATCCCTCCTCTTTTTAGGAAAATCTACTTGCCAAGCTTATTTCGTTGGGCTTTTTTTTTTTTTTTTTCCAAGTAGTACTACTCTTACCCCAAGCTCTTATTTCATTTGAGGAAGGGGAAAACTTAGAGCTCAGGTAGCAAAGACTTTTTCTGCTGTGTGTGTTAGGAGGTACACAACTGAAATTTGGTAAGCTGAGCTTTACTGAAGGCAAAACAGCTGAACTGTTTTGCACTGCACTGTAGTGTGTTGTGAAGGCCAGGCATTCGGAATGCTTGATGTAAGACCAAGCCATAGCAAATTTATTAGTATTTAGTTTAGAGAATTCCTCAAGTCACTAGTTGCCAGGAACAGTGTGTTCTCGGTAAGGGCAACTGTTGTGTCTGTGTGTCTGCAACTGACCCCCCCCATGGAGGAAATGCTGGGCTGAGGTTAATTTTTCACTCAGCCTTCTATGGCAAATCTAAAACTAAAGAAATTCCCATCACCAGGAAGTGTTTTCATGAGCTTAATAAATATACTGTTACATGGGGAGTTACAGAATGTCAATTCTTTAAGGAATAATGTTCATCTAGGTTAGTTTTTTAAATACCATAGCTGATCCTTAGGAATACCTCTCTTTTTATGCAGGATGCTTTCAGGACTCTAAATGTGGATGTGAAACTATAGTTGAAGCTGGTCTGTTTGTTCATGAAAGTATTGATTACTATAGTGAATATTTGTTTTAAAAATAGTTGAACTATTAATTTATTTTTGCATGTTCTCTGGCTATGTGAAAGTCCAGAGCACTGAATAAACAGACTTATGTACATATATGTACACCTTGATATATGCAACTGTAATGTGCTTCCTCATATCTCTACTTAGTATCAAAACTACTTTTATTTTTTTAGAGCTTCTTCAGCATCAGTTGGAACAAACTTACTTAGCTACCTGTATTGTTTCAAATTTGGCATTATTAGCTACATATACTGTAATGCACCATTCTTGAAATTCTTGGGATTTTATTCTTGCTAAGTCTTGATGTATTGAAGCTGCCTGTTTTCTGCAGAAAGAAATGTCTTGAAAGAGGTAAGACTTCTGGTTTGATCTGAGCTACTGCTGAATCAAAATGGAATCTTAACTTTTGTTGCATGACTAGGTGAGTAAGCTGTGTTAAGGGCTAGTATCCAGACAAGTAGAAACAAGTTTTAATGTGTCAAAACAACAGTGAAAGCAAAGTTTGCAAATACTTCTCAACAGTTGATTCTGTGATTGACTTAAACTAATGGGAAATTATTCAGAACAGCTTCTTGCCCTGCCTTCAGGGAAGACTTTTTTTGAAGAACTCTTCAATCTGCCTGAAGTTTCCTAACTGAAGGTGAAAGTGAGAGTACTACAGTTGTTTATGCTTCTTTAGGGATTAAATAACAGTGGGTAAGCAAAAGATCTAGATCAGCCTTGAAGAACCAGATGTTTTATCTAGACAAGCCATTTCATCTTGGGGGTGGGAGGGGGGCAGATGAAGGTGTACTGTCTAATCTTGATAGCTTTTGTCTCCAAACTTGTTTCATGGTCTTTTTTACCTTCAATCTGAGTCAGATGTTCTAAGTACCATGTAAAGACAAGGCTGTGAGCCAGAAGCCGATCTGTGTTTGGTTCATAGTGAGCAGACAAATTCTTTCAGTTCTACAATAGTCTTACTTTGGGTGCTGCTTTTTTGTACTTAGAACTGTTTATGGGCCCTGCAGCTTTATACTTTTCACTAGTATGATAAAGGCTTTATTTTGAATGTACTACTCAAGCTATGTTTCCAGCTGAAGAAAGTAAGGTTTAAGAAAAAGGGAATTTTGAATAATGCAAGAACTTCCCTTTCACTACTTAGTATGCTGGCTTCATTTTATGCTTTCAAAAGTATTTGTGCATAAGAGTTTGTTTTCTTTCCCCTGCTGTGGTTTCCAGAATGGCTTATATAGTTTTTGTGAGGATTTAAACTTACTTGTTAAAGAACAAATCAAGAGTTGCTTCTCTTATCAGAACAAACTTGTTTCCCCAAGCACTCTTTGATTCCTCAACAAAAATATGATTACAGAATTATTCTTCAATGTGCCTAATCAACATTGCTATACCAGAAATCTATTATTAGTATTAATAATATTATTAACATCTTTTCTAATCTTGTTACAACTGTCTTGTGTTGCATCCAATATCATCACCGTAGTTAAAACAGTGAAATAATTTCAGACTTTAATATAAATCTTATGGGAATTATGAGTTATTCTGCCCACCATCCATACTTAATTCTGATGTACATGTCCTGCTGCCCCAAATTTCAAATATGTCATTACATCAGTATCCTTGTTTGAGGACACCACACTCTGATGTCTGCATTTTTGTTTAAACATCACAGACCTGTTCGCTCATTGTTTTTGATGACAAGTGTCTTCCTGCTCTTTGATTGGAGAGTATAATCTGTCATTCCAGACCAGTGAAGGTGTTCAACAGGTGCTCATTTTCCTCATGGGAAGCTGACCTTTGTCCATGAATGCATCTTGAGCCAGATTGCCTTCTCAGATCCAGTGGACTTCCCACCTATTCAGGTTTTATTTCTCTGAAAGTGAGCCTCCTTGCGGCCCCACCCACTGCAACCATATGTTATAAATCTGAAGTTATTCCTACCTCTGGTCTCATTTCTGATACTAGGAACATTTCATATGGAGTGCTACAGAGGTCATCCTGCTGCTTTGGACAGTTTGATCTTCTCTCATGCATATCCTTGTGGTTTTGGTACTTGGGTGCAGTCTTAGTGTTTGTTAGGAACTTGTCACTATATATTGCAAGGGCTCTCTGTTTTTTGTTTGTGAATCTCCACCCCATGTGTGGTTAGTTGTCCTCCATCGTCTGTCCATGTCAATCCTTCCCTTTCACCTTTCCATAGGATTTTGGGTGCAGATATATGGCTCTGCTCTGCTGGAGAGGACACTGGAATTGTTTTGTCATTTGGCTAATCTCATGTCATCTTTATAGAAGATGGAGGCAGTTAACTGCTATGGAATTGCTTACCAGTGACTCTGAAGGGGTCCCATGTGCATATACAGTTGGCTGCCCTGCCAGCATGGGGGCAGTGTACTGCTGTAGCCCCAGAGCTGATCACAAACCTCCCTCTCCTCTCTTTATATTTCAACTCTGATATCTTAAATAACCCTTTGATAATCTTTAGCTGCCTCTGCTATGCATTGCTGCCTCAAAGTGCAGGAAAAAGACCTCAGTATAAAGAAAAAACAGTCTCTTGGGTTGTTACTGCTCTGCATCAAGGGATGAGGACTGTAGTTTTTCTTCACTGAGATTTTGAGTGCTGCTTCTGTTGTTGCTGCTCTGATGTCTGAAGGCTAGGGACTTAGCAATGCTTGCTGTCTTCAAATCCTGGTTTGCCTAACGTTTTAAAATTTCTTTTTAATTCCAGAACATTTGAATCTTCTTGGGAAACATGAAAACAAAGAACTGCTTTTTAAATATCTTTCAGGACAATTGACACATTCCAGGGAAAAGCAGTTGCTTTTTTTTTTTCTGCAAAGTTCAGAAAAATCTGCATTCTCTGAGATTTTAAAGAATTATAAAATGAAAACGGTTTAAGTTAGCCTTCAAAATGAATGTTGGGAATGATGGCAAAGCAAAGAATGGCTTGAAGTCTTCCTTATTTATAAGGGATGAAAATGGAAATAGCTATGCATGTGACAGAGGTACACCTTCCTCAGAGAATTGTGCTGACAAGATACATGATAATTCAGCTGACCAAAATACAGTGGCTGAGCATGAAAGTGATACCATTTTTGAAAATAATGACTTCAGAAATCTTTTAAACAAGCAGTGTATTGAAGTACTTGATCTGCAGAAGACATCTGGTAAATACAGCTGCACAGGAGCTCCAGTGGAAGATACTGATGCTGCACACAAGTCTTCTGTGACTCAACAGACTTGTATGTGTCCTTTGAACTGTGGCTTGGAAGCATCAACAAGTTTAGTGAAAGGTGATTTTGCTATGACAAAAATGCAAAATCAGAGTATCAAACACTTAGTGCCTTACAGTCAGACTGACTCTAAGTCTGTACTAACTCTTCCTGCTTTGGAGCAGAATATGCAGTCTCTGAAAAATGACAGGGCATGCTGCCAATTGAGCATGTTGGATGTTACTAATGTTACAGCTGAAAATCTGAGAACTGATCAAAATGATGATGTACATCTGGGGGAAACATTGATCTCTTCTGAAGTATGTATCAGAGAGAAATTTGATAGAACCAGCTCAGAAAAAACACTTAATTTCACCTCTGCAGGTTTTGAACACTACCATAAAAACACTATCAAGACTGATAAAGACTCACAGGAAACAGCAGCACAGCCTGTTGAACTACCTGCTGGATGTATAGATCCTTATAAGCAAGATATACTATCACCATGCATTAATATTAATGAGGATGACCAAGTGAAATCCTTGCAGATTACTCCATACCATGATGAGACTGGGAATTCTGATGCTGAAACATGCATGGATAGTCTTGTAAATAGTGTGCACCTTCTCCCAGTAGATCAGATGGATGAAGAACAAGTATCAAATAAAACTAGTGAACCTTTAACCAAAGAACAAAGTATCACCGGAAATGCTGCTCTTCAGAATATGCACAGCATTCCTTCTGTGTTGTGCAGTGTTCCAAAATTAAAGAAGACTGAGCTGAAATGTGAAGCAACTTTTGTCGTCTTCAGTCCAACAGCTGATAGAAGCGATTCATCTCTATGTACATCAACTCCTAAAGAACAATCAAAAAATAGAACTTTTTCTGTTTCAGCTTTGGAAGAACTTGGTAACAAGTCTTCTAGACTAAAACCAAGTGAAGCATTTGTAGGAGGACATAACAGAAGGTCTGGGTTTAAAGCTAGTTCAGATCAAACTGCAAGAAAACCACTGGGCAGGTCTCCTGTTGCATCAACAATAACCAAAGCAAAGAAATCAGAGATAGTTAGTTTTCCCAAACCTAATTTTAAAAATGTTAAGCCAAAGGTTGTGTCTAGACCTGTGTTACAGCCAAGAGACAGTGCAGCATTAAAACAGTCTCCCAAGTCCCCTCAACTATTATCTGTCTCCTCACCTTCAAGGGTTGGTTCCCCAAGGCAATTGTCCTCTATAAAAGTGCTGAAAAAACCAGTAGATCTAGCTAAAGATACTAAGTTAGAATTGCCTGTAAATAAGCCCCATAAGCTACATGTTAACAAACACCTCTTCACTAGCCAAGTCGGACATGCCACAGCACATCCCAGAAATGCTTCCCACAAGGTTTCAAAAACAGCTGTGTTAAAGCAAAGTCCGCAAGACACTGACAAAGCAAGCACTACCCATCCAGTGTGCTCCTTGGCTTCTGCTGTGCTTCCAGCATCTGGGGAGAACTTGAAAGAGATGCTAAATGATAAAATGGAGAGTTCAAACTCCTTAATGATACCTTGTACTCAAAACACTGACCTGACCAAAGGTGAAAAAGAGCAAAGCAGCAACATGGGAGTGCTTCTGGAAGCAACATTGGTGAAAGATATGGCAAATGAAACATTTGATATGCACTCTGTTCCTTTGGTAAGTTTTTTTTGCTTTCATTCTTGTATGTTTAGTACATTTGCAAAAAAGGAAATTCAATATTGCACAGCGTGGAAATTGCAGTACGGGTTCGGTGTCTACAAATGTAACTGTAGTGTACATTTCTACGTGGAGTCTCTCCCTGGTAAGGACAGTGAAGAAGTATTGCTTTATAGATTGGGTTGCAGTTGGCCTCAACTGCAATTTGGTATCTCCACCTTCATCTTATTCCATAACGCAGTTTTTTTTTAGTAAAGTCCTTTTAAGACAATACAATTTGTAAGATGTCTAATAAAAGCAAGCAAGTCTTAATTTAGTCAACCTTGTAAAATTGCCTAGCATAACTTGGTGAGGTTTTCTAAATACAGCTTTTAAAGTACATTTTTTCTAGAAAGATTATTCTAGTGGTGCTATAACTTGAAATAGACATTAGAGATAAATTGCTGTTTTCAGTAGGTTTTTTTCTTGGAAAATGTGCTTTAGAACTACAGTATACTTTTTTGAATTAGTTATGTAAATGTTGTGCATATATTAACAGTAACATTCAGTTACACAAAACCCAGAGATCAATAGGTTGGTGACACATATAATTTTTAACATCTTAATTTCACTGTCTCCTTTGTATAATTTGGGAGTTTATTTATTTGAAGTAGAGCTAGGACTCATTAGAATAGTTGGGAGTAGTCAGGAAATATTTCTCTTGCAGAGGGCATATACCTGGTTTTAGGCAGTCAGCCAGCTGGAAGGTGCAAACTTCCTGGCCAGGAGGTATGCATGCACTGGTTGATTGGGAAATATTTTGGGATGAGTCAGCTGCCTGTCAGGAGAAACGTGCTGCTTTCAGATGGAAGAAGGTTGAAAGAAAAGGAACAGGGGGAAAGAAGGGAAGAGTGTTGGGGTTGGATTGACCAGGATTTCAGGAGGTGAGGTAGGGACGCAGAACTGGAGTCTTGGTGCTTTTTAGAATCTGTCCTGTTGGTGACTTGTGGGTTCAACAGCTTATGTTAAATTGGTGAAATGGAGGCGGCAGCTGTTATTGGTAAAACTGTCATTTTCTGAATTTTTAACAGGCCTTACTAATTTGCCAGGAAAATTCCAGTGAAGCTCAGTGTATGGGGGAAACTACTTAGAACATTTTTGAAACATTGCACAAGAAATAATAAGTACTATTATTTATTAGAGTTATAATTTAACTTGAAAACCTAAGTAAGCATGAAAGCGAGGATGGTCTGTTTTAATTCTACAGTCTTTAAGAGTTGGTATTCTTTATCAGTCCCTACTTTTGGTATGAAGTGTTTTAATTAATTCCATTTCCAAAAAGGAAAACTTTGTGATTTTAGTTTTTCTGGTTGTACCTGGAGAAGCAATAGAGAAATTTCTATAAAATGTGCAGTAGACAAATCAGCTGGATTAAATTTAAGAAGTCGTCTTCTTCAGTGGAAAAATACAGATTAACATCTGAAAATGAAGATGAGGATTGCAGTCAAAAATGGAAAGTTCGGTACTCTGACCGAATTGCTGCAATCAGCTTGAGTCACAGAAAAGCACGTGAAGAGTTGAACTATAAAGTGTGTCTTTACAGACTTGACAGGAGTGGCTGTGAACTAAAGGCTGTATAATCTGGAGCAAGAATTCTGTTATTGTAAAATAACTGTTATAAACAGTTATTTTAAACCTGTCCTGGGTCTACTCCTGCGTTTATGTTCTGTCTATGACGCCTCAATGTGAAGGATTTTAAGCTGTTGTGACATAACACCTAGACCAGGAAACTATTACAAAGGCTGTGACTTTTCAGGTAGTACAGGACAACTAACTTCTCAGGGCATTAACAGGTGTTGTTTGTCGGTTAAAATTTTGAGATAAGGTGTAGTCATGTAATTGAGTGGTTTGATTAGGGTTTGGGGAGGAAGAGGAAGAAATTCTGATGTAAAATTACCTCTGTAACCTCTTTTTAGTGTGTTGGTCATTACTAGTGATTAACTTCAAACTACTATGTTTGCATTGCTGAAAGCCGTTCAGCAGATTGTTCCTGGGGTTCTGAACTGCAGATCTGGACAATGGGATAAAGACTAAGCGTGTTTCCCATCTTGGTGGTCAGTATTTCATTACAGATGCTGCAGAGGGAGATTTTTAATTTCTCACAGTGGTGGTGTGTGGGTTGAATTGTTGGCTTTTTGGTTTCTGTTTTTTTCTTAAAACAGATGCCTTCCGTGAAAGATGGAATAACACAAGGGAAAAACATACCAAAGAAAGACCAAATCACACTACGAAGTGTATTAACTCCCAAGGTTAAAATGGTGCCATCTGTGTCGACCTTGAAGAGAGGATGTGAAAATAAAACTATCAGCACTATTAAAACACCTTCTCACAAAGAAGCTCTTTTGTCATCAAGCTCTGGTAAGAGAATTTTTCTCTAGAATATTACCACTTAAACAGTTTCTTACAATTAAGGTATCATACTTATTGTACTTTTCTGGCAACTTTTAGGGGTGGTACAGGGTGGTGTGTCAATGTTGAATACAATACTGTCAAAATTGTGAATTGCTAATACAGGGGCAAAAAAAAACAGGCAGGTTACAACTCATAGTTGTAAAATCTCATCTTGCAAAGAATTTGTTTTGGAGGATGTGGTGCTATTAGAAAAATCAATATTAAATATTATTTATATTTGGTTATATTATAGTGTTTTGTGAAATTACAATTAAAATTATTTGAAAGAGGACAAAATAGAGTGCTGAGGTACAATGCTCTTGTGATAAGCAACTGCATGCTATCCCAATGGGAATGAGTCCTTATTTCAGGACATAACATGTTGTTCAACCTAATTTTAGTATAGCTCTGTAGTTTCTAGAAAGGGGAGAACATAATTGAAGGTGAGACTACTGCTTGAGCTGCTAATTAAACTCAGACTTTTTAATAGCAAGAGGAATCTCTCATCTAGTCTGTAGGCTGCTGTTCAAATCTCATGACTAGAAACTACATTCTGTAACTGTATGATAGGGATTCAGAAGTACTCTGTCAGGTTATGTGCTGGGTTTTTTTAACCAAGTGTGGCAATCTAACTAGTTGCAAAGGTAGCATGTCTATGAATGACTACACTACAATGCACTGTAATTTGGAAAGTACACACCCAGTTATACCCAGTAAAACCTGTTCCTTTTTTTTCTTTTTTAACCCACTCAATCTAAGATTATAAAACAGTAAAAAATACTCCTAATTATATATAGGTGGTGATGTGTGATAAAATCTCTATATGTATTCCTTTAGGATGAGAGTCTCCCAAAGAAAGTAGGTATAGGCTATTCTCCCACTAGAGGCTTGCTTATGTGAGGCACTTGCTCAGTGAACCAGGCACCAACTTGTAGGCTGACAGTTTTTTGGAGAACTCATCACCCCTTTAAATACCAACCTAGAGCTTTCCTGTCTGTAATTATGGCCTTAGAAGAAGAGAGATGGCTACAGATGTAGAGTTTTCCTTTAGGTTATTAGTCCAGGTAAGATTTATGTTACTGTCACTAGAAAGAAATGTAAGCATAGGTGAGTTATAGAACTAACTTCTTCCCTTCAGAAAAAAAAAATAGATTTACTTTCAGAAGAAACAATTTGCTGTTGAAAATAAAAACATTTACTCCCCAGATTTTTTTTTTAAGATAAACGTGTCACTCCTTAACTAATCGATGTATGTTGAAATTATGGTAGTCAGTAGAATATTTTCCAAATTTCTCCTGCTTGAAAAAGGCTGCTTAAACTAAAAGCATGAAGCAGCACTTTAACATTTCAAACTTGTGGTGTGATCTGGTAAGACTGGAACTTTAATACTGTGCATGAGAAGAAATTTGTTTTTTCCATGCTCTTTCCCCAGTCCCCTGTTCCTAGCACATATTACCCTTCATCTTGCTTATGCAGTGTTTTAGTGCTACGAAGTAGGAAGTGATTCATTCAACTGTATCAGGTTAACTTCCCCATCCCTTACAAAGGGAATTTTTGAACATGTGTCCTTGCTCCTGGTAAACCTTGTACCGATGCAAATCAGAGGATTATGGGGTGGGATACGGGACAAAGTAGGAGTTATTTGGGATTGCTGCTAAACCACCACAGTATTATGCAACTATACCTTTCAGGTAAAACTGAATCTACTGCTGCTTACCCCTTCTGTTTTTAACATTTTGAAGTAGAATTGTGCATACACTTTTTGTGACGTAATGGCAGTTTGTAAAGCAAACCTGTTTAGGCTAAAGCATTCCTCAAGGGAATAACTGTTTTTTCCAGTGGAGTCATTTGAACACTTTGGTATTAAACTTCAGCCAGATAAATAATTCAGTAGCTGTACAGTTGTTTGCTGTCAGGATTTTGTCAGACTACAGACAGCTAAATCCAGAAAGGAAAGGACTTCTGAAGGTCGCCTAGTCCAGCCCCTGCTGCCTGTAACTGGGTCAGTACTGAATTCAGGCTGGATTGTTCAGTCATTTGTCAAGCTGAGTTTTAAAAATGTCCAAATCCTAGTGAACTTGTTTCTTCCTGAGGTACTAACATATATGCAGGTATTAACCAGTTACTTATAGTATTTGGATCATTGGGCAGCAAAAGAAGTTTATGTAGTTGAACCTATTAAATACTCTGGACAAGAGAAATGATAGTATAGCTCTATGTCAGTTGTCAAGTGTATATGGTGAGGGACAGAAGTGATGCATCTGTCCAAAATGTACTAGTGTGTATATTTTCCTAGAATAATCAAGAGCTTGTGAGGATTGTATTCACACAATGGTAATTCAAGAAATGAAAGAAAAAAATGCCGTGCATAAAACACTAGTTATAAGATCCTTGGAACTTGTCAGGAATTGAGATTTTGATAATTTTTTTTCCACTTCTAATACTTAAGTACTCAGTGCTAACATACTAACCCAATAGAAAGCATTTCTTCTCAGGAGATTTCCTGATTCTCACCTGAACAGAAGACAGCAGAAGGAGAGCAGAACTCATATCCCAAATACTGTATTTTTGTGAGGTTATTTTCAGAGCATATTAGGCTAGAAATAGCCAGGTTTATGTATTTCAAAACAGTTGCTGAGCATATACACCAGTATTGGTGTATCTTAGCTGGAACTTGAAGTTTTGCTGAATTAGAAATAGGTTCTCTAATACCTTGATCCAGTGTAACAAAGTGATTTGAGAAATGGTGAAGTCTCATTTCTGCAACTGTGACCACATTTCTAAATTTGCTGCAAGCTAGATGCCTCAAAATTATTTATGTTAACTATTCATCTCTTTCTTTATAAGAGGGGATGACACACTCTCTCTAAGACAAAAGTCTTAATTCTCTACAGGTAACTTTTCCATGGTGCTGTGTGTAGGTTTCTGTGGTACTGGCTGGCAGGCTATATGTCTTTTGCTGTTTGTTTTCTGTTAATGAAAACATTTATTAGAATTCAAGACAGAGAATAACATGTTTGACTTACCCACTTTTACTGGAAGGAATATAGAATTTTGGAGCCCTGGTAGAGGACTTTGAACTAGTTTCAAAATCAAAGCAACTTGTTTTTGTTCCCATGAAACAGAGAGAGCCTTCTAATTTGGATGTGCCATAGCCAGTGTGTAGGAGTAATGGCCTGATAACAGTTGAGGTGTTACGGTTTGTGAAGAGTCATGTCTTTGCCTCAGTTGAAGGGAGGAGTTGAAGGGGACTGGAGAAGCCAAGGAGCTTTGGCGTTTCCATGGAACATCACTCCAATGTTTTCTGCTATCACACCTGCCCCAGCAGCTGTATATTACCTGTGGAGTTGAACAAAAGCACTGTGACAATTTGAGCCACAGGAAATTCTTTGAACAGCATCAAATAGGAAACTAAATGAATTACAGTAAATCTAAAAATGCATATACTCACCAATGCCTTTTTTACCTTCTTTTGCTGACTACAATCTACCTGAAATTATGTAAGGGAGACGAGCTTTACCTTCAAGTAAGACTTCTGATATGCTATAACTTCATTTCCACTTTGCCTTAAAATTACACCATTACTTTAAATGATTTCTCTCTGTAAGGAACTTCACATTGTTGTTGATGTCTTAGCTCTTTCAAGATGAGAGCTCTGTCAAGCCTTGTATGTAACTGAAACTTTGGGAATCTGAAAGTGTCAGTAATACTATTGCTCTGCTTACTGTTAGACTGGCAGAAATCAATGGAAACCATGTAAATAATTTGTGTAACAAAAATGTCTCTTGCTATCTGATTGGGGTATTTTTTTGACATTTCAGGTACCCTTTTGTCTCTGATTTAAGTCACTGATATCACTTCAGCAGTATAGGAGCCCTGTGCTTTACTTATAATTTCTATTAATCTAATCCAGTAGTCACTCCCTTTTTCTCTTGAGGGTATTTTCATAGCATTTAACAAGACCCATAAAAACTTGGGTACAGAGAAGCTTTAAAGTATGAATTCTGTGTTTCCTTAAAGGTGTTTTTGAAAAAGTGAGACCTTTCCCTTACAACAAGTTGACCATATTGAAGGACTTTTCCTGCAACTACCATAAGCTTGGGAAAAATAATTTCCCAAATGCTATAGAAAGTAGGTGTATGCATGTTTAGTGATACTTTGAAGTACTGATTTTCTTTTTAATTCACAATTGCTAAATTCCTGCAGTTGAATTTTGGCTTGATCATACACTGAAGATGTGTGATTGAGAGAAGCTTCCATAGGTTCCAGAACAGGCAATGACAGATTAAGACTCTGTTATTGAGTGTTATTGCTGTTTATTGCACAAAGAAGGTCTTCTCAAATGGAAAATTGAAATCAAACAGTTTCAGTCAGTTTTCATACAGTTGGAGACATATATAAACTTTGTAATTCAGGACTTCTTGGTATAGCCTTTCACAATACTAGTGAAGCAGGACCAAAACAATTTAGTTCCACTATGCATTCCCACAGTCCTTGAGTCTTTGTTCTGACATTGAAGTAGGAGCCAACCCAAATATAGTAACTGAAAATAATTTTTCAGCTTGTATCATTCCTGTTATTTACCACGTGACTCTTTAAACCTGGATTAACATACTGCCAAGAGGAAACAAAATATTTAAAAAGACAAATATAACTTCCAGGTTCTCTGGATTGAAACAGTCCTGACTTTACTTGAAATCCTAGAATAGACAGTCACTTGTAAAGGTGTTCATATTTTTTCTCATAAACAAGTCTGGAATGCATCAGGATCTACAAATAAGGCTTAAAATGTAGTTCCAGACAATCTTTTTACCCTTTCCTTTTACAGAGCAGTCAGCTTCTTTTATGGATCCTAAAAGCAGGTTCCTTATACACTAACTTACCCAAGATGACTATTCATCCATCTTAGTCCAGATTACTGGGTTTCAGTCTCCTTTGCTGTCTCCTTTTCTTTAATATATCTGTGCTAATTAAAGCCTGTGTTGAAAGTGAACTTAAAACTTGCATGTACCCCTTCAGAAGCATAGGAAGGAGGAAGCTAGTACATGGGTCTCCACAGAACATAGGATCTGCAGTCCATAGTATGACATGAAGCTTGTCTATGATCCTTTTTTGGTCATTTTAATCCAGACATCTCTGCTGCATAGTGACTCTGTATCTCATAAGGAGTTCTCTAAACTGAGAAAAAGCTTACACAGTGTATCCAAAAGCACTTCTGTCCAGTTGAGTTTGAGACTTCAGAAAACAATGTTAATTGTGAGGGCCTGGGAGCCTTGCTGTTTATTTTTTCTCCAGTCACTTGAGTTAGATTTGCCTGGTAATGTTTCCAGTCTACTTTGCCCTCACTTCCTGGATGTTCTCAACAGGAATGGTTTGCTGGAAGCTGCCTGGAGCAATATATTTAGTTGTGCTGAGTACTGACAGGTAAACTCCTGCCCCAGATGTTGATCATTCAGCTACAAAATGGTCAATTCACAATTTGAAGCCAGAAAGGAGCCATAAAATGATGTAATCTGAAGGTAGCTTTGTCAATTTGCTTTTAGCATTGACTACATACACTAGCAGAAAAGCTTACCGTAACTTTGACACTTATTTTCTTTTGATGCTTTCCATTAACAAGGAATTCTTCCTGTGGGATAGGTTCCGCTTGTGTTTTTGCAAGCCTTTCATAGGGTTCATCATAAAAATATATTTTGGAATAAAATACTTCTTATTTAGCTTTAGAAGTCAAGTTGACCATGAGAAACAAGCAAAAGTGGAAGAATTTTTTTTTGTGAGGTAATATGGAATCTGTTGCTATGAATGATTTCAAAGCAAGCTGGTTTGGTTTATTTATCTCTGGGTGATTTGGATGTGGCTCTCTGAGTTTTGAAGGGATACGGGAGAAGAGGCAGAAGTAGTTGGAAATATTTGGGTTTATGTGTAATTCACATAATCTACTGGCTTTCAAAAGGAGCCTTTCATCCTGTCAGCCTTGTTTAAGGTGCCATCAGTGACCACAGTTAGGGAAATTTTTCACATGTGTTCCCAGACTTTTTACAGGCAATTATGTGACTAGCCCCATTGAAGTTTTAGTGTGTTGTACCAGGAAACATGATCATACTTGCAGACACTGATTCTAACAGTCAGCATATTGACACTGTCAGCAATGTGGATGTATCTATAAGAATATTCTCCTTTAGGAGAGAGGTGTGCATTACTTCCCTGCAGGGGAATTTCTTGGTGCCTAGTCATTTACTTGCAAGGACATGCTGGTGTGTCTTCAAATAACTCCTTACTTGCACTGCTTAGTTCTGAATTCTCTCAAGGCAAGGGTAAAGGAGGAGGGAAATATGCATAATTGTCTTCCAGAAGAAATTTGTATTTGTTTTGCTGCAGCGGGCTTCCCCTTTCATTCAAGGAACACATGAAGTCCTGCAACAGAAAACTTAAAAGATTTGTAGATAACATGAGTTCTAAAGCTGCAATCTAAGTAAAAAAAACCATCAAGCCTAACATGAAGGGTGTGTGGTATGGAGAACTGGACAGTAATGAAAAGCATGATTGGATGGGATTGGTGGCTTTCTTTTGCCTCAGCTTACCTTGCAGTACGTGGATTTGACTTCTTGTGCCCAGTACTCCTAAACAGATAGGACTTTACCATAGCTGTGTTAAAGCTAATGGTTGGGATTGGATTGTTTAAATCAGCATGCAGCCTATGACAGTCTCCTGGCAAAACCTGAGTGGGCAAGCTTTGCCACTACTGTGCCTGGGAAGCTAGGGTAAAACTGTCTGCTGTCCAGAGACAGGCTTTTCCTGGGGTCATAGGAGGTGGCAGCATGACTGTGCAGACATGGTCTCTCATGGGGCTGCTCTAGTTCAGTCTACAAAAGCTAAAACCTAGAATGGACTAAATCCAAGCAGGCATCATTAAGGGCAGACAGGAGGTGAGAGAGCAGGTGTGAGCTCAAACTTGAGGCCAGGAAAGAGAAGGGCTTTTTCTAGGTACTGAAGAGGTCACAGTGCAAGGGCTTGAAGGAGAGATGAGGAAGGAGCAGTCTCTGATTCTGGAAGAGTTTAACTGGGAGGAAAGCTGCCACATTTCAAAACTGGACCAAATAGGAAGGGAGGAAAGTGAAACTGCATAGTAGGCATACAGGAGACCCTACTCTTCCCGTCTTCTAACTGAAAACACCTTACTCTTCCGATGTTAGGATCATTTGAGGGAACAAAAAGGGTTGTTTTGGTTGTTGGTAACTGCTGATAAATGCTCTGTAGTAGTGATGATCTGTTCTCCAGTTTTAGTCCAAGAATGTTTAGCTGCAAGGGCAAGAACATGTGAATACATACCTGCATGGTTACTGACACCCTAGGTATATTTTTGGCACTAGCTTACTGCTGGTTCCTTGCTACCTGTCTGAGGATTATAGGGGAATGGGAAGAATGCTGTGCAAGTCTGTATCAATGGAGAATTGAATCTTGCCTTAGTATGTAAACTGTTCTCTGACCAGCTGTTGTCTGCTAAACAAGTAAATTTCTCTCCTATAAATATTTCAAAACCCAGAAATAACTTGACATTTCCTGGTTTTGTCCATGTTTATGTTGAACCTTTAAGCATTCATAGCAACATAATGTAACGGTGTCCTGCCTTTTTTGTAAGTTTGGTAGCAATTTGAGACTTTAAAAGGGAGAGATAATTAGAAAGGCTTTACCTTAGAATTACAAAACATGCTGTAACCACTCTTCCTTCCTTGAAGGAACACTGATACATGTGTAGTGTAATAGATAGTATCGTTAATAATGCTGAATGGCTAATCAGGCAAACTGGGGAGCTTGCAGCCATCAGAAAACTGTATTGCTACTGCTTTACACTGTTTAAAATGGCAACCATAAGTGCTCTTACATATTAAGATCTGTCTTCTGGAAATAATGCCAAGGTCCAGTTTGTTTTTCCATTATTTACTCACACTTTTCAATACATGCCAAAAAATAACATATTTTCTTGAAGGTTTGCCTCCCTGTGCTTTATCAAGACCTTGTACTGTAGGCTTACACTGGGCTTTTTCACCAGCTAAGAGGTTTCGCATTTTTAAAACAGAGCCCTTTGGATTTTTAAGATTGCAAGGAAAATCAGAATTGCGTGAAGCAAAAATCCAAAATTCAACATTTTCAAGTGATTAGGCATTTAAGGGTCAAACCAACTGTTAGTGTTAGCTTTAGGTTTAGACAAAAGCAGCAACAACAAATAGTATCCTTCAAAAAAACCTTTTGCACTTAGTGTGCCCGAAGTTTGTGTTTGGAAAAGGCTTCCAACCACTCGTTTCCAGGTGTTGTGTAGCTGTGAGTGCCAGTTGCTCAGTGTTCAGCTCCAGATGTAAAAAGCATTGAAATGGTGGACATGAAATTTCAGAATTTGTGAATGCATATTTGGCTTTACAGTCCTTATATCAACCTTCTGTCAATGTGTCGTTTTTTAGGCTCCAGTGCTGTTTAAAGGAAGCCTTAACTTTTTCTTGACAATAACCACCTATGATGGATTGATAAGAAAGGATGATTGTTTGAGTAAGGATATGAAAGCTGACTTCAGAGCGTCTTGAAGAATGAGCTTTGTTCTTTGCTTATTTCCATTGCAATACAAGAGAGACTTTAACATAGTTCAAGTAACATGGTTGTTGCATGGGGACTTTTTTCTAAAGAATTGCCAACTCATTAGTTCACTGTAGAAGAATGTGGTATTTCTGGTATCCCACTTTAGTGACTAGATTAAATAACTGATGAAAGCCTGTTACTTTGGTGCTACTGCTTGTTGTCTTTATAATAATGATTGACTAAATATCCTGCTTTTATACTCATTTCCAATGCTTTTGTTTGTGTTCCGTATCTTCCTGCTTCCATCTTCAAAACCTTTACATTTAATTCTGTGTAACTCCTTTCTTGGGGAATGGTACTTATGAAAAAAACCTTTAAAACCATTAGTTGAAGTAATACCTAGAGTAGTTACTTAATGATCTTGTGTCATAACTTAAATTCTCCCTCGAGCTGGGCTTTTGAAAAATTTATTTGAGTGCTTGAGAAATTACTTTAATAGAAGCATTATAGGAAAGTACCAGGCAGGAGAAAAACGAAGAGAAAAGGTCATCTGTTTGACCTACTTTTGAAACTGGACATCCTAGAGATTGCTGTGCTCACTGGATGGGTTTGAGTTCAGAGCACTGCCACACTCCAGCCTCTGCATAGAAGTTGGGCTTGCTGCAGATCTTGTGTAGGGAATACGCTGTACTAGATTTTGATCCCTTTTGAGTGAATATCACTATGAAGAAAACAGGATTTTGTTCCTCTATGTTTTGGACTGGATGAAGGAGTGCAGCACAATAGCAATCAAGCAAGTACCTTAATCTTTAAATAATCAAATGCAGCTGAATAAATGCGTTTGTTCCTTTAGCTCCCTTTTGTAATGTAGAACTTTAACTCACTAAGTCATACGAACTTAACACCCAGTGTTTGTACAGTGACACTTTTTTCTGTTTGTTTTTTGGGGGAGTTGTTGGGGCTTGTACCTTGTTTTGCTGGGAGGGTATTTAGAAAAGGAATTCCTGACTTGTTTGTAGTAGTTATTTTCCTAGTGTGTTGACCCATTAATGAAACAAGATATTAGAAAACATTGTGGAAAGTTTTATAAAGCTGTCAGGTTTGTTTTATGACATGCAAATGGGACAGAAACTTTTTTGATCAAACGTATAAAATTATTTCTATTGTGTTGTCTGGAGTGTTGTTTCAGAGGTGTTTTTAAAAAGTGTGAATTTTTGTTGGTCTTATAGCACAATGAAGCTTGTATGCTCTTGAACATGTTCCATATATTCAACTGTCCCTTTCAGTAACTTTCAAAAAATTTAAGATATGTCTGATAATTTCCTCTCAGAGGTTTAATACCAGGCTACAGTAGAGCTATTTACAGAATCAGAGTTCTGTATAGTAATGGCGAGTAGTAAAAGTGCACCTGTGAAGAGAGATCTGAAGCAAAGCTTGTTTAATTGCTCATTGAAGCTTTTGTGTTATATTCTGTGACCAGTAGTATGTAATATGCTAATGCAGGTTTAGTAGATATTGTGAAGTTTCTCTTTTGTTTCTGAATTGGTCTGAACTGACAGAAGTAGCTTGGACATACCTTCCTTTGTGAGTCTTGTTCCTGTTTTTGCATACTTGATACAGGATATTTTGAGACAAGTTACCTAATCCTGTCACACCACCTACTGTTGAAAGGCAGACATTGGGCATGCTTTTCTTGTCTAAAATTTAGTGCAATCCCCTTAATGTCATAATTTCTTGGGTTTGATGCAAAATGAAAGTTTCTTGGTCTTTAGTATTTAAGAGTAGAAATCCTGTAATAAAACTAGTATTGCTTAAGGTAAAATTACTAGCTAATTTTGTCATATTTTAACAGTTTTCTAGCTTAAGCTAAGTTAAAATGTTTATAGTAACAAGAATAAAGGGAAAGGTATTCCCTTTAAATAGAAATTCGATTGTTCTAAGTCAAATCTGAGACAGTGTAGTTGCTTCTTTTCCATTAAGATAAACTGTCAGCCTTGAAAATGACAGGGACATAAGAAATTAATGTATTTTAGATAGTTTTTCTTATAATAAATTACAAAATACTTTCTAAAAAAATGTCTGTCTTCCGTATCTGTTTTCATACAATAATGAAAACCTGTTACCGATATTCAGAAGGCACTATTAAGATCTTGATACTGGGGCTGACAAGAGTCACCTCAAAGCTGGCAAGAGAAGTCTGTGTTTATATAACTTCTCTGGGCCATTGAAATTTTAATCTACATGCACACTTTTCAGGAAATAAACTGAAAGTTTAATTTGTCTAAACTCGGATTTTCTTGTGGATAGTGTATTTGCTTTGTTAGTAGTGCAAGAGTGAGCTCCTCCTACATTTACCTCCTGTATAGGTGCTTTTCCTATTTGATTAACGTAGCTGTTGGGTAAGTTAGCTTGTATTCAACAAGCTCAAATGAAAACTGGACTTAATAAAAAAAATGTTTGTGCACCAGCTGGCCATCAGGAACCTGATTTTGGAAGTGCTTTTAAACTAGTCCTATAGAATTACTCAGTTTTCAGGCTATTATATGAGTACGAAGCCATTTGATACTCTCGTGCTGTCTTATTCCTTGAAAGGATATTATCTTTTAGAGTGTTCTGTAAAAGGGCAGTAGGGTTGTGAATTTGTTTTGGGGAGGAACAAACAAAATAATTCTATTTTAGATTGGCTTTGAAATGGAGATTGTTTTTGTGGGATTGCCAGTACAGTGAACCATAATGTGAGGTAGGAAAATGCAAAAAAAGACTTTTTAATGTGTGCAGATGTCTGCAGTGAAGGCAAATCTATTAGGCTCTTGACTTGTTTCTAAGGCTTTAAGTCCTTGGAACTGTTTTTCTATATTTACAGCACTTTTTGCCACGTCAATAGGAAGAAGATTAAGTAATTTTATATGGATTTTAACTGTGTAAATATTTTTATTTGTAGGCATATGTGTAAAAGAAGCAATCGTTTATTTCTTTCCTACTCCTTCTGTTCTTATTTCTCCCTCCTCTTTCTCCTCTAATTGACAGGCGTAGGATCTTTGCCAGGAGAGAAGCGTGCCTCAGTGAAAAATTCTCCAGCCTTGTGGACTAGCTTTGGTAAATCCCTTGCCAAATCCAAAGTGCCTGTCAAAAGATCAGTGCTTGAAAGGACATCTAGCCTCTCATCAGTCAGCAGTACTCAGAGTGAGCAGAGTCTTTTCAGCACTAATTGTAAGTATATGGGAGGGTTATGGGTTTTAACTGATTCATGGCCAGCATCAGTTGCTTGTTGGTAAAAATCCTCTTGGAAAGGAGTCCTGTCTGACAAATATTTGTGTTGATTCTGATTGTACTACTTATTAGTTACTACTTACTAGTTCTAGGTCTTACTCTTCTTGCCTCTTTACTTAGAACTTTCCTTTTTGAGATGTACTGCCTGAAGGAGCTTTGAGCCCTGAATTTTGGGTTGATGACTGGAGAGTTTGGTACAACTTCCCTTCCATCCTGAAACATTATATAAGCGGCATGTCTTCTCAAGCAAGAGTTTCCTAGTGTTTACATGTAGTGTGGTATGTCTGAACAGAATGGTTTACTTACCATAATAGTTGGAACAACATGTTACAGGTTTTTTGATGCTAAATGTTTTCTTGAACCAGTTTATATCTACTTTCAGAGTTTTAGGACAAAATAATATAGATGAAATTACAGGATTGTAAGTGAAACTAGTTTTAGAAGATAAATATTTGCATGGTTAGACTTTTGTAATTTCTGAACATTTGTGTATGACCTAACCAAATCAATCTTGATTAAAATTAGTGAGAAAAATACCAGGACTTGCTTTGTTTTGAAGTTCTACAGCAGTTCTTATGAGTTCTGAGGGGAAAAATATGAAGGAAATAACATACAGCTGACTATCAGACATATTAGTACTCCCAGCTATGCATATTCAAATAAGTACATTCAAATATTCTGCTACTTTCATATCACCTGTTGTATCTTGAAGACTGAACAAAAGCCTTTTATTTGTGCCAGATGTCACCTAAATCTGTCTTCAATGGGCTGAAAAAGAGAACTGTGATTTAACATGCGCATATGCATACATACATACATAACTACATTTTCTCATATTCTTCTCCCCTCCCACCCTGTACTGCCTTCAATAAAATAAAACCTAACCTATTCCTCAAGTGAATAAGAGTATGTGTAATAAAATATGCATGTGCATTTTGCTCTGTAACGAGATCGGTTCTGATGCTGTGACAGCCATGTTGACTTTTGCTGTTCAGGTTTAGGACTGTATCTGGAATTGCTAAGCAGCTTTGTGCTCTCTTCCTTTTGCTCCCTCGTGTAACAAAGGAAGGGGTCATCGCTTCATAACAAAGGAGTGTATTCAGATTAAGTATCCAAACAGATGACTCCTTATTTAGCCTGATTTGCTAGCTGCTGTAATCTGTTTTGTCCACTGCCTTCAAGCTTACAATTTTTTCCACTCCGATTCACGAAGACCAAGCCAGAGCAATATGAGAGGTTGAACATGGCTGCAGTCTCGTAGACTTTAAGCTTGCTTAGATCTTTCTTAAATGACTATACCAGGAGGACTCCGCAGTTGCACAGAAACTAATTTTTCTCCTGTTATTTTCTTCAATTCTACACTAACACCACCGACTGACTCAGGAAGCCACTATGATATTACCTTACTGACATTGCTGGTAGTGGGGTCTTGCAGCTTTTGTATTGTTCCTTTGTTAGCCACGTTTACTGGGAAGAGAAGTAGGTTGTGTTCTTTTTATTTCTATTCTAAAGCATGTATTTTGTTTTGTGGAGGTTGGTAAATATTTGCAATATTTTGATATGCTGATTTTTCTGTGTGATTATTTTTCTTTAGAGAATTTTTTACACTTGATAAGAATTATTTATATCTAATACTAAGGTTTTGTGGTATAATGACTTAATATTATGTGCAATTCATATATTAGTGAAATTTTTATGACTTTGAATCAAATTGGAAAGAACTAAAGAATTTACTTTGTATTCTAATGCTAAGTACAGTTCTGTTCTTGTTTTTTTTTCTTTCATTTAGTCTTCTATTTAATAATATCAGAAAAAAATTTTAAAGCTGAAATGTTTTTATTACATTTGTGGGACACGCAAAGATCACAGTGGGAGGCTTATGCTCTGTGTGTCATGTAATGTATGAGAAACCACTGTGATCCTGTCAACAATATTAAATCAAAAAGGCACTTAGCTTGTTTGGAGTTTGTCTTCTGTTGACAAAGCAGAGAAAAAAAATGACAAGAGAGCATTTCTCCTGCATTGTCAGCTCAGCCCTTTGTTATAGGACGTCCTTGGATTGGTAATTCCATGTGGCAGCATTAGAGTTTGGGGGTTTTTGTCTAATGAACACTTGAACTTTATGATTCTTTTCTCTAAAATGACTTCTTATTTGAGAAGTTCAGAAATCATGAGGTTTGAAACGCTGTTGTTATTAAAAGCATAATTTGTGTGCAGTCAGTTTGAGCATTGAAAACGAGATTTTTTAACAGTAATCTCAGTTTTAGTGCTGAGCAGAAAATACTATCCTTTGAACATACTGAAATGTTTAACTCTGAGGTTAAGAAAAAGAATCCAGATTTTAATTGCATTAGAGTAGTTACTTATATAGTAAATAGTGTTCCAGAAGTTAAAAAGCTGATCCTAGCAGTTGACCTACATCTGCATTTTTGTACAGTCATTAAAATTCTTCTAATGAGTTGAGTTTTCAGATCTTAACTGGGCTGAGATCACTTCATACCTGTTCATCTTTATTCAGGATTGCAGTAGCTGCTCTGAATTCTATGAATGAACAGCTTTAATTCTGAAAGTGATCAAACTCTGTAAACTTGTGAGATTTTGGTGGAGTCCTTTTGTTTTGTTTTTTTTCTTCCTGCACGCAGTCTGGTTAGCTGACTCCAGAGTTTTTAATAGGACAGAACAGTGCCCTAACTAGTCCTGCACCAGAAGGCTGCTAACACACCCAAAGTGTTACTTCCATGGTGTGCTGCTGATTTAGAAGAGGAAGTAGCACACCAGTTTGCAGGCAATTGCTAACTGCTTGCAGTGAACTCTGAGCAAACAACCTTAATTTAGTGATTTACAAAAAAAGTTGAGGACTGCTTCACGCCTTGTGCTTTACTAAAACAAATTGGCTTTAATTATATAATGTTGATCAGGGTCAGATTCCTACAGAATAACTGTGTTACCGATATGTTATGCAAATTGTTCTTTGTGTATAGATTTTTTTGGAATATTTAGCATTTGTGCATTTAGAGAGACTCCAACTTCCTTTTTTTTAAAAAAAGATGATGACTTCAGTTGTGTCTGTTTCTTAAAGGGAAATCCTCTTTCTGTGGTAGAAAATATTTAGTGGCCGAAAAGCACCTTTTTGAAGTAGTTAACTTACATGGTTTATGCTAGTTTATTTAAAGATGATAAAGTAATCTCAAGAGTGTATGTTCCATCTTTTAATGAACAAGACATGTGGTTCATGTTGCCTTTTAAAAAAAGTCTCACTAAAACACTAATCTGAGGCAAACCTGGTAACATATGACAAAAGCTTTCCCCTCCTCACCTCTCCCCCCTTTTTTTTTCGATGACTAGAGAAAAAAGTAACGCTTTGACAATTCCACAGTGACTTAATTTTTGCTTATCTCTGTTATATGCCGTGTGAATTCTTACTCTTTAATGTGTTAGTATACATAATTTTTTAGTGCCCAAACCAAAGTCTACTCAATCTGTACTTACTTTAGAAATATTTTCATATTTTTTCTGGACAACTGAAAAATGTTTTTCCAAAATCTCAGTTTTTTGTTTTTCAGGGAAAAATTTCCATTGTGACCATAAACTCAAAATTCTTTCAAGGTCCTTTAGTCTCTGGTAAAACTGACTTGTCTTATGATTTAATTTTCTATAAACTATACCTAAATTCTTTGTGATTCTGCTTTGCAGCTGCAAGTGCCACAGTCATCAGGAATGGAGAATGGCCTTCAAAACTAGCCTGCCAGAATGGCACTTCGGGGTCTGTCCCTTTGAAAGCATTACCAGGACCTAGATTGCACTCGTTGAGGTCAACTCCAAAAGGTACATGAGTCCGTTAGTAGACAGAGGTGGTAAAATCACATCAGTGGTGCTACAAGTATTATAAGACTTCATAGGGAAGGCTAAATATTCTTTGTATTGCCACAGATAAGTAAGCTCTCCATGTCTCATTCCTAAGTCCTAGCTGTAATCAGCTTGCTTCTGACCATCTTTGTGGTGAACTGGTTATTGTAATTGGATAAGCCTAATCAAATGCTGTACTCCTGCATTAGACTTAAATTTTAAGCTGGTATCTGACATCATTGAGAATAAATAAGAGATGCCTGCCAAATGTCTCACTGTAATGACATGCTTTTTTAAAAGAGTAAACAGTGAAAAGAAACAGAATTTGCCATAAATTATAAGTCACTTTGAAACAAACACGAATCATATGGCTTTCTGACAAGCTGATGCTTTTTCTTGGGGTCCAGAACATGTGGCACAGCTCTGTATAGCTCATCATCTTTAGTGACCTGGTAGTGTGCCTTCAGCAGCTGCAGGAGCAGTGTGACCAAAGAAAGCTGGTATTCCCCTTCAGATCAGTGTTACCTGGACTATGGTGTTATGTTCTGGGTCCTTCCCATATCAAGAGGGTTGTTTTGAACCTGGAAAGATCCACTGGAGAGTTAAGAAGATGACTGGGGTCTCTGTCCAGTGAGGGAGTTGAGTCTGTGCAGTCAGTAACTTGAAAAGCACAGCTACAAAGGTCATGGTGCCAAATTCTTCTCAGTAGCACCAGATCACGTAGCAATCAAATTCTTGCAAATTGTAGAGTGGGAGATGCATCCTTGCCCATAGAACCACTCTTCCTGGAGGTTTGCAAGGCTCACCTAAACAAAAGTGTGGTCAGCTGATCTCGTCTTAATGGTGTCCCTAGTCTGAATGGGAGTGTGGATATCTGGCTTCTGGAGATCTTTTTCAGCCAATGTTTCCTTAGCTGCATTGTATTTGCTGCTGTTTTGAGACTCAAGTAACTTGATCTTAGTGCTAAAATGAAACCTTTACTAATGTTTTCTCCTGCTTAGAAGACTTTTAAAATTATCTTTTTATTTCTTTCAGCATGAGTTGTGGCAAAGCAGGGCTAAGTTTAAATACAGCTTAAACATCCAGAAGGTTTCTCTAATTGTGTTTGAATAGATTTGTGGATCTTGTACATAACTGTAAAAATGTAAGATATGTCTTTAATTGCTGACATAGTTCTACTTTAAAGTTCATCTGAGCTTTTACTTTTAGGATCCAAGACCAGGTCTGCTTCACTGAACCAGTGCACACCAAAATCATCTGGGCCTCTACACTTAGCAAGGAAAGTTGGTGAGACTAGAGGTAATGACCTGTTGGGTAGACAATTTTTCACTTTTTCTTGTATCTCTCTGTCTTGAGGAGGGGCAGCTATGCTTTATGATTTTGGAATAGCTGGGATAGTTGGCTCATTTTCTTTGCAGTTCACCACATTGGACACTAGGTCTGCAAAGTTCTGTTCCTTATCTATTTGCTTTAGGGACATTCATTGTCTACTGTCTACTTGAAACTTGCATCCCATAAGGACTAAAAATACAGGATAATTAATCTGTCTGTTAAATGATGTTCTGTTGCCTGCTTATAAGGTTGTATGCTTGAAAAACATTGTAGACTAGATCTTGCCAAGTTTGTGTTTAATTTAAGCAAGATTCTTGTGAGAGCATGCTGATCAGCTCAGCTTGGCTGTTGAGGATATTTATTCCACTTTGTTTCTGTATCAGATGCTTGTTTTATCTATAACTTTGAATTAAAATTATTCCTTTCTTCCAGAGTGAATCAAAAGAACATATCTAAACCTTTGGGCAAGCTTTGTAAGACCCAATTTTCATTTTGGTAGCAAAGCTCTATATGCAAAGCTGAGGCGGGGGGAACAAGTACAGTGGTGATACAAAGCAGTATAGTTTCTTGATGAAATCTGTGCCATAGGATCCACATTATTCCTAAAGCCTGCAGAAAGGTGTTGTCAAAATAAATTTTATGAACTTCTGCACATGACTTTTGCACTTAAACCCAGCAGTCTAAAAGGTTGCTTTCATTCAATATCTCTCAAAATAAAGAAGTTTGTAGGTCAATTTCCACATAACCCACCTTACTGTATTACTTAAAAGTTAACTTTCTCAGTGCTTTCATTTATATCTAATTTGATTGTTAGCACATTTGAGAATGTTGTTAATTTATTGCTCCTCTATGCAAATAAAACAGCTGTAGCATACAGAAAGGAAAAAAATGCTATAATACTGGTATAGATGATAGCTTTTCATTTTCTGTGTTCCTCTTTGAATGAGTAAAGTGAAACAGTGCTACCTGACTTAAATAAAATATAATAATTGTAATGGGATAATTGTAATTGGGAATGCATCCATTTCTTATAATGCTAAATCTTGCTTAGATCATGTCATCAGAAGAAAGAAAATGAAATTGCAAAGTTTGAGGAGCTTATGTAGAAAGAATCTTGAATCTTAAAAAAACCAGCCCTACTGCCTCTTACTGGCTTGAAGTATAATTTTTTTATTATTGTTTGTTTACTTTCTGAAGGTACTCCTGGAAGAAATGCACACCAAAGCCTATCTTGTTTGGGCCCTGGTGAGTTTTCTGAGTGCATTTTATATTTTCTGTGGTGCAACTCAAATTAAGTTTGTGCATTGTATTAGTATGTTGGTTCCTTTCTGGGAAGAACAGATGCACAGTGGATAATTCTGTAACCTATTACTGACTCTAGTTTCAAGGAATATGGAAAAAAGCATATTTTTCTGGTTTTTGTCTACTTCCTGTCTTCTGGCTACCCAAGTGTTAGGCTATGCAGTCTATTCAGTTCCTCTGTTTCCAGTGAAACCTAAGGAGTTTTAAACTGTATACAAAAAAAAAGTATGGAAATGAAATTTGAGTGGAATTTTTACTTTTTAGCCAAATTACGTAATGAATGAACTCGTGTTGCAGCTTAAAAAAACCAAAAAAACCCCAAAACGAATAGAAGAATCCCACATAGCCTTCCTTTTCTGGAACGTTCATTGTGGGTAACCTGTTGGTGTGAGCTGTCGTTGTATATCACTGTAGACTACGTTTTTATGACAAGTTGAAATTACTGGAGCATGTTGATGTTTGTGTCTGCTCATATGGCAGAGGGAGAAATCGCAGCTGATTAAGTGGCAGATGGCGTTTCAAAATCTGGCAGAGTTTTAAGGACTTCATGTTGGGTTTGTTTTTGGTGTTTGCGCCAGTCAGGACACCTGGTGCTAATTTCTGTCTGCCAAGACACTGAAAAGTCTTCAGATTATGCTTCTACTTGCAGCAGTTTCCAGGTCTTTTCAAGAGAGTTGGCAGTCTAAATTAGTTTCCCAAGAATCTGTGCGTATTTGTTGAATTAAAAGCTACTTGTAGTTAATTACTCATTGAAAAGTCCTTTTTGAAAGATACTGAAGATCACTGGATGGCCCTGTGTCCCCTGAGTGAATAGCAGATGTCTTTCTGAAAGAGGTGCTGTAGCCAAGCAGATGTAAATTTGAGTCAGAAATTACTGGGCAAATCAGTTCTGTCCTGCAACTCTGGTACTGTGACAGTATTTTTAAAATTTACTGTAGTCATAACATGCATTTAATGTTTTTGTCTTTTATTCTCTTGGGTGTCAAATGTCTACATATTAATTGTGGCAGAGTACTTCTCTATCTTCTGTTATGAGTCAGGGCTTCTGTCAGACTTTGCCCAAAGTGCTTCTTCTGTTTGTCGCTTTTTTTGATACTTGACTGAACTAATGTTAGTTCAGGTAAAGCCTGACACTGAGTTTCAAGAGCTCAAATCTAGTCTTATTGTAGAAGCATGTAAAGGATGATTCAGCCAGCAGCATAATGTCTTGATCAGCTCAATTGAGGAAATGAACAATAAAATCCTAATGAACAATAAAATCAATTTCTGGACTAGAAACTAGAAAAGTAAATTTCTCTAATGCTTACTTACAGTAGTCTCAAAATATAACTTTATTTCTCCCTAAATTCAGTGTGCACATTCTCTCTACTTTCCAGAATAGTATTCCCTCCCCTTTTTACTAGTTTAGTAGACTTTTGCTTATGATTCATCTTGTCTGACCCAATAAAGCATGTAGCTACATAACTTGGAAGTGTTGGATTTGATGCCTTAAAAACATAGCCATAAACTCCAAATTGACTGTGATATTTAGCAATATTTTAATAAATGCTCTTT
Source organism: Toxostoma redivivum (assembly GCA_013397375.1). Taxonomy (NCBI): domain Eukaryota; kingdom Metazoa; phylum Chordata; class Aves; order Passeriformes; family Mimidae; genus Toxostoma; species Toxostoma redivivum. The sequence continues at coordinate 277,596 of VXBI01010167.1, read as the reverse complement.
ACTCATACTTTTGCCAGTAAAATGGCTGTATTTCAGTGTTTGTCTTAACAAACCTGAACTGCTTACTGTACTGAGTCAGTTTCAAAAACTGGAGATGTTAGACATTCAACTTAATACATTTCTAATTTGTACAGAGAATTAATATAATTTCCCATTTATGAATGCAGAGCTATCTAGTGGAGTATTTTGCATTTTTAAGAAGTTTTTTTCCATCCTTACAGTTGCAGATAGTTCTTACAGAATTAAAAATACTGTGTGACTGCTTGGATATTCTGCAGTACAATGTCTTACATTTTAAGAGAAGACAAATGATCTTTTTTGAAATGAACTGAAAAAATGCCAGCCAGTACCATGTAGAATGAGGCCCACTATCTTCTTTTTTTTTTTTTTTTTCTTTTGGCTTTGATATTATAGTGAAGCTTTGTTCTAATGACTGCAGCTAGTATAAAGCTTTCGGTTTTTTATTTTAGTGCCATAGTTAAGTCTACAGTTTTTACCCTTATCCAGTCAGAAGTTCCAACCTCACTTCTATTTCCTGCCCATGTGCCCAGGACTAGTTTGTTACAGCAGGACTCTGATAATTCATTACAATATTAAGGTATTAAGTAAGTGTCTAACTCAGTTGTTCATGCTGCCTTTGACATTTCTTCAAGACTGAAAAAATAGCAGGCTTTTCTAAATATGACGTCTGTTCCCTTAATGTTGGTGCTGTTTCTCCATTTTCCATTCGTTTACAGCAATGATGCACAGCCAGAATCTGCTTGATGAATTAAGCCACAATATTCTGTTAATGTGCCTGTAAAACTGGACAGACTTGCCTGTTTGCAGCTGTTCATTTTTTATTCGTGTTAAAACATTCACAAGGCTTCTTTTTCTGAACTCTGTATTTTTTATGGGTGATGTTCAGTGCATCAAATAAATTCTGCGAGTTCTCTGCTTTACTTCTTCAGCACTGGCTTTAAAGCTAAGGCAGAATTAACTTCTTGGGAATACTGTTTTATTATACTTCTTAACTTTCTAGCTTGAAGTAAGGATGTTCATGTGCACTTGTAATGTCTTAATGTATGTATGAATTAAAATGTTGCCTCTTATGAGACAGAATTTTGAACTAGATGCAAAACTGCCTCTAAAAATGCATAAAGTTAATACTGTTTACTTTTTTCTTCAACCCTCCCTATAGAAAGAACTGGCTGTGTCTAATCCCTCTGTAGTATATTACAGTGCAGTGTGTGTGGATGAAGTGGTTATTCATATCTCAGGTTTCTGTTATAGACCAAACGTTAAATTACAACATGGTAATCTCTGAACCTACGTAAGCCAAGCAAAAGCAAATATCCTGTTTGGCAGTTCGGGAATAAAGCATGTGAATATTTGGCTTATTCTGTTGTTCCATGACCCTGAAAGGGATCTGTGGTATATTATGGAGAACAAGTTACAGTTACATGTGCAGTATAAGACCATTGTCAGGACAACAGCAAGGACAACTGATACACCTGTAAAGTGTTATTAAATATAAACAGTGTGATTTATTTATGTTGTATCTTCTAGCACTGCATGTGATGGAGTATGCAGCATAGAATTGGTTACTAAAGGCTGTAGAAGCCATGAAAACCAAAGAAGCTTTATCAAAAAATGGAAAATGGTACATGCTCCATCGTGGTGTTCTGTTTTCTTACTTCCATAAAGAAAAGATGTTTGTTTTAGTTCAACCATTTGTGAGAAAATATGACCCTGAGAGAGAAAAAAAATTCCATCAGGGGGCTTATTGCAAAAATGAGTAATACTGCTGATCAAGCTCAAATGGAAAAATAAGATATAAATATAACAGTCCATGAAGTTGTCCCTTGGAACAGATAGTTAAAGGTGGGTCTGTCTTTTCACTCAAACTCATACTGGGATAAGATGCTTTTGCTAACAAAGTAGTCTGGTTCAGGCAGAAGCTGGAGGCATACTTTAAGGTTCAGTTTGCACCCCTTTCCTTCATGCTCTTAGTCATCCCTGTTGAAACTTGAAAGGAAACAGTTCTTATGTTGTCGATTCTTTGATAGAATACATTAGTTTCAAAGTACTTGCACTTTTCATGTCTGAAAAACAAGGATTAATATTTATCGCACTCTGATAGTGCTTTGACAACAACTAAAAAGACTTAGTGTTTTAAAATTATATGTTATACTGTGTCAAAATGTGTATTTTCTTTAAAATTTGGGAAGACTAGTCTGAGATCTGATACACCTTGTTATGAATGCCAAATACTTAGGTCTTCTGCTGACTGTGGTATTCAGCAATGTATGGCAAATTGCCACAACTGATGAGGGGTATCTGCTTAAGTAACTCATTAGGGCTCTGTTTCTCTTTTTGTATCTGATTAGATCTTTTGGGGTTTGTTATGGATTGGGGAGTGGTGTGTATTTGCTTTTAAGAGTTCTTGCAAGTGTGGAAGAAACTGCGCAGGTAGTGGTGTTGCTTGGAGGCTTGAAAAGGCCTTGATATGTAAGTGAACATGTATGTCCTGGCAGCCAAGAGGTCCAGGTCTTCCACATTGCAGAAGTGGGACTTCTGACTAGCTCTAACTGGGAATTTCAATATAGCTGTATTGCACAGACTGGATTCACAATCTCTGCTCTTAAGAGCTTCAGCATTTGTAAATAAGTTGGGTTCATCAGTTTTTCTCTCTGTCCCTGTCACCAAAAGAAAGCCAGGAAATCCTGCAGAAGAACTTGAAACGGTTTTGCATGCTCTGAGGTGATGCAGATTAGTACAAGATTAGATTCTGTATACATTTAACATAGTTTTACATGTTTTACACACTGGAAATTCTGAGAGTTGAGCAATCTAAATTAATGTTTTCCTTTATCCCTTGAAAAGCAGCAGATATCAGGCTTAAACCTTGTTTTGCAGCTATTTTACTGTGGCTGGACTATTTTGTTGCTTTCCTAGCTGCAATAAAAAGCCAGCTATAGTATTTTTTTAGGTTTTTTTTCATTCATGTGAACTGTGAGGACTATCTGAATGATTGAATTGTCTCGTGGTCTAACCTTAGAATACCTTCAGGCTAATGCTCTTATGAGCAGACAGCAAAGCTACTAAGTAGACTGGCTACTGCATGTTAACTAGCTATGAAGGCTGGCATTTGTTTTGCCATTTCTATATAAATAAATGCATATAATCTAAGTGTATAAATTGGAGTTTCTTAATAAATGTGTTAATTGGGGACATATTTATTTTGAAGAGTTAATGGAACATCTATAAACCAGAAATAATCTTTGAAGCACAATAGCTGTTGCCTTCTTGGCCAGATTTTTCCACTGTTACTAAATATAGTACAGCAACTGGATCTAAGGATTTAAGTTCTTGGGTGAGAACTAGAATGCTCCAGAAATCTTCAAAGTGAAATGGCTGGTGCTGATATTCAGAGAATGTCACTCTAAATTCTGAAGTCATGTGTTTTGAGTGAGGTTTTTTGGTTTGATTGTTTTTAATTTAAAAAAAAGTGTTTTCCTGATGTAGTATGTTTGTTAGAATAAGCAATAGGATGCAAAAAAATCAGAGTTACATGACAATACAGTGTTTATATATTTCAGATTTGGTCCCTTCAGCTAAGTCCATCAGTGTATTTGCATTTATGTTCCTTGTGTTCCTCTCAAACTTGATCTTCTGAAAGTAAGCAGTTTGGGAAGGTTGTCTGTTCTGTACTGATTGTCAGCATTGTTCCATGTGCCTTCAACAAATATTTTTACAAAAAACAAGGAATTCCAAACCTCAAGGCTTGCTATGGAGTAACGTATGAGCCATCTAATTCAGGTGGTAGTGGTATTCTGTTGTCAGTTTCTCAAATTGATGCACTGAAAATGTTGGGGTTATATTTAAACTGCCAGCAATGAGGACTTGGTAAGGGTTTTATGAGTTTTGCTACTGTGATAGCAGTCATTCATTAAGGCCTTTCGTAACCCAACCAAAATGGTTTTCTTACTACAAGGTCTATTTCTTCTGTTAATGCTTTTAAGTAAGGACCTGTTTTCTGGATTACAAGTTAGATATTTTACAGTTCTTTGTTGTTTAGTTCCAAACTTTTGTGAGAATCTTGCTCTCCAGCTCCACACATCCGTATTCCAAACAAGTGGTGATGCAGAAGTATGCAGGCTTTCTACCGCAGGAACATTTGTAGTTTATTTCTGTGGTGTTTATTCTGTTGTGTGGAGGAATGCCTGTGGTTCTCTTCCCTGGTATTTATTTTGATGTTTCGCAATTGCAAGCTGCACAGGAGAGCAACGCAGAGCTTCAGTTTTCTCACATTTGTCTAAATATTGGATAGGCCAGCTGCTGTGTGAGTAGAGAAGGCAGCTGAAAGGAATATCTACAAATTGCATCAGCTCAGTCCAAGAGATAGGGAAAATTCCCATGTTTGGGGGCTGGAGTTTATTGGATGCTGCTAGGGGCTTAAGTGGAAAAATACTTGAAAGATCATTGTCACAGAAAAGTGAAACTCATGGTCTTGTGTCAGAGATGGTTAAACAACTTGTCACATCCTGCAAATGTACTTCCCTTAAATCGGAAGATAAAAATGAAATTATTCTTGCAGTATTTTGTGGCTATTCTTAATTCTAAAAGAGGGAAGATAATGCAAATATCACTATTGCATCAGGAGACACAAATCAGCTTGATTCCTATATCAGTTTGCCTGGAAATCAACTGCAGCATCACCTTCAGTTTGACAGGCTGCTGAATTTATAATGATTAAAAGCTTCTGTGTACAGAAAGAAGAAATGTAAGTTATTTAGGATTTTAGTTCCCGCTCTAAGGAAGGAAGATGTTTCCTTTTTTCTTCAGGAGAGGATTTGAGCTTAAAATTAGTCTTGAAGCTGCAGTTTGCATTCATTGTGGCAACAGGTACTGTTGCCTACAGGACAGTTAACTTTTCAAACTGGAGCACTGGCTAGAGCAAAGTGATCACAGGAAAGTGGAGTGGGAGCAGTCATTTTCCAGAAATAAAAATGAGAACACAGATGACCCTTTGGCTCTTAGTAGGTTCCTGCTTCTCTCATCTCTCTTTGCATAAGCAATTGCCCTTCAGTTCTTCAGTAGTAAAGCATGCCAGTAAAATCCATCTGCTCTGCACTGCTCTTGCTGTCTTGTGACATGGAGCCAAGTATCCTTTACATGGGCTTCTCAGATCCAAATATCTAGCTCCTGATTTAGACTTTTATACAGTGAGACACCTAAGTGTGTTCCAATGGCGTTTTTAGTGATTGCTGGGTGAGGTGAGAGGGAAAGGGACAACAGAAATGCAGGTACTGTGGATTTCACCTCATGAGGCTGAATTGAGAGCCTACAGATGCCAGTGCTCTTTACTCCTTTTTTGTCACATTGCTGATGTTCCCAGGGAGTGGCAAATATACTAAATCTTCTGGGGTTAAAATAGTTCTGGCCCCTCTATCAATCTGATGGTGTCATCAGGTACTGATGCATTTAGCAACCCAGACTGAATTATGTGGTCATAAGAGTGGAGTCCCTTTGTCCATGTTGATCACAAGTTCTGCCCTTGGAGTCAGAGGGAAGCCAGCAGTAAGGTGCTAGTAAATAAAGTCTGTCTGTCCTTTTGTCCTCTGTATATTGTTTCCTATTTTATTCTGCTCTTTTCTGGTGCTGTTTCTGTCACCCTTCTCTAATATCAAGAAAGAAAAAGACCTGTCTGTGATCCTCATGTTATGTGTGAAATGTAGACAGTGCATGTTCCTGGCATGCTCTGTTAAGATCCCATGGATTACACCCTGGCTTTGTAGTCTGCCAGCACGAGGCCCTAGATGACTATCATGGGAGTACAGACAAGAGTGGAAGGTGCTGTTTTCCTAAGCCAAGGAAACCATGCTAGCACATGCATGGCCAGCACAGTGGAGTATACTGTGGTGTGACACTGAGCTCTGGAAAGACTATAATGGTGGAACCTCTCTACAAGTTAAGTCTTGCCTGGGAGCTGTTCAGACTGGCATGGGCAGTCCTCTTGCTGGCTGCTGTCAGAGTGCTCTGAGCACTGGGTACTAGATGAGACATGCATCCTTTGCTTTTTATTAATGCTCTCAGGTCTGCCTCTGAATAATGCAGACTTGTTTCAGGTTTCTGGATTTTAACAGAATTAAAACTCTAGAGGCTAGAAAGGCATTTTTGTCAAATCAGAATTTTTTTATAAATAATATGATGTATATGTTTCTTTGTGGTCTATTTTCACCCAAGCACAAAGGAGGAAAGAAGAGGCAGTAAAAGTATTATTTGTGTCTCTCTTTGGTCTTTCCTACAAGAATTTTGGTATCTATATAGAGCTTTTGTTTGCTCATATTTTGTATGGTGATTCATTCCTTCCGCAGTTTCCAAACTGGTTCATTACATCATGTGTGCCCTGTAGAGATTCTTTGTTCTATCTCCTATTCCTAGGAGCTTTCAGTGGGGTGTTCCATCTTCTCTGGTTTTACAGCTAATGAGGTGTTCTTTACCTTTCTCCTAAGTACTATGGATGGGGAGAAGTGGTGGGTTGTTTTTTGGATTGTTTTGTTGGTTTGTAGTAGTTTGGGGTTTTCTTTAGCCTGATTGGACTGTTTCCACATTTTTGAGAGCATCAAATTAGGAAGATAAGAGAATACTTTCTACATAGGGCAGCTTCTCCTTTGGAGAAATGTGGGAACAGGAGGGAAATAAAAGGGAGAGCCTGTGGGTGCCCTGGCAAAAGGGTAAAACCTGATGTGGCTGGGTGCTAAGTGATGTTTGAAGACTGGCTGTAAGCCCAGTAAGAATCTCAAAATGCATTAATTAAAAAAGGATTTGAAAATTATGATCTAATATTTGATGAGATGCGCTGATGAACTGTGCATGGGTGAATACACAAGTCTGCTGTATTGTGCTGTAACAAGTCTTCTGATTTACTGCTCAGTATGGTTTTCAAGTATGCAGCCCAGAAAGGGGCAATGTCTTTGATAATAGTATTGGATTAGGAAAGAGTCTAGAGCTGCAGGCTGTTGGAAAGATAGATGAACACACATTGCTTGTGCCAAAGCTCTTCAGACTAGAGGGAACAGACGAGGTTTTATAGCAGTAATGACATGCATGCCGTGCTGTGTGCAGAGGCTGCCCTGGGAACCAAACAAAAAAACCTAATTTACTGTCTTTGTACTTATTTTGAATGGTTTTGTGTGGATTGAAGATGTATTATAGTACTTCAGTGTTGGTGTTTCATCAGTGTACTGGGAAATAAATATTTTGGTACCTGCTTTGAAAACATGCCGGGGTATTCTCACGCAGTCTACTGTGGAGGTTGCCTTGATGTGCCTGTCTCGGTGCTGTGCTGCAGCTCTTCTGCTCTACATACAGTGAGCATCTGCTTCACTGTCACTGCACCAGGCTCTGCGTGATGTTAGACATATCCAGATACAGCAACAGCATGCTATTTTTAGTTCTAGCTGATGTGGAAAATGAGCTCTATGAATTTAAAGTGTTAAGCATCCTGAGCAAGTAAGATATCCTATTAAAATATAAAAGTTAGATTTGTGGAGGTAAAGAGAGGACAGTGCTGAAATGCGACCTATCACAGTGATACTTGATTTGGCTTATACCTACTTCAGACTAAATTTGGTTAATTGTTTCTGGAATTGGAAAAAACTGTTCAAGGGTATGGATGTTGGAGAACATTGGCTGGGGTTTGCTGAAATATGGCAGAAGTGCAGAATCAATGAAAAAGTACCTAATTTTGTTGTCTCTGAAGAGTGACAAAGTCTATGGAGGCCAGCTCTTCAGACAACCCCAAAGAAGTATGAGCTGCCGCTGTCTTGTCTCCAGCACTGGCTGAGAGTAACTTGGGTGGTTCCTGATGCTCAGGAAAAGTAGTAAAATGTTTCTTTTTGCACAGGAAGGTGGCCAGTGTATGTATGTCTAGTCATTGTTGCAGACATTTTCTAATCTGTAAACAGTTACTCCTTTATTTTCTATATTTATTTTTTATTTAATTTTTGCTAATGGCAGTGGACTTCAACAAAGTATATGCAAAACTTTTCAGCTCATTAAATAGTAAGAGGAAACTTTTTATATGAAGGCTAATCAAATATGGGAAGAGCATCTATTTTGTAAGAATTCCTCCAACACTGCTTATTTGCCTCAGTATTTGGGTGCCTTCAAAACCCAGCTGGCAGAGAACTGTTTTAATATGAAGTAATGCCCGAGTCCTTCTCCTCTGATGATAAATGGAAGCATCTGCAGAGTTGAGCTGCCAAGCTAAGCAGAATTTCCCTTAAGCAGCTCTCAAATAGTGAATTGTTCTTAGAGAATAGATGTGTCTTTGGATTTGTTAACACTTTAAATGTTGGCATAATATTTGATTGGAAGAAACAGTTTTTAAAAGTGCATTCTGAAAAGATTTTTGGAGAGCAAAGCTGAAATATGCCTCCAGGAATATTCAAATAATATTCTTTACAGTCTCCAAAGAAAAATTACATGTACTGTGACACTGCTGGATGATATGTTCAGCTGCTGAGACCACCCACTTCCTCCTCCTCCCTCCTCATCCTCCTCCTCCCGTTTCTCCTTTTCCAGTTCCCAGCCCACAGTCCCATAGCAGATAGAGCATCGGTACTGTGATGCAATTCAGAGGCTGTTGGTTTTCAAAATCACTAAGTCGGTTTTATTCTGAGGACAAGCTTTGTTTTCAGAACATCTGGTGAGGAGAAGCTGCCAGCAGCATTTACACTGTGGATATCTGCTTTTACCGATTTTTTGCTTGCCTGTGCATAAGGAGTAACAGCAAAGGAATGGAGACCTGATTATTTCTTCAAGCCTGTTTTCTTTAGCAAGAATTGCTCACTTCTGCCAGTAGTAGTTTAAAAACATAGTATGTGACAGTACATGGAGGCTGTTTCTTGCTTGTTTGTCTTCCAATTGCACTGAAGACATGTTATGGTCCCCGAAATTTTCCTTATCCAACATGCGCATAAGGCTGACAGCAAAGGGATTGCTTCGAAACATTCGTCTACCTTCTGGCTACAAGAAAAGCACTGTTATATTTCATACAGGTTTGTGCATTTTTAATATGATGATTAGAGTATGCATTGAGTGAATATCTTGTTTACTTCAACAGCATCTTATTTTTAGCAAATAAGAACTGTACTGGGCATGAAAGTTTTTGAATTTCAGACAGAAGTCTGACTTTTAAGCAAAGTAGTTCCATATTTTAAGTCTGCATGTGTGCTGAGCTGCTTGTTTGGAAGGTAGTTATTCTCTTTATGAAATGCAAATTGGGATTTGCTTTTTCCTTGCATAAATCCAAAAATAGTATCAGGAAGTCTGTGCTATTAAATATTTATCTAATCATTTTAATGGTTATCTGCTGGGAGCACTGTCTTTTCTGTATCTTGATTGGGTGCAAGGGGGGAAGCAGGGAAGGAAAGTGGAGTGAATACAGGCTTCCATGGTGTGGCTTTCTGTCTGTGGGAAATATTTGAATACTTACCTGTAGATGTCTATTATCACAGATGTAGTGCTAAATACATCTTATTTGCAAGTGGAACAAGCAAACTTTTGTTCCTCTTGTTTTGAGACAAACGTAAAAGTTAAAAAGTTTTGAGACACTGAGGACAAGTGTGTGTGTTTAATTCATATAGACACACACAACACAACAAACAAAAAAAATTTACAAAATTTTCAGCTGCATCTGACCTGATTTTTATCTTCAGTGTCAGGCAAAGCAAATAAAGCAAGTTTATGGGAAGTGAGCTTTATTCCAGGATGTACATGTTTCATTTTGGGGTGAGGGGTGGAAGTTGTTTTTTTGTTTGAGCTATGTGACATCTAGAGATACGGAGAGCATCTTGCATAAGTATTTTTCTCCACTGCCCTATTTACAATTTTCTTGTATTTTACTTAGAGGGGAGCAAGCAGCTACGTAAGCTAGTTCTGCAGAAGCTCTTCACTCAAGGATTTCCTCTTGAATTTCCTCACTTGAATGCTTTTTTTCCACCCTTTCTGCTTTTATTTTCTTGGAGTTGAGTGCTACTAGACAGCTTTCCTTACTGTCCTGTTTTTCCACATGGCAGCTTAAACCATTTGCCTTGTCATTTCTTATCCTTGCCAAAGTAAATCCAACTTCAAAATTCTTCTGGGATAATAAATGCATTTACAACAGTAATACAGGGCAACTGTACAATATAGAGTTCTGTTTGCAGGTTGCTTGCATTGGCTTTAAACTAGGATTTAAATACCTTGGTGCCAAAAATTCTTATGTAAAGGGTGTCTTTGTGCATATAACTATATAAATAATGTGAGATTTCTACATAACACATAGTCCAGGACTAAAAATCCTAAAGGAGAAGGTGAGGGGAGATAATGTTCAGTCTTCCAAATGTTCATTTAGGTGCTACAGAAATCTGTGTAATTTTGAAAAATAAATGTCAGTCCGTGTATCAAGAGAATTTTACAATTAGAGGAATCAGTTTTTGGTTTAATTTCATTTGAGTGGATGTGAAAGCAAAACCTGCCTGAAGGTCTCTGAAATACAACATGTAAAATAGATTGCAAACCTGGTGTTCTAGTTAAGCAGCACTTCATTAAATAAGGAGTGCTAAATAGACCTTCTGTGCGTTTTCTCTATGTACAGTATGTACAGACTAATAGTACAGCACTGAAGCTTAGAGAGGTTTTTGCCTGCTTTCCCCCTTCTGCTTTGCTGTCCTTGTGTCTTGTAGGAAGTCAGTATGTTAGCAGAAAGCTGACCAGTGGTCAGCTAGAGCTGAGTATACCAAAAAAGTAGGGCATATGAAAACCAGGTCATAGTCTGTAGTGGAGAATGCAAGTATGTATAGATAATACTGCGGTTTTTGAAACAGCAGAATGCATCGAAGCTTATTAGTGATTATTTCAGGTTCATAAAACTCAGCAAGAGTACATAAGGCAAGGACTGTATATATCACAAGCGTAAAAGGTTATTTTCTGTTGTTGTTGTTAAATGCCAGGAGGAGCCATATTTAGTTTTATAGCACCAATATGACTGTCTTTTCTTGTAGTGGTTTAATTTTATTAAAATGACATGTAGCTTCTTTCCAAGATCACATGAGCAATAGGGACAATAAGCAGTAGAGAATGTGTCAATAAATAAGGAAAGGGGTAACTGCCAGAAGGAATTTCAGAGTTCATCTAGGAACATGAATATGTATGAGTGTTATATAAACAACACTGAGTTCCAGTTTTGATGTAGATTGCATTTCTAATAAGCATTATAATGGATTTCATTCTTTGCTCCCGTTGCTCATAGCATTGATCAGCTGCCTTTAGGACTGTAGACCATCCTTGAGATACTTACAGCAATTGTTGAAATGTAGAATTTTAAAGAAATCTGGAGCATAGGTCAGGTTGGATCCTTCTGTTGTCATATCACACCTGACAATTACAGTGTAGTAACTCGGTGAAGTTAGAATGTAGGTACTGTTGAGAGGAAGAGGATGGAACTTGTTCTTGGGTTTTCAGTCTGACTAAAAAGTAGTTCCCAGCAGCCTAATGCAGTTTCTTCACATGGAGCATGGAGGCCGGGGGAGAACATACACACAGTTGTTTACACAGGTGTTATGTTATTCTAGGTGAGTCATTGCACTTAGCATTAAATGTATCCTTGGGCTGGATGTCTTTGCACTACTCCCATTGTCATCCATGTGGAGGTGTCAAATACCTAGAGTAATTCAGATATGTTACAGCATAACCATGCAGTCTGTTCAGGGAAAGCCAAATAAAATCAGACTTTTTTTTCCCCTAGAAAGGGAAAAATCCAGGTGAATTTTAACATAATATTTAAAGTGTTTTTTAAGGTCTTTCAGCTTGTTGCCTTGTGTCTAATTTCTGTGACTGTGCTCTGCACTGCTTCAAGGTCAAGATATCCAGAAGTTTCTTCTCTCTCCTTAAATGCAGGCAGACATCAAAGTATCATTTTTTGTCAGCAACTGGAAGTATACACCTGCATTGTTAGCTGTATATAATGAGTGCCCTCTTCAGCAAAACAAAATCCTGAAACCTTAAGGAAATAATTTATTTTCTTATTCTGTGACTTACAAAACTTACTTGTAGCAAGTAACGGCAAAAATCTAAATGTCAGAATTGCATAAACATGGCAAGGGAGAGTGGGAACCACAGTCTTTCAGTGATGAAATATTATATTTGCTTCCTTTATTGAACCAGTTAGGATTTTCACCAGAGTGACTAAAGTGCTCTTATGTTCTTCATGCTTCAGTGGTGTGACAGAGTAAATCATCATCTCTGTGTAGAACATCAGTTCTATATACACTGTGAGAGAAAGACATCCTCTTCTGCATTATTCAACATAGTAGTTTCGAGTTGCTTATGTTTTTTCTTGTATAAAGATAAAAGTCCAGACAAGCTTTGCAAATGGAAGTCAAAGAACTCCCTGAATAATAAGGTAAGTACTAGTTAAATGTCTGACACTACAGTTTAATACAGCACCATAGAAAGATACCCAACACACTGAATTCTATTAAGTATTCTAAATCTTGATGTCTGCTGGAGAGATTTTATACAGGAGACAAGTATGTTAAATATTTGTGTCACCCACTATGGAAAAAAATTAGTTCAGAGGTAAAGCCAGCTTATCTCTTCTGAGCAAAAGAAGTTGAATAGCTGGAAACCATTCGTCATGGGGGGATTTTGAATTTAATCATGTTCCTGTTTAAATCAATGAGATTCTGCTCCTGACTTAATCTATTCAAGACTGGATACTAAATGACCTGCTTGATGTGCCTGATTTCAGTCTTAATAGGTCATAGCTTCAGTAGGCATGTACATGATAACTAAACGGAGGTTCTTATTTTCATGTGTCACAGCTCGTGTTTCGGGGTTTGTAAGTACAGTTCTTACTCTATACAAGTCTCATCCAATGGATGTATTTACAGTAGTTATAAAATGAAGATAGGACTAATTAATTTCAGAGTAAGCCTTTAATTTCAGAGGAAGCCTTGGTAGCAGAAATTATCTGCCACACCCACCCAAACCCCTTCCTCCCAAACAACAAAAGAAATCCCCCAATCCAACAAAAAACATGCCAGAGTCAAAACAGAGTAACTTATATGTGATATTAACACTTAACCTGTGCATATATTCAATAAAGTATGAAAATGAATTGAAATGGGCAGCCTTGTCCCAAAAAATCTGGAGAAAGAACAACTAGTATGCTGTGGAAAAGCAGATGCATAGCAGCTTTGATTCTATTCAAGTTGTAGCAAGTGATGTTGGATTTTGTTATTCTTCACTTAAAGGGATTAATTATATGTGAAGGATGCCCCAAGTATTTGTCAATATGAAATAAATAGAATTGTTGCTTCAAGCTCAACCTCACAGAAGAAAAGTTAATTGGAGAGTAAATATAAAAGACATAACAAATAATCTCTACTAGTACCACTATATATTCAAAGTGTGCATTTTTTCCCATTCGACATATCTAATAGGTGAAAAGGGTCTGGCTGCAAGTTCTATTGCTGAGAAGTAAGTTAGGGTTTGAAAATGACAGGCAGCTACACTTACACTTAAAAACTTGAATAGTTTTTAAATTACTTCAAGGGATTTCCAGTGTGGTAAAGCAAGGCTTATACTTCTAAAATATGCCTCTTCCAGTTTTGCAGTTTGTGCAAATGAATCTGTTACCATAGTAGAAATGGCTTGCAGCATTCAGACAAAGGAAGTATTACTAATTCTTCAACCCTTCTAATTTGAACTTTCTAAAGCATACAGCAATAGCTTTTTTTTTGAGGAGCATACCGTGAAGTTTCAGTCGTAGAATGCAACATTTTGAGTATTTTCGGCCAATTGTCTCACTGTCCTGTGTTGCCCTTCTTTCTTTGCTGGCACAGAAAACTCTGATGTGTGAAGGAGAATAGAGTTTCTTCCATTTCTAGTTGATTTCATTTTATTTTAAGTAATATGGAGATAGGGACCACAGTTACCACTGTCACTACTACGAATGGCAAGAAGTGGCGATTTCTGTTTATAGAAATTTGCTATTAATTTAGTGTTGCGTAGTAAAGCAGCATTTCTACTGTTTTTATTATTTTAAAAAATTGTAAGCTCTCAGTATTGCCATGCATAGGAATAACCTGGGTCTAAAGGTGATAGATTTGATGTCTTTAGGGAAGTTACGGTGTTCCAAACAGTTCTTGACTCTTTCACCCAATATCATGCCAAAACCTAACTTATTTGGAAAATTATTTGCAAGCAGACCCTCTGTCTCCTGGCTTGCCTTCTAGAAGAAAATTCTGTGAAGGCTGCACTGGTCAAGCTGCCTAGCTGGAATAGTGTTGTTACAGTTAAACAGTAACAAGTTAAAGGTTGTTACCGTTAACAACTAAAAAAGTTAGCACTGTCACCAGCACTTTTCTAATCATGTCCACCGACAGGTCATGGAGTATTGTTTCTGTTGTGTCTCCTACAGGGACAACAAAATAGCATTTGATCTGCTGAAAAATGAATGTATTGGCAGTGTAACTTACATCTTTAAATAGTGTAAAAAAACACCGGCATCCTATTTAAATTTAGCTGTCCATATACTCAAATGTGGAAATAACCCACCTTAAATAACCTGAGCTGTATCTGGACATGATGTTGCTTTACATTTGCTATTTACAAACCTTTCATTGGTATCATCTTTACTGATGTGTAATAATTGTAGCAAGGGCATTAAATAACCTTGGGTCCTGTGTTCAACTCCTGGTTAAATTTATATTTGCTACTTCTTGTCATGATACTGTGCTGCTTGTACAGTTAGAGCAAGTAAAAGTTCTTCCTCAGGATCGTTGTGTAAACAGTTTGTATGTATGTTATGGAAATATTTCTAGTTAGGCAGGAAATAGAACAGCTGGGGACATCTGTGGTGAAATTCTTTTAATGAAAGCTCATCCTTTTCTCAGAGAACTAGCAGTCCTTCAGTAGAAAAGTCACAGTATTACAAATAGTACTAATTAATTGCTTAACTTCCATAATAATAATCTTAGTCTCTCAGATACTGCTTATATCAGAAGCATCTAAATTATTGAAAATATTAAATTTGTATTTATTACAGGAATAGACTTTGTGCAAAGCCCCTTTTCAGATATTTTAAGTCATAAAACAATTATTGGAAATGTTTTTTGCAAAACAATAAATGAACTTTCTTATAAAGCCAGTTGCAATTTATTCTACTCCAAATAAAACAGAAGACTAGAAAAAATTTGCTTTTCTTAGCCATAAATGTGACTATGTTGTATATAACCAATATAATATGGCTTGCTTATTTCCACAAATATTACTATACAGTCTACCACCTGCTTAACTCACTTATCAAGTCAAGACATTTTGCCAATTAAAAAGATGAAAGGTCATGATATGAAATGAGTAGCATAACCCTATTAAACCTGTATTTCTTTATTTCAGGGGGACATCAGTTAGGGTTTAAGGTCAAGGAAAGCAAGATATATAAAAGACATAACAATCTCTGTAATGTGTGTGTAATGTGCAGTGAATATTTTTCTTGCTACCTTTGTTAATGGCACAAGTAAAGTTGCTCATATTTGGAGATTTTTGTTGAGGATATGCGTTTTGGTCCTTGCAGTAAGTTATGGGTATATCCCACACTTACCTGAGGTGTCAGCTCCTCAAGATTTCTGTTGTCTTCTTTCTCTCCCTCCCTCCCAGCCCACCACCCAGTTAAACAAAAACTGTCTGCCATCTTTGTAGTTTGCTAGCTTGAACAGAAGAGACTCAGTGAAGTGCAAGGAAGGATATACTGGATGTTCTAAACCTCCACAGGAACTGCTTGGTCTCCACAGCAGGCATGAAAGCAGTCCCTCCTCAAAAGGGGCACTGGTAGCTGTCAGGCAATGTTTGCCAAAATGGTCTTGGATTGTGCAGCTTAGATAGGAGTGGCTGGTAAGAGAAGTCCCTTAACTGCTCAGCTCTCAGCAGAAGGACTTTGTGCCTCTCAAAGGATGGAGATGTATTTTTAGTTAATGAAAGTGCTAGATGCTGCCCTGTTCTCTGGTTTTCAGCTTGGTAGATGTTTTCAAATAGTCTCTGATATGTTGTACTTAGGCTGTTCCTGAAACAATAGTGTGCAATGTCCTAGGCACTTCCCTGGGGAGATATCTTTGCAGTTTAATAGCAGGAAGACTGCTTAACATGATGGGAAAGACACAAATACGTCCTTGAAGTGGTGACTGCCAAGATCTATATAAGTGCATTTTGTGTGTCTTTTGAAAATGTTGAGTTCCAGATGCACTTAGAACTGGTATGAGGCACTTGAGATGTGATATTTTATTCTAAAACTTGCAGTGAAGCATGGAAGACTGAGGTCACATGGATGATTTTAACCAGCAGTAACCGAAGTGTTTCTATTAAGATGCTGTTCTATTCTATTGACCAGCAAAGGGTTTTTCACTGCTAGGGTAGTTTTAAAGTACCATTTCAAATTCAGTTTTAGACACATGTTCATCTATGTTGGTTTTCCTTAAAACATGCTATGCTGCTCTCTCCTTAAATACATTTTCCTGAAGTTGTGATTTTAATTTTGATAGCTTAATTTTTTTTTTATTCTTCAGGGACTTAATTGTGCTGCTATGTGTAATCAAAAGGATGAGAAGCACAAGTGCTTAAACTTCAGATTAGAAAAATTACTTTCACTTGTGTGAACCAGTCCAGTGGGGATGATTATGTGCAAAGAACATTTTTAGTACTTTAGAAAATCACTACTGATCTAGAGTCTCAGAGTCTTAACTGAGCTGTGAAACAATGTAGAAATAGATAATCCTTTACGTAGACACAGAAAATTATATTGCAACTTCCCGTATGTGATCTTGTCATGCCAAGGTGGTCATCTGCCAAGAGGGTAATGGTGTATCTCTGCCCTGTTGTGTGGAAATAACAGTACAGATTAACACTTTTTTGTAAAGTAATTGCTTGGTTATTTATTAGTCATGGAAAAACACCAAATCTGGGACTGATCCTGAACTCATCAAGTGAAGCCAGTGTAGCTGGGGAGGAACAGCCTGCTGGGTTGCCATTTTGGGCTGTGATTAAAACCAAGCAAGATAGTAATTAGAGCAAAGTCATTGAGTGATACCATAGTCAACAATGTTGAAATCGCTGCACCTGTGTTTTCTGCATAGCCCCTAAGAGTGCTAGGACGGATTCTTAAAGGGATTTGGAAAATTGATCAGTTATTGTAAACTTTACTTTTCTTAGTTCATTTCCAGCCTGTAAGCTTAATCATGCCTATACCATCGCTGATTTTTTTTTTTTTTTAATTCATGGAAAAGAATTCATGTACTAGCTTTGTCTCTGAATTGGTTTATACTCTATTTTATACTCAAAAATTTGTGACTTCTCTTGCAAAGTAAATCTGCATGTACTAAAAGAGAGAATTTGGATGCTATTAGTTTTGTAACTTGTTATTGCAAACTGTGGCCATCAATTTTATGAGGAAAATGTTAGAATTGAACTTCTTAGTGATCTTTTGGTAGATAAAGTATGATTATATTGGATAATTTAGCACTGATTATAGTGCTTCCTATGTGCTTAGAAGTTCTTTCACCTTGCTTTTTAAAGAACGTTATTGGTGAATTTGATAATAATCTGACTTTGCTTTTACATGGCTGTAGATTTTCATGAACACAGGAAGATGTGTTTCAGCTTCGGAAACACTTTTGACACAAAGGCAATAATGCAGGCAAGGCTCTGGAGGCTCTTTAAATTCCCACTGTCTGCCCTAATTTTTCTTCCATAATATCCTTTAGGCAGGCTTTCACTACCATAGTTAAGTCAGTGACATTTGTTAGAGTCATATAACATCAGCTCACACTAGTGTGATTAGATAAATGGCTTCTGAGTTCAAACTAAAAGCCATTCTGTCCTCTCTATCCAAGATAGCTGCAGATACTTCACAAGAAAAAATGTTGCATATTAATGTGCTAATCTTGTGGTCAAAAATGTATTTTTCAAGTCTTTTCTTTGTACAGTTGTTTTCAAGGGAAGATTATGGTTCCTTGCAAATTACTAAGCCTTACATATACTCTTCTCTGAAGGACTTTGAGTAGCTGAGAACAAAAATCAAGTTCTTGATCTAATATTAGTCTGAGCTAATGTATTAGCTATACAACATAACATTAGCTATACAACATAACAATATGTTGGTTGTGAAGAAAGAATTACCATGTTGAATTAGAAGCAGGCACAATCAACGAAGTGAAGTTCTGTGTTTCAGTCAAAATTCCAAATTTGTTCTGGGTTAATTGGTTTGTTGACTTTACTGCAACAAAGTAGACCTCTGTAGTACATCAGCAGATAGTAGTTTGCAAACTTAAAATCTTACTTGCATATGCTATAAGAGTCCTGTTTGGAGTTCTTCCTAGTCCTTTTTTGGGTTGTTGAAGCCAAGTTTTGTATGTAGATGTAGATTTAATTTATGATGCAAAAAATTAAGTCTGTGAACTCTTACTTGGATTTGTAAGTAACTGTCTCTGAGTTGCTTTATATTTATCGCTACCATAACTTGCCAGCTCTTTTGGAAGGAAGTGTGTTAAAAAGTAGTTGAAAAACAGTTAAGCTGTTCTCACATCTGACTTTCCAGAAAGTAGGAGACTGCTCTGCATGCGTGAGAGCAGAAAATTCAGCTAGCCTTTTACTATCTGTGAAATGTGGCATGAAGAGAAATTAAAGTCAGTGATTCCATCTATGTGAAATCAGGTTGAGTTTCACATGGAAGAAAACATACAGTGAAAAAATGCAGCAAGGTGTTTTGTGGTAAGACTTAAAACAATTGAGCAGTCTGGTGAAATGCCTTTTTGTGTCTAGGTAGTGTTTACTTTGCTTCAACAAGGAGTGATGTAAATGGTTTCAGGAGGCTTTTTCCAGCCCTATATTCCTGATGTTGAACAAAGTAGGGTGGATTGCAGTATTAAAGAAGGAACGCGTTCAAGCGTTTCAGGTTAAATGGCTTCCTCCTTTCTGGCTGTGTTTCAGCCATTTCACCCAGGATAACATGTGAGGGCTGGGATCTTCACAAAGGCTCGATCAGGAAGGGCCTGTATTGACATCATTCTGCTCTCAGGTCTTGTGTGAGGGTTTTCTACCCGTCTCGTCCTCCTCCTGGAACATTACACACACACTCTCTTGAGTGTATCCAAGGAGGATATAGAAAAACAAAGGGATCAGGATTTGTACTGGGGAGGCAATTATGTGGATCTGGGAAGAGTTTGCCAATAGTATGACCTAATCATGGTGAGACCCCTGTCCCCAGTGACTCTGGTTTGTGATTTTGTGGACAAAAGCTGCAGAAGGAAGGGCAAAAATGTGGCATATCTGTACTTGCGATGAAGCAGTAGAGGGCACCAGACAGTAAGTAGCAACTTTTTGTACAGGAGTTAGGAAGAGAACAGACTTGGAGGAAGGAGGAGCGGAAGGGAGAGACACCAGTCTTCAAACATCACTGCATGCCTGGTTTTTTGGGAAGTTGTGTACTTCATGAATGACAAGGCACAGCTGCAACTATAAGAAAAAGGAGAACTGCTTCACATGTTTCTTTGCCCAATCAGAGAAATACCTGAACTAGAAACTTACTGTAACATAACCTTCTTATGTAAAATAAGTATAGCTTCCAGTATATTGTATATTTTAAAGTTAGGGAATTCAAAGATTTAGGGTTGCCTGTAATGTATATGATGAACAGATGTAGCAGAGTTCAGATTCCTAAACTGAGGATAATACATTGAGATGTATTTCAGTCTTAAATTCAGTCCTCATTGGCCAAAGCATCAGCACACTGTAATATCCTCATGCAATTACTTTCCATCTTGTCATCTTTGCCATTAAAAATGGCTGACAGTGGGGTTTTTTTTTTTAAGGTGGATGAAGTAGTTTCATTAATGTAGATATGGTCAATCCCTCTCATATCAAAACACCCGTACTCTAGGCTTTATAGTACAATAAACTAGTTTTGCCATCTTCCTTTTCTTTTCCCCCAGACAGTGGTATGTAGCACTGTATGGGTAACTAACATGTTAGGAGAACAAGGTAAAAAAACTAAACCAAAACAACAACAACAAAAACCCAAACAAACAAAAAAAAACCCCCACCAAAAAACAAAACAAAATAAAAACCAACCTCCCCTCCCCTCCAAAAAAAAAACCAAAAAAACCAAAATACCCCAACCCAAAATCCAGCATCAATATCACCCTTGGTTATTTGGAAAATAACTGGGAGAACTCTGATGCACTGGTAGTTTATCTGGTGGATGTTAGAATTGTTTTCTGTGAATTGCATTGCATTCCCAGTTTGTTGGTTTTGTTTGTGGTCATCTCTGAATGTGTGGTGGGCTTATTAATGTTTTTATCTTTGTAGTAGACATGTGACTCATATTCATGCTTGATATTTACTAGCTAGATCACAAAGAATCATGCAGAATATTCTGAGGTAGAAAGGACCCACAAGGGTCATTGAGTGCACCTCACAAGTGAACAGCCATAGAGGGATTGAACCGACAACCTTGGCATCGTTAGAACTATGCTCTAACCAGCTGAGCCATGAAAACTTAATTCAGTTCTACATATTAGAGTTCCTGTAAACTTGACAAAATACATTGTGAATGCAGAGGCAAAATAGATTTATAGTAGGTGTTCAAAGCCCAGGTAGTGTTTCTGTAAAACACAACTGTGGTACATAAAGTAAGAAACGTTACAGAAACCAATGGGAGGTTCTTGAAGAACATAAATACTTCTAAGATTTCCCCTTCCTTTTCATTGTTGTGTGTATAAAGATAATATCCAGTTCTGTCTGGAAGTGGGGGGTGAAAAGGGATGGATTTGAAATGTTGCACTGAGGCTACAAGTCAGGGCTGTAATAAAGTCAGTGGATGAGGAGAGACAGAGACTTCAGGAACAGTACTTCAAACTGAATGCCTGCAATAATAAGTGATGACTCTGCACTCCCCCTCCAGGCTGTATGGCATTTAAAAAATACATGCTGAAGAACCTCTGTACCCCTGGAAAAAAAAGGCAGAGAGATTTCTGCTGTGTCTTTTACTCCTGCTGAGTCAGTTTAAGCATCTAGGTCAGGTTTCACCTCCCTGCAATTAAATTTTGTTCAGTTCTTGCATCTTTCTTAAAAGCCACTGTAGTGGTTGATTGGTTTCTTCAGAGCAACTTGAAAAGGATTTGATGACAGCTGAAATAAGCTTATGTTCCTGGACATGGGGTAGTACTAGACATGGTAACTCAAGAGGTTACAGAAGAGTAGAGGAAAGCGAGAGGTGCTGTACTGCTTTAGGAAGCATTTAATTGTAGTCTTGGGCTTCACATTATGTTGATGCAGGGGAGATGCAAGACAAGAAGAGCTGTTTCTCTTCACTCTTTGCTTTGAGATAAGACCACAGATAAAGATGCTTCTGAGGTACAGCATTTTAAGCAGGTTATCTAAGTACAACTCTGAAAAATGAAGTCTCTTTGCTGTGAGCTAGAACTGGCTCCTAACTGGCATGCTTGAAGTGTGAATAGAGCAAGTTGGGTCTGTCTGCACCAGCTTATACAGACAAGCCTGAGGCAGAGCTTAGAAACAAAACATCACTTCTTCAGGAATCTGTGTTTTTACAATCACCAACCTGGACTGTGAGAGGCAAAGGAGGAAGGTATGTGTTCACCACTTGTCAGGATGGATGCAGGCAAAAATTACAGTTGACCAAGGTGTGGAGAGCCTGGGAGGAGTTTGAAGACTTCCATCCAAGTCCAGCCTTGCCAGGCCCTCTGCAGACACTGTTAATTTAGTGTTGTGACTCTTTTTTCTGTGTATTTGCCCAACCTGGGTTGTATTATAGCCCAGAGCAGAAGTTTGTGAAGAATTTAAAGTGGTAATTTACACCTAGCTGATCTTCCAGGTCCTCTCAAACATCATATATGTACTGCTGCAGATTAAACCCAGCAGCTTCCTTATTTGCATGAATGTTCTTAAGTTGTCCTCTCCTAATGGCCATAGCTTGTCACAAGACAAACTTTAAAATTACAGTCATGAGATTAAATGGCTGATCAGTCTTCCTGTTTCATTGCTCAAATAACTTTTATGCATTGTGATGAGGGGAAGGCATAATTAGAGCTGTAGAAATAGGGGGGTTTTGTGTTTGCTGGTTGGTAATTGTCTAAAAGATTTCTGTGTTTTTGTAATGCGAAGGAAATATCTTAAAAACAAAAGACACCCCTCCAAAAACATCAAACATACCTCACATTTTATTTAAGTAAAATAAGTCCTTTTTTGTTCTGCCCTAATCCTTAATGTACTTTTGAGAGGAAATCCTCGACAATGGGTGATTCGTGTTAGTCTATGAAATCAGGAGTTGTTTTCCTAAATACGAAAAGATGTTAAGACACTTGAGATGGATCGAGGATAGAGACAGCTGGACCAAAAGCTGATATACAGCAGGTGAAATGGGTAATCCTGAGACAATGAATTCTAGGTTTTGAAACTTGTGCATTGATAAGATGTACTCCATCTGTCATTAGCTATCAAGTATTCCTGTTGAGAGACAGGTTGTAAAATTCAGAGTAGCAGCAACTTCTGTGGACTTAAAATTTGCTTTGTAGTATTAACATATAAATTTAATTTTAGACAAGGTTTTAAAGACTGTCTTCCAGAGTGAAGAAAAGTAAAGGAAATCTGCCTGGAGTCTATGCCAAGAGGGTGATCTTTACAAATTGACAAAGATTCCTTATGATCAATCAGCCTGTCTTAGTTTAAGTGAGGAAGATACCAAACACACTGACTGCATCCTGGATATAATTAATGTATTCATATAGAGCAAGAGGCCAAAGACAGGTTTCCTTCAGTGTATTACATTATAGCAGAGAGCCCTTGACAATTAGGGTGGGTGTGCACACTTGTAGAAAGGAGGCTGCAGCTTTTGGATTTGGTGGTGTTGGACAGGAATGACAATTGCAGCACCTCATTTAGTCACCTGAGCTTTGTCAGCCAGGGTCTCAATGTAGCTTATGGAGAAATGCTTCCCTTAAGCACTCATTGATGTAGTTAGGGTTCTGCTCTGAGTCAGTGTCTGCAGGAACCTGTTCCACTACAGAGGGACCAAGGGGTATCAGTTGGAGACTTTTTTTTCCCCCAAACCTTTTTTTTTTTTTTTTTGGTGGGAGTGTTTTGGTTTGGTTTTAGTTTTTTGATTTTGTTGTTTTGTTAACTCAAGTGAAATCACTGCTTCAGGGAATCACTCTTTGTGGAACTATACCTTTAAAATCATCAGAAAGTGAAACTCATGCAGGATGGCACTTGAGCTATTTATCTGAGTATAAACACAGGATTCATGTTAGCTGCCTAAAGTTTCTTGCAAGATTTAGATCTTGGAGGTTACATCCATGAGTCTGGTAATACCCTCCTTTTCACCTGTTTTCCAGCTGTATCACAACAGAACCAGTGGAAGTAATTTCAGATGGATTTTGCTATCTAACAAGATCTTTGCAAATGTTTCACCAAGTGAGATTTTTAGGAACCACTATGATATGGTGAAGAGTGGAATGAAAACTTTCACTGCTCAGCTGAATTACTGCAGCTGATGGTCAAAGGATGCAGAAGTACTGCTACTGCTCTTACCTGGCTCTCTCCACCTACCTAAATTTTTTGTCAAAGATGTTATCTGGATTCAGACTTCAGATTTGGCTTCTGTAACCCATGAACTAGTCTTTAGTGGTGACTGTGTGAATAATAATGCTTAGGATCTCTCTGGATATCTATTCAGCTAGGAATGGGGCAAGGAGCGACAAGGGGAAGAGACTATACCTGTGGCCTGTAGCTGTGCTGGGAAATCTCATCAGAAAGTCCATGTCTGGCCTTCTGGCAGGTGATACAGAGACTTGGAAAAAAACTCCAGCATCGACTTTTTATTCACCGGGGGCTGTGATAGCAAAAGAGTCAGGGAATACCTACAAGCCATGAGGTGCTCTATGTGGAGGGGCCATCTCTGATATCTTCCTGGTCCCATTAGTGTGCCTGGACTAGTGTAGCAGGAGAACTGGCAAATCAGCAGTAAACTTTCACTGAAAGCAGGAGTCCCCAGATTGGCCTTTTGGCCAGCAGAGCTGCGGTGATTTGGAAATCCTGGATCTCTGCATGCACAGGCTATTGGCATTCCTAGTGATGCTTCTCAGCCCAATACAATGTTGATGGGAGTCATTGCAGTTTTTGACAGATAGCATAGATTTCTGCTCTGGGATCATCACTGCCTCTGAAAGCATCCTGGGGTCATGACAGGGCCAAAGGTGTGGTGTATAAGTTCTCCTGAGCTCCAGCTTGTGTGGTCTGAGTCCTGTTCTGCTGGGTGTTGTGCTGAGTACTTGCTCACTTCTTTGAAAGCAGAGACTGACACCTTCTGTAGACCAAGATCTACATGATATTGGTCATTTTTTCCAAACTGAATCCAGTGGCTGGGTGTTTAAACGGCTGTATAACACAACAGGTAACAGCCTGGTGCCATTAATCTACCTGTTTTCACATGGAGCCTAAACCTATGAAGAGTTTCATGCTTAAAAGTAAGAAGCCTCAGCTTTTCCAGGGAAAAGTTAACACTCAGACGTGGTAGCTAAAAGGCTTGGCCTCCTTAACATTGCAAAAATATCCCATTAGTCATTTTTCCTGTGTTGCTGTGATTAGTCTTCATTGTTTGTGTATTAGAGGGTTTCCTCAGGAACTGTGGAAACAATCTCTTCCAGAGATTGCCAGAAGAGTATTGCTTGCTGTGGGAATAAAGAGAACACTCAGTGAGAGCGGGGCAGTATCAAATGTGTCCACAGATGTATACCTGAACCTTACATTAGCAGGACAAGTGCATAATCACCTTGTATATACAATTGAATTAAGTACACACTGTTGAACTGTTTGGCTTTCAGCTCCTGCAGGCGATTCAGGCTTCCTTTGAGCCTTTGTGTCGTAAAGGAAGGGCCACTGTTTTCTTGCAGAGTGTTTGGCTGCGTTGCAACAAACCTGGTTACTGATGCCCCGGCATACTTTGATTGATGCACAGATCAAGTGACTGTTGGGAGTGGCTTTTGGGGTGACGTCCCACGTACAATGATGTCAGCAAAAGATTTTAAAAAATTTAGGTGTGGCATAATCTGCCAATTAAACTGATTAGTGCTGTGGCTGAGTCCTGAGAAGGAGCTCTGACTACAGCCCTGCTTGTTGAAGTCTTTCACGTAGTGCCTTTGGCTCACCTTGTACGAGACTTTTACCAAGTACCTTCACTGCAGGGTGCTGTAAATTGTGGTAGGATACCATAACAAGGGCTGTGTGCTAGCTCACTTGCCATCAGGGGAAATCTGATACTGCCTCACAAATGTCCCTGGCTGCTTGGAAGCTGTGACACTGCAGGAGGTCCTGTGGCTCCCGTGGGATCGGAATGGAGTGCATCACTGCTCTGTTGGCAGAAGTGAAAGCTAGCCAGGAGGCAATGCAGGCTGGGCAGAAGGCACTAAAGCATGATGTGGAAACATCTCAGAAGGAAATCAGAACGGTGTTAGCATTGCAGAGGAGCCAGCAACAGGTGAAAGAAGATCTCAAAGCAGAGATGAAGTCCAGTCACTTGGATATAAGAACTGTGCTTGAGGAAATACAGCGAGTAAGAGAAGAAATGCAAGCTCGATTAAATACTCAGGCTGATCTGGTCTTACTGATCAAAGAAGTGAGCACCAATTTAACATGTGTAGACAAGGCTTTCCAGAAAATGGAGGAGAGGCAGAAAGTTTTTACCAGCCTGCATCTTCCCATGAGAGAAAATGACGAGCAAGGATTTTTCTTTGAAAAATGCTTACACCAGACGCATATGGGTTTTGAAAGACCTGTGGAAGCTAACAGTTTGGATGAGGAATGTGAAAAGAAGGTGCTTGGGGGTAAGACAATTGCGACTGTAAGTGTGGGGAGAGAAGTGAGATTTTTCTGTTTGTGCTTGTCAAGAAATTTGTTTAGTCTACTTTGAATGCTTTGAAAAAATTTAATAGTTTTTAGAAATTGAATCTCCTGCTTAAAATAATTTCTAGTTAGTGTAGATACTACTACACATACCTTCCTAGTACATGACATGCAAAGGAGGGCTTTGATTTGGTCCTGCAAACCAAAAAAGTGTGTTAGAGATTCTTCTGGTAATCCAGCAACAATGCACAAGATAGGGAGGCTCAGGAAACCAGTAGCACCACGTAAGCTCTGAGGTAGCCAGACAAATACTATGTCAAATGCTGGGCAGAACCCCAGCACCTAAATGTAACTTTATGGAATGCACCCTGTGTATTGACAGTTGTGTATTTCTTGTTTCTGAATGACTATTAACTAGAGAAGCTGTGTATGAGAAACAGTTTGCTTCATGAAGGAACTTGGGGTTTAATGCTCTCTCCAGTGAACTGGAGTCAGCTGCTGTGCCATCCATATAATGGCTGTAGAGGGAGCGAGAGGATTTGTGGACCTTTTCCAAGATCCAGATCAAGTCTTCTGTGAATGATTCAATGATCAAAAGACTTAGTCTCTGCAAAATCACTGCTATTTCTTTTTCTTTACTGGTATGAAGAAGGATAGGAGTTCTGTCCAGTTACTGTACTACATGTAACTTGAAAATCTGATTTTCAGTCTTCCAAAACGAAGCTTTTCAACTACATTGGGTAAAGTGGTTTTGAGCCTGCTGGAGAGGAATCCAGAACCTGATTTAAAGGCAGACATTGTTCTGCATTACAAGTCTGACTGTATAGAGGTGGCAGGTGAACAGGCCCAAGTGAGAAGGACTTGGGCTGTTAACCAACACTGTCTTTAAATTAGACTCTGTCATTGATGTGGTGGTATCAGTAATCAGACGACTGGTGCTTATGTCTTAATGAAAGCATGGCTTTTGTTTTGACACCACAGCAATGCCTTCTATACAAATCTGGAAATGATCTGTCATTGCCCAAAGGTACATAGGCCATAAATAAACATTGTAGTGTCAGTGGTGTTAATCTGTAGAGGCAGTTCATGCTACGGAGGGTTCATGCCTTTCTGCATTTGAAGTGGCTGTGTATAGCACATGTCTATGATAAAATTGCCAACAGGAATGTCGTTTCACTTCATGCATGATTTTTGTTCAGCTTTTTTTAGTATAGTATCAAGGACTGACTTGGTTGGATGCTTGAATGAGTTACTTGGAAAATATTTGGTGGTCTGGGCAGTAGGATAAAAGCAGTGTTATGAAACTGACAAAGTGATAAGGGCTGGCTGAACT
The DNA here is from genome assembly GCA_013397375.1 of Toxostoma redivivum. NCBI lineage: Eukaryota > Metazoa > Chordata > Aves > Passeriformes > Mimidae > Toxostoma > Toxostoma redivivum. The sequence goes on along the minus strand of VXBI01010167.1, from coordinate 250,319 downwards.
CTGGAAACAATAGATATTTGGAGCCTTTTGTCATTTGTGGTTAGCTGTTGTATCACTGTATTTAAATGAAACTTCCTCATTAGGTAAATAACTGTGTGATGTGATTTCTTCCCAGAGTAAAAATTTTCTGCAATTGTTCAGGTTTAACACAGCTCTGTCAGGGTCCTAGAAATGTTTGTAAAACTAATTTCAAATATTTAATTAAATTATGAGACTAGCATCTGTATCAATGAATTTACCCAATGCTCTCACATCAAGAATAATGCTCTAGCTCTCTATTTGTCATAAGTGGAGCATTCAGGAATGGAGGTGGAATATATGAGGGAGTAGGAGTATGTAAGCCAGTAGGGAAGGGAAGAAGTGACTCTACATGTTTATTCTCTAGTCCTTGCTCTTTTTTCCCCCTCTCTTCTTCATTATTATCTCTTGTGATTTTTGAAGAAGCTTCAGAAGGTAACCAGTAGTTTCTACACACAGTATTGTCCATAAAATCGCTGGAAATTTGACACAGTTGCTCTCAGATGTGAACTGGCATTTCTGTAAAAATGTCTACCCAAAAGACATTGTTTTATCTTCACATGGAGAAAAGAAGTCACGTTAGTTAAATGGTAGTAGAAATAATTAGAACTGGCAGCAAAGCTGGATCCTTTTGTCCTACAAATTTTTATTTTGATTTGGGTTTGATACACCTTTTAATAGCTCTAATATTAAACTGCACGATGGTATGTTTCTAATTGAAAATACACTCTTTAACAGTCTGTATCTGACCAGAAGTGTGCGGAAATCTCCAAGAATACAAGGGCATTTGAACATTATAAAGCATGATATGATATTCTCTAACTAGCAGAAAATCTTATCCAGAGAGGATTTATCTGGGAAATTAATAGGTTCAGGAGGCACTTTATACCAGGCTCATTAAAGAAGGCACGGAGGACATTAGTAGTTTAAACAGGAAAACTGTTTTCAAATATTTTGAAAACAAATGCAGACTGTGGAAAACTGATGTATTAATGCAATAGCTGATATGTCAGTCACACTAACATTAACTGGCAATCAAAGCTTTTGTTCTTAATACTGTCTCCAGTTGTGAGATTGAACCTTACACTGCTGGGATGATTCTGGAGTCATTTGACAGCCTTCAAACCTTGGGATTCAGAAAGGGTTGAGTCTTGTTGCCTAATTTGTTCCCTGTTTTTTTCTGCATGTTCCTATCTTTCTTTTCTCCAGATCTCACCTCTCAGGTTTTTTCACTCTATCGTGAAGAAATCTTGTTAAGTTGAAACTGTACAAAGTAATCTGCTTAGATGTCTTCATTAAATTGCCAAGGGATATTTATCTATTGCATCAGCCTTTTATTGCAAAATTGTTTGCTCATTCCCTTTGTGATCAAGGGGGAAAGACTGGCCCTATCTGCGCAGCAGAACTGTACTCCCTTTCCAGTCTGAAGGCAGCAGAGAAACTTGAAAATACAAGTCAAGTGCTGATTTATGTAATCTGGTTTCCTCTGACATGAGGATTGTGTACTGTGAAAGCATTGAGGTTGCCACAAAACAAAGAATATTAAATCAATAATGTAATTTCAGGACTGTGAATATACATTAAAATATATTACATATTAGGGCCTTTTTAAAATCTTATCCTTGTGACTGAAAATTGCAAGCACTAAGAAATGCTGCAAGACCTCTAGTTAATAAAGCTCAAGGGTCAGCTACAGAGAGGGGATTTTTTTACAATTAAAATTTAAAAGGAAAAAAAATAACAAAGGAAATGTAGATAAAATGGTTTTGTATTCATCAGTACTTTAGAGTGCAGGAAATACGAATTCCATGTTGCACAACAAAAGTGGACAACTCACATTAGAAATAAGTTACTGAATAGAATGGATGACAGAGATCTTGCATTTTATAAAAGTAATTTTTCAAAGCCCAGTGTGAAGAGTAAGGTGAAAAGTATGCCACAGAATACACGAAGGTGAGGATGAAGTGCAAAACACTGGATCCAAGGTTATGGTGTTAGGAATTAACAGATTGATAGTACCTGCTCTGCAGTGCTACTGAAATAACGCTTTCTCCTAGATAGTATTTCAGCAAGTGTTTGTAGGAATTTGTGATTACTTTCTTTTGCACCTGTCCTTTACATTTTGGTGAGGTTTCAGCATGGAATGCATATTAATTAGTTGTTGTTGTTGTTGTCTCAGTTGACAAGGGCAAGCAGCGGAGTCCCAAGAGCTCATGCGTACGGACTCAAGCCTCCACAGATGCGCGTTCACCTGGCACAAAAGCAGCTGAGTTGACACAGTACAAAACAAAATGTGAGACCCAAAGTGGAATCATCCTGCAGCTGAAAAAATTCCTGACATCCAGTAACCAGAAGTTTGAAGCATTAACAGTTGTCATCCAGCACCTGCAGTCTGAGGTAAAATCTCACAACTCATCAATTTTGGCTTTAATTATTTGAACTCTTCTCAGCAAGGGCTTCAGAAAATATTAATATACTGATACTAAATTTTGTGTTTCCATTCCAGTGGTTTCTGTTTTCCTGTGGAGGTTATACTTCTAGCTAGGAGTCTGTACTTCTAGTTGACTAGACAAAAAATCAAACCCATGACACTGGGCTTTGTGGCCTCTGCACACTTCACATACTCTTTAAAAGAGTTTTAGATGTTTGTAGTCAGAGAGTCCATGAAAGCTGACTAGCTGAGTAGCTTTCCAAGTATGTACTTCAAGTTCTGCCCTTGTAGTAAAGTCTAATTTCAACAGATAATCTACATTGCCTTGCTTTGTTATCTGACATTGGATGGAAGACTATTTAAGGGATAGATATGTTTTTGAGCTACTCAGAATAAAGTCTGAATTGTTACAGTTTTATTTATTAAATCCTGCATTGTTGATGGTGTCTTAAAATTATTAATAAAAATACAGAAATGTATCTGGAATTATAGAGTGGAATGAATCTGATGTGGCTTAATCTTAACTTTTCTAATCTGTTTGAAATATGTAATCACTTAATGAGTTTGATACTACACTAGAAACTGTTGGTCTGCTTTGAAAACTGGAGGAAAGAAAAATGTGAAGTCAAGGAAACTATAACAGTTATGAGTTTATAGTGCACAGCTGATGCAGGCTTTAACAGCTGTTTCTCTTGCATTTATAACTAATGTTCTAAGATTGGTATCAATTTAATTTCAACTCTTCCGCTACATGGTGATTTTACAATCTGGTATGCAAAAAAGCACTAAATTGTCCTAATATTCTGGCAAAAGTTTAACATTCTCATGGGATAATATCTGCTTGCTTTCATTTAATCTAAAAATACTGCATTTATCTCCTAGTTCTGGTTCAACTCTAAGAGCAGTGGCTCTTAGCCAGTTTTCTGGGATTGGTTTGGTTGGGTTTTTTTAAACTCTTGATTGAAGCACCTTTCTCTGCCTAAGGAATTAGCTTGAGATGTTCAAAGCAATTTGATACAGGATTTTTGGATGCCTGTCATCTAACCTGATATTGTGAAATTTAAAATAAAAGTCTCACTGTTAAACTTCTGAGCAATCTTCTAATTACCATAGAATAAGCACACTGATTTTTTTTTTTTTTTTTTTTGGTAACTCTTAAAATTAAATATCTTGGCCTAGTTTCTTCTCTCAAATATTTTTATTGCAACATTTTAAAACTCAAAAATACTTTATAAATGTCATGTTTAGTAAGCAGCCCATCATACTAATTTGCTTCTTCTGGGCTATTTTACTGGTTGGTCTTGCCTAAATGTGGTGGTTTTTAAAGAATAATCAGGGGTTTAATTGAGGAAAAAGTGATTCTGAAGGAGAGAAGAGAGAACTGCATGGAAGAAACTAGTAATTTTGCTCCTTATTCCTTTTTGTTAGTCTTTTGCAGATGGAAAGGAGTCAGATTATATAAAATTAGTAATCTTGGACAGTTAAGTTTGAGCACATGAAACTGAGGTAGATATGACACATTGGTACATTTCCATACCAGTTATTGATTTTGAGGTTGGTCTCTTCTTTCCTGGGGTAAGACAATACTTGCTGAAGACTCATTGCCTTACTCTGGGGGAAGTACCATAGGGATGAGAAGGACTCTTCTGTTGTGGTGCTGTAAGGAATACTTAAAATCTGTTTGTTAGCTGTGGGAAATATCCTGAAGGATTTCACTGTTCTAGGGAACACTTGAAGAGTAGTTTTAATTTTGTTTGTTTGAGGTTTTTTTCCTTTAGGGTAAGGGGTGGAGTCGGGTATAGCTAACAGTCTTAGCTGCCCATAGGGTTATTTGTCTGAAGTATCCCTTGGGGACCCATTTGATGTTGTTTTCAAACTGGATAAACTCAGGGAGAAATTTCAAGTCAGGCTTTAACTCATGAGGCAGGTTCTCATAGGTTAACTACTGCAGAGCCAACTGACAGTAGTTTCAGCTTCTCTGTCTTTTTAAAAAAATATTTTTAAACCATGCCTAGCTGATTACATGAGGAACAAAGCTGTACTTCCATTCTTCCCATTAGAGCAAGTGTGAAGTGACACGATGCAGCCTCAGAAACAGCTTGCTGGAACCAGAGGGAGGACCTGCTCTGGACTCCTCTGGTGCTGTTCTGTCCCTACAGAAAGCCGATTCAGCCCACCACTGCCAGAAAGCTAAAGCAGCCAAAGTGTATTTTTTTGCCAGGTGGTGACGTGAATTGTCCTAATGTTTGATTAGAGCCAGTGTGAGGGTGAGATGGGGTGAAGGACGGGCTGCCTGGCCAAATGGAGTGAAGTACTAGAGGGAGCACTTGGGTCACTTTGAGGCTGGGCAGCCCAGCTTGAGTCTCTTGGCAAAATCTGCTGCAGCCTCTCCTGCTTTCCCTCCAAAGCTGAAGTGACTGGGATATGATTTGGCTGTTAGATTTAGTTTTTTACTGTCAGGTTAGGTTTTTTTCCCCCCAAGAGTTCCCAAAGTATTTCTGCACAAAAGTCTAAAGTTGTTTCTTATGAGCTCATTTGAAGTGGAATATAGCTGTGAACGAAATTAGGACTTGCTGGCAGTGACTTCTGTCATAACTGCAGCTAGCCCATCTGGAATGAGGTTAAGAGGCTACTGTCAAAGGGTTAAATGGGATTGAGCAATGCTGCTCTGCTGGGTCTAGTTGAGCAGGAATCTCTCAAAAAGCCCTGAGCTCAAACCTGTTTGTTGCAAGAGTTACCTTGGAGCTGTCAATAGTAACAGCTGCTTCTGATAAAACCTTGCCACTTGATCTGCTGGTGTTTCTTTAGGGAGGATGGGGAGGGTGTCTTTGCTTAGCTACCTTTACCAAGACTGTTACGAGTTTAAAAATCCTAAAAGCCTGATTTCTGCCTCACAGAAGCTATTGTTGCACTGGGTTAATGCTAGATGGAAAACCTCTTGGCATCCAGAATGTTTGATGGCAGTGTGATGAGAACACTGAGTTTTTCCATTGTTGGACAGCTGTGTGTGTGCTGGCAGTGATAGGAACACATGTTGAACTGTGCACTAATCACAAAAGCAAGTGGAGTCCTTCTAGAGTTCTGCACTTCCCCTGATCCCCTGGTAATTCCTGTTACTTCATGACTGCTGTTTTTTAAGTTCAAACAAGAAATGAAAAGTGGCAGAGGAAATGGTGAAATTGGCCGTTTACAATAAGTGCATGAAGTGCCAAGGAAGGCTGTTTTCTATTAACCTTCAACTTCATTGAGCTCTGAAATTTGCACTACTGCATTTGAGTTGATCTTTTAACTTCCACTAGTATTTTTTTTTTAATTTATTGTCCCTTCAGTAAAAGATATGTCCACAGATGCTTTAAATACATGGTTAGCATGTCTGTGATAAGTTAGGTTGGGGATGCCACTCTTGCAGCTCTCCCCTCTCTTCCCTAGCCCTTGTGTATGCTTGGGCTTCTTTGGAAGCCAGTAAAAAAATTACTATGGGTCTAGTTTTACAGGTCCGTCCATGTCGAAAGTGTTTCCCATGCAGTGGTTCACTGTGGAAAGGAGTGGAAGTGAAGAACTGCCAGTGCTGGGGTGGGGTGGGAATGTGTGTCTGAGAGGTCTGAAGCTGTGGCTAGGAGCCAGATGCTTCCTTGGGAAGCAAAAAGTCCCAGTACATCACTAGCTGATGAGGCTGAGGCTATGGCAGCTCCTGCCTGAGCCTCTGCTTCTTGTCTCCTGAGAGGTGTTCAGCCCCTTCCCCTGCCTCAGGGCTGCCCCCCAAGGTTGTGTGAGCCCTGCAGCTGGGCTGTTCTAACCTCCAACTCACTGCTGTGTATGAACTCTTATATCTTTGGGAGTGCAGGGTGATTGTTTTAGCAGTGTGCTACTAGCTTGGTTTTAAATCTAGTTTTAAATTTGTATGTCTAAGGCAGATTTAGCTGTCAAAAAAGGGTAATGTGTAGTTAGAATAGCTTTGTAACTGTTCAAAGTGTGAATTGACAGATATTTCATCTTCTCATTTTAGTGCATAAACTGCTACATTCAGAACTACTACCTAAACTGTTTAAAAAATGTAGAACACAATATGTTTAGTTATTATGAATATCCATTTTTATTTTTCTAGTTTAATAAATGAATCCAATTAAGCATCTCAGTAATTCTCTACAGGTTCTGCTATAGAAATGGGCTTCAAATTTGTATGTGTGAAACAGGATACTATACAGATGAAAAGAAACTGTTCCACTGTTGTGCTTTTCTTGGTATTGTGACGACTTGGGAATGTTGTGGTGCCGTCTTTAAGAAGTTTCCTTAGTAGAGGAAAAGGCCATTTGAGAAGGGTGTAGAGCCTTGACAGTAATGTTTGGATAACACTAATTGTGGATGTGACACAGGAAACAACATGGGGAATGTGCTAGAAATTGTGTGACTGAGCAGGCTTCAGCATTTCTAGGTGGAAATAGGAATTAACCATTAGTATATGACCTGTTGTAGCTGGCATTTCCTGACATGTGCCTGACTGTAAGAGTCAAATACTAGTTTCCTTGGAAACTTAGCAGTTTAAAACAGGTTTTTTCCATTTAGGAATACATGAGCACATCTATCAGAAATGTTTGTCCTGGCCTTTGTGGAAGTTCAGCAGAAAATGTTTATATTTATCAAATGAGAAATGCATATCTAGGTTAAGGGGCAGAAGTACACATTGCATCATTGAACCCCAAGAGTTTTGGAGTAGTCATGTCTTTTGACCTGTAAGTCCTGTTGTTTAGAGCAGCTGTCTTTGAGTAAAACATTGTTTTGATTTTCTAGAACCTAAAATCAAACTTGGCCAGTTCCAATTAGAATTTCATATGAGGTGTATCTGGCTTCCCAAAATATGGACATAACTTTTTACGAGAGAGACTAAGGATATGTAATTGAGATAATTTTTGTGCTTCTTTACTTTAAAAAAAAAAAAAAAAAAGAAAAATCATGAGGAAGTCAAAATGTAATATCCTGGATTTGAAGAATGCAATTATTTTCTGTTTTGTAACAGAGAGTATTAGAATAATACTACAGTAGCTTCCCCCTGTAGAGAAAACTTAGGCCCTGGAAACCTGTGTCTGACAGGTAGCAGCTGGAAAGCAAGGAAGTTTCAGATGATTTTCAAGGTCTCTATAAAGTGTGGTATGAATTAACAAAAATGGTTTTGGCAACAGATTGAAGGCTTGTGAACTATAACATCCAGAAAGACATTTTAATCCATTAATTACTATGAAACAAGGCTCTGATGGAAATAACTTTTTAGAAGATGCGTCAGTTAAGCAATTTATTTTGTACATCTGGATATTCAGAATGGGTTACAGCTGAAAAGAATTGAGAGTCCTGTGCTATAGCTACTCCTAGCAAAAGGTGTCTTGGAAAAAGATACATTTGACTGAAACAAACTTGATGTTTCAGGCAACAAGTGTTGTTTTCCAAGCAACATGACCACCTTGTTATTTCTTGTAATTAATTTTTTTTTTCAAAAAGCCTGCAGAATTAGTGACAGGAGCAAAATAGAGGTATCTATTGCAAAATTTAAGGGAGCAGTTAGTAGAAGAAAGAAAGTAACATGTTTCAATCTTATTTCCTTGATTTTTACTACCTTTTCAGGTGAAATTCTGAACAGTCTTAAAAATGAAATTAATAGTGTAATATTATGCTCAAGCATAGGCTGTTATTACAACACTTTGAATAACTTTAAAATGGTAATAACAATTTTATAGACGTGAGAAAAATTCTGATGGTATAACTTGTCAAAGTTGAATGGTATCTGGTGGGTACTGTCATGTTCAAGTGAGTTGGACTGAGACAGAAAGCTTTAGAAAATACTGAGAAATAAATAATTGCTTAGATGAGCTAAACTTAGTTTTTGTGATACAGGAGTTTCTACAGGGAAGAAAGGAGTCATTCTGTGTGAGAAGTAAGAATTAATATTAGCATTCAGAAATGCTGTAAAGTAACAAACAGGCTGTTAAAGAGAGGTAAAATTAAATAGTCCATCATATTACACCTGGACCTATCTTTGCAGGGCTATTGCATGAAGATGGACATGACTTCTAAATAGGAAAACTAAGATTCCTGTGAGCCTAAGATCGTATGTGAAGCTTGCAAAAGCATGAAGAGCCCACAAGTAAATGTGTTAAATACACAGTGACTCATAGGAATCCTGTTTGGCTGGTTCTCTGCTTTAGTGTTTTATACACTAAACATCAGGGGAAAAAAAATCTGATTCTACACAGATGTACCTAGTAGATAAAAAAAGTAGAATATTAGAAATCACAGTGAACCTCTATCAGCTAATCATGTAAATGCTGTATTCTGAGTCTTAATTCTGCCTGAAGTATGTCAAGGTGAAAACTGATGGCATATTTCAGTTGGTAAGACAGCAGTGCATAATACAAATGAGGCCAAGAGTAAATTAGAAGTATTCATTTCACTGTATATTTATTGATTGGAGATGGTAAATGACATTTTTCTTTATCACAGTAACAGTCTGCTGCTTCTTTCAAAAATATGCATGGAGCATCGAGTGTAAATCCTGTTTGTTGTACTGCTTCCTTGGCTTATTTCTTTAGCTTGCTTTTCCATTGACTGATGGAGAGGAACAGACATTGAAGGAGGTTTTAAGTGAAGTACAGAGTAGGTGAGTTTAAAAGAAATAAATTTCTAAAATTGCCAATATTTAATGAGAAGACTTACTTAGAGGATTGGATTTAGCTAGAAAAGAAGGAACAGGGACAGGTAGAAATACTGTGGTATAAAAACCACAATCATCAAGTGTCATACTGCAAAGCGGATATGAATGGCCCTTTTGTTGTCCCTTCCTAATTACCTCCAGGCTGTAGCTGATGACAAGGGAGCGACTGGAGTTTATGCAAAGATGTGACTCAATTTGTACACTACAGCCAATGATGATGATGATCATGTTTTTATGACTGGAGCAGCACAAGGATGGAGTAGACATAAATTTCTAATGCTTCGTACCCAAGAGGAGAATCTCCTTTGGATGACAAAGACATCCTGTTGACAACTGAGACTGTACCAGTATTAAAAAATATTTAAATTATGATTTTTTTTTTGCCATACAACCTCAGCACATCTCCAGTAGGGTGTAAACATACATGTTACATAAGTGCTTGCAAATTTACTAATTTAAGACTAATCTATTATGTTTTTAAAATGCTCAGCATTCCTCTCTAAGTTTAATTTTATGAATAAGTGCTTGTAGTTTGGTTTGACAGTAAATGGCTTACAAAAACCAGACTAAATAAATAAAACTGATTTGACCCTGTATATGATAGTAAAACACATTTAAGTGCTTCTGTTCTTTGCATCGGTGAATTTATTTTATGCACTCTGAACAAATTTTATTTAGGCTATTATAATAAAATGCTTTTTGAAAAAAAGCATCATAATGCTTTTATATTTAACACTTAATTTTCTACTCTTTTAAATTCTGAGTCTTGAAGTTACTTGTTTGTGAAGTGTATTGCTGCTGAAAACTAGAAGGTTGATTACAGCCTTCCCAGTCAGAGATGTTCCCACCTGGCAGTTATGTCAGTGAGATGTTCAGGTGCTGTACTTCTCCTGAGACACAGAGCTGCCCATCCTATCTGCACACTCCAGAGGGCTTGCTACTGGCATTGCCAGAGCCCTTCTCCACCTTCTCTGAGCAGGCACCACGTTGCATCCCGGTGCTGAGAGGAACATTCCAGTATGGCTGCTCCATTTGTCACAGGAAAATTCCCACAATGGGAATGATGGCCTGATTCCCTGGGGTATTTCATGGCCTAAAAGTGAGTTGTGTATCTTCCTTTGCAATGTACCAGTTCTCTGTAGTTTTTGGTTGCAGTGATCTAAGATACTGCTTCTGGATTTGTGCTGGGGTAGACTAGGCAACTGTGGCAGGTGGCTTATCACATAGATATCAGTGCCACATAGCTGCTTGAAATTAAAAAAGTAAACAATTACTGTATTTCGGTATGCAAATGTGAACTTTTTGTTATTGCTTCTTGTGATTTTTTCTTTCTATAGTACAGTTCCAAAAGAGTATTTGTTTCCCAAAGGAGTGTGCTTGTTTAAAATGTGAACTGTGATGTTTGGATAATTACTACTAGATTGGGCAATGTTAGCTTATTTGGACACACATAATAAAAACCCATTTTCTGCCTTGATTTGCTTTTTTATATTGAGTAACTGTTGAAGGACTTGCAGCTCTTAACATGGAGGAAAAATTTACAAAAGGTGATTAGGACTTTTTGACCAGGCACAGCCTATCTGTGACTCTCAAAGCCTTGATTTTGCAGGCAGAGCATGGGGCTCCCACACCAACATCACCCCACCTGGCCAGGAGCAGGAGTGTGCTGGGAAACCTGGAATGATTAGTCTGGCTAGTTACACGTCCTCTCAAGCAAATAGAAAGTTTCCACTTTGCTGCAAAACTTCATGCTCTTATATTTGTGGTCTGCAAAGTTGCTGTGGCATACTTGAGGAATGCCCACCTATTCCAGCTTAAGAACTGCTCAGAACCTGTTGTCTTGGAGGTAACTTGCGTCTGTCTTACATGAAGATTTGGTATATAGGTATGTAGCCAGGAAGGCTGTTTGTTTGTGTGCTTGGTACAAATATCTCTCTGTCTTATTCTGGAATGTGGATTTTTGTAGAGCTCCCTGCTTTCAAAGCAGAGAGCAATGAAAACCGTTCAGACAGTGATATGTCCTCATCCTTGTTTGTATCTAAAATGACCCTAGGCTGGTCTGTTTGAATCTCAAGCTGTAGCAAAACCAACTAGTTGCCAGGAAAAATACTCATAATTGGGCTGCATAACTGCCAACAAAACAAACGTGAATGACAAACTTCATCATTTATTCCGTTCCTGACTTGGTAGTTTTTGTTATCTTGAAGCTGTTGTGTTCTTTAACCTTCTACCTTGGGCCTCACCTTCCCAAGTGTCTTTGCTGTGGGGCATATGTCTCCCTGAACTTGCCAAATTTTCAAAATGTGAAGGATTTTTTAACTGGCTAATCTTTCTCAGAACAAGAAATGTCCAAGTCTCCCTTGTTATGCTGAGAACTTTTTTGTAGCATTCAATGGCAGAGGTGCACCACTCTAATATTGCCTGTGGCAAACCTTTTATCCCTAAACTCTGTTTTCATTCTTTCCTGTAACTTACATGTTTATGGCAGGGAGGATGTTTTGGTTAATGCAACCTTTGTAAAAAAGTCAAAAAAAGGTATAAAATAATCTACCTGATTTTCACATAAATTTATAAATTGTACCAGAAGAAATTGTGAAGGAGTATGAAGATCCTTCACGAGTCTCTAAGAACTAAATGAGGATGATCCTTATTGCTGGATTTATCTGGATAAAAATTGCTCAATCCTGTATGTTCTAACTTGGTTCTGCTCTTTGGATTTCTGCTATTGACTTTTCAACTATAATCTTGTTAAGCATAAACTAGAAGGTTGCTGGATATTCCAGCCCAAAGCGTATGCATACCTGTCTCTAAATTAAACACTGAAGATAGGCCCTTACTGGATTATTCAAGTGCTTTTGGTATTTTACTACATTTAGATTTCAGACTTTGGAAGCTTCAAAGTTTTCTTGGGGAAACCTCCATGCCTGCCACTTCAGTCTTAGATAAAAGTGTACTAAGTTAACTGCTAGTCACCTGACTACTTTAGGAGACTGCTTATCCATGTGAGGAACTTAGTCTTCTTATTTTAGGCTGGCAGGTTTTTTTCTGAATGTATTTGTGAGCAGTAGGTGATAATACAAATCCATCTGAATTTCTTGGATTTGTTAAACTATGAATGAGAACCTTAACTGAGGCAACAGGTTAAACGACACCAGTGAAAAGCAATAGGGCTTAGGAGCAGCAAGAAACATGAAAAAGATTACTAGGGCAGTATTATTTGATTTTGTTTTGGATTTTTAGTCTTAGCCTCTTGTTATTCCTTAGGGTGTGCTGATCGTGCATGCCCTTTTCTCATGAAATTTCTTCAACTGAAAGCAAATACAAAATGTGTAGACCGTGAAGAAGCCCATTTGGAAACACTGAACAAAGATGTTAGCATGTCCAAAGGTCTACAGCGTGGTACAGCCACTAGGGTGAATTTGAGATGTTTTGCTGACAGAGTGAGCTGGAAGAAAGCAGACTGTGTCTCAGTGTGCAAGGATGCAGCTCAACTCACTGCAGCATTCTCATTTTCATCAGCAGATGCTCTGTCCATAGTGGAAACACTGGCGTTGAACTGGAGTGAGATGATTCATCTCTCCTTTCTGTGCAGAGAAGCAGGGAAGAGCAGGGCAAGGCCTTTCAATAACTGAGCTCTCTGCTCTCCTGAGAATTTACTGTGGAGGGTGAGGCGTAGTTTTCAATCTTAGCCCACTGACACTGTAAAAAGCCTCTAAGTGCTTAATATAAAACTGCAACACAGCTGCTTAATAGCCCTACCAAAGTATAAAGTGTCCAAAGAATTGTTAAGGCTGCTTAAATTGAGTGATTGAAAGAGAATCTTTCTCATACAATGTCAAAAATGTAAATATTTCTAATAAAGGGTTGTCAGTTTCTTCTAACCAGCCTTTACAGCTGCATAATAATTTCCTAAAACTTGCAAATGAGTGTGCAGCATAAAAATGACTTATTTTGATTATTCTTGTGTCAGACCTTAATACATGACTGGGTTTTGGGTGCTCATTCTTTCTAGTTTTTCGTAAGAATGGTGTCTTTTACTGCTTTATTTGTTCTGCAGGCATGCAGTGAGTATTCCCTGCCTCCAGGACAGGGTGCTCTTAGGATATAAGTCTGTGGTCAGGCTGCAGTGGGTGACCAAGGGCAAAGGGGGAATTTGCTGTAAAGGTGACGTTTTCCTTGGGGAGAACCAGCTGTAGGTGTGGCTCGAACAGTCTGCAAATTCATCTACTGTGCTCAGTTGTGGACAAGTCTGTGTGATTTTTGTGCCAGTGATTTTTTATTCTTTTTTTTTCCTAATGTATCCTCGCTGAAGGAAAAGTATGCAAAGTGAGTTTTAAGCTGTTTGTGTGCACCAGGGCTGTTGAACATAAGCTTGAGCGTTGACAGCAGGAAAGCTGCTGTATCTGGCTCTCCCATTCAGCTTAGGCCTCCTGTGGCTTATTTTTGCATCAACAAATTAAGCGTGAAAGCAGTATACAGCAAACTCGAAACAGCTAAAAATAAGCTCGGTTATCTGCAGAGAAGGGCAGTGATTCACTCAGTGATCCCGGCTGCCGTCGGAGCAAGTGAAGATCGATCGATCTAATGTCTGGGCTCGCCTTTCATAAAAGAAGGGCTGTGGCTTTAAGTAATCGCTGGCTGTTTGTGCCAATTGCAGAAGCTGCAGTATCTGCCGCTGTCGGGAGCGCTGGGCGCGGAGGCAGGATAACCTGCGGAGGCAAGGTCCAGCCTTGACGCTCGGCCCGGCCAGACCTGCCCGGCTCGGTGGTGCCGCCGCCACCCGCGCGTCGCCGATGAGGGCCGGGGGGCCGAGCGGGGGGCTGCCGGCGCTGGAAGATGGGCTGCTCCAGCAGCAAGCTGTGCCTCTATTCTCAGTGTGCTGCAGCAAGGGTAACGAGTGCTTGTTTCGCAGGGAGCCGGCCGGGAGCACGGTGAAGTGCGCTGCCAGCCGGGCGGTGTGAGGTGCTTGCTGACCGCCGTGCCACCGAGCAGCTCCGCCGGGGCCGGGGCCGTGGCTGTGGCTGCGCCCTCCCCGGCTGCGGGTCTGGGGCACAGCGGCCTGGCCGGCTGCCTCCTCCTGGCCAGGGCACGGCTCCTGGGGAAAGCAGGGAGATGGGTGCTTCTGCTTTGTTATCATCTGTTCACACATTCCTTATGATTCTCTCGGTATAGGAAGCACCATCTATCTTAACATTAAGAGCTGCGAGCAGCAGGGTGGGTTGTATTCAACTTTGAACAGGGCTGTGCCTTTTCTTCATGGAAGAATGAGCATTTAGCAAAGTTCTTGGTTTTGTGTTTGAGTAAGCTTAAGATAAATATTTAATGCATGCCTCTTTCACATATACACTATACTTCTGTGCCCTTGACAGCTATCACTTGATTTGTTCTGGAGGCTTATGTTGCTACACCCACCATAAAATATATAATTAATTGCTTCAAAGGATTTTAATTGCAGAGCTACCCTGGAAAAAGCTGCTCTTTGTTTTAAAGTATAACTTCCTTAACAACAGAAGAACATCTGTGTATATTGTAACAGCTGAACTGTTATCCTAAATGAGTCATATATTGGCTTCTTGCTTCTGCCTCTTGTTTTTCCTACAGAACACATGTAAGTTAATTATTGGAAGGTGCCCTGCTCAGACCAATACTAACTAAACGTTTGGGGTTTTTTGCTCTTTCCTCTGCAGAGGGAGGAAGTGTTGAAGCAGCGGAAAGAGTTATCTCAAGAACTAGTTAACCTTCGAGGAGAACTAGGTAAGAATTTATTTTTGTATTCTTCTTGAGAACAGAAATGCAACAAAGCAAATCTGCAGAAGACAGATGCCCTGGTATTGTAATGGCAGTCATTTAATTCCCTGACTGAATTCTGCTCAGATGCTTTAAGTGCTGCGGAGCCCTGACAGCCTGACCTCAGGTTCACTGAATTCCTGGCACTGATCTTACTGCGCCTTGCGAGGCCTCCTTACAAAACATGCAGCTGATGACCAAAGCACTGACTTCTAAAAAATGGGAGGATGACTGACAGCATATATACTTTTGTTTGATCCCTGACTTGTTTGTGTGCTGTCTTGCAAAGATTTGCTGGCAAAAAATTAATAAACCTGTAAAACATACTGTGCAAAATCTGCATTTTTGCCTTAGTGACCTGTAGGTGAATGAGTGCAAAATTAACAGAAGGAAATGCTTCCAGGCTGATGAGATTATGAGATTAAATCTTTGAACTCATCCTAATGGACAGGTATTACATGAAATTGAGCTATAATGTGCAGGGGCTGGTTTTGCCAACTTTGAAGCTTGATTGAACTGCATTTAGTGGTAACTCCATGTCATGTATTTGACCTTAGCAGTTGTTCCAGGCAGGTCTCAGTAGGGGCTGGCTTTGAAAGAGCCTGGCCTTCCCCTGCCTTTGCATCTCGCTGTCCTCCTTGTGCCAGCATTGCTGCTGGGGCAGCCATGCCCCCCCCAATGCAGTGAGCTGCCTGGGGACCTAAGCCAGCTGAAACTATTGGCAGATTGTGCTGTTTTGCCAAAGCTGCCTGGCCTGACATCAGTATGTGACTGAAGGAGCACTGGGACCGGAGCAGAGAAAGGAGAAGGAGTAGCAGGGTGCAGGGTTGTGTTCCCCATCAGCTAATGCTTCTGTTACCCTAAAGTGACAACAGGACTAGAGTTTTAATGTGGAAATAGCCTTCTTGTGTCACTAAAAAGTTGTGCTATAAACTTTATAAACAGATTTCTTTTTATTTATGTACTTAATATGATTCTCTGAGCAACCCCACTTGTTTACCTCAAGAAAATAACTTCAGAAGGATTGCTACCAGAGCAAGAAGGTCTCTTTCCTTCTCTAGGCTTGTATCTTCAATATTATTTTTCCTTTATCAACCTAGGTACTATGTTTATCGCTTGCCTAGAAAGGGAAAATTCTGCTTAAATGGGTAGACCAAAAGCTGGCCAACACTTTCGCCCATTACCATATTTGAGGGTTTTGGTGGAGTTCGGGTTTTTTTGAAAGCTTAGTTCTTTGTAAGGATGACTCATGCTTAAAGGAGTTTTCCATAAACTTGTTATCTTTCCGCTTTGATTAGCGGCCTGCTGAGCTCATAAATGAGAATCCCATTGCAAGCCATTCAGTAGGCTGATAACTAGAAAAAAACCTTAAATGCAACTGTGCCTGATGGATCTGTGACACTCGAGTGCACAGAGCTCTCAGACAGAGATGATGGCTGATGTGCTGCTGGATGACGTCGCCAGCTGTTCCCCTCACGGAGCTGACCTTCCTGGGTCAGTTCTGCAGGAGCATCTGAATGGCAGCCTGGGGCTCACTTCCCTTTGTAAGGTTTCCAGACTATGGTTTCATGAAGCATTTATTTATCTTCATGGAGCTCCTTTGTCTTAACCATGTCATATGTCTAGCCTGTTTGTACTGTTCTCCTCAGCATGTAAAGGGAGTGGATTTAATTACAGCAATGAAAAACTCTCCAGATCTTCAATTCTATCTAGCTTTATAAAGAACTGCTTTGGTTTGTTTTTTTTTAAGTTAAATTAATAATTTGTTGACAAGGTGTGAGAAAGGCATTCTTATAACAGTAGCTTTAGCTAAAAATAATCTGCTTAAATACATACCTGCTAATCAGCTTTTTGTTGACACTGTTAAGTGGATACAGCTGAACTTAAGATTTCCATAGACTGTTTTGACGTAAGTACTGTGAATTTTTATCCACAGTATGATCTAAGCATAGGTTTTCTGGAAAAGTTAAGTGCAGTTTGAATCTTACTTTGGCCATGTAGATGTTTTGTGGAGTCTCAGCTGCCATGTTTTTAATGTCTGTTGGTTTGGGGACAAGTAGTCTCAGAAGAGGAACCAGGTGTGCCCAGCCCAGTGTAGCCTGTTCCCTGCATGCTGCTGAGTTTGAGAGGAACATGAAGTCTCCTGCAGCTTACATCCTGCACAGTTTAGATTTCTCAGTGTTTTGCTTTGAAGTTTGTGTACATTCCCAAGCTCCTTGATTTCCCTTGCAAGACCAAATGGGCTTGCTGTCAGATGGTCTGTTTTGATGGTCTGATGACCCTTTCTACCAAAATACCTTTTTGTTTAATGGCATGATATGCATTCTGGTCCCAGAATGTGACTGTGCCAGCCATGGGGCTGATGGTTACCAGACTTGCTTTCTGCTCTCCATCGCTATAAACATGTGCAAGGATTTTAGCAGTGATAGGTGTTTGGGCATGGGCTTTTCCAAAGGGAGTTCAAATTCAGTAACAGTTGCATTCTGAACTTGGCTGCCTTAAAATCTCCAGCTACAAAGACTAAACTTTGTGATTTGAATGTAGCCACCATAGTTCTGGGAGCCTGGAGCAGCTAGGGATGTCTTGCTTGTCAACTGTTCCTCTCCTTAAGATGCCAGCTAGTGTGTAAACTACTTACTTGTTTAATTATGTAAGTAAAAATTGCAAGGGCTGCATATTTCTTGAGAGGTGCGAAACTATTCCTCTAAATTAACTGCACTCCAAATTGTTTCAGAGCCTCCTCCTAACCATACTGGATGTGATCCAGCTCAGTCCTGCTACAAAACAGCAGGTGCAAAGCAGTCTCAGCTTGCGCCCACCTTGGCCTTTTGAACGTTGCCATTCATGAGCCTTTTTCTGTGGCCTGGAGAGGCCTGTGTGTACCCTGGACAGGCAGCCAATGCCAAACCACTCTCTCTCACCTCCAGCTGCTGCATGGCAATCGATAAACTGTATTCAGAAAACCTTCATGTTCTTTTTTATTAATAAATTATCTTCAAGATGCTTTGGAAGTTCAGATGGAAGACACTGTTGTGTTTTACAGTGAATGTGATTTGGTTTTCAGGTTAAGGCGATCTTTAAAAATACGTTAATAATAGGTAGATGTTTCTTTCACTTATTTGAGACAGGGCTTGACTTGCCAGACTTCATAGACTTGCCTGTTTGCCTGCTTGAACATTCTGTCACTTGTAGTGTTTGCAGCATAGAGGATACTTCTCGGCAGAGAAGTAAATGCTTCACGTTATTTATTCAATCATGCCTGCTGAAATGTTGCTTAAAGTAGGCTTTTTTGGCTACCTGCCTTGTCTAACTTGCCCAAGAACAAAAATATGCAATGTGGTTTAATGTCCTGTATAGTTAGTCTCATTATGGAAGTAACATCAAGAGAAAGCTGGTCATAAACTTGAAAGCATGTTTAAGTAGAAGAATTTTTGATATTGAGAATCTGCCAATACTATGAATTAATTACTATATGCATATAAAAATATATACTGTCTAGAGAAGGAAATGAGCTTGTCTGTAGCAGACTTACTGGTCAAGTGAACATACAGCTTGCAGAGTGAAATATGAGGTTTGAGCAATTAAGTGTTAGTGTAGTGTAATATCACGTAGTACTAAATACTTGGGCTTTTTTGTGATAATTATCCCCATTTCACATATCCCACATCTATTAACATTCTGACAGTTTACTGTCCCAGTGAACTCCGGGTTTAGAATTTCAGACAGTCTAATGCCTTTTCATAAATCATAACTAGGCCAGTGAGTGACTTGGACAATTCTATGAAGATAACTACTGTTTGCAAATAATTTAATTCAGGGTTCAAAAAATCCATTGTATTTTATCTTAGAGCTATGATTATTATAGTTTTTAGGAGAACTTAAGTTGAAAAATGTTTAATCTGAGCAGTTTAGCCATAAGGGCAGAATTGCATGATGATTTTTATAATTAGAACAAGATTAAAAAGGTGAAAGGAGATGCTGCACAATTGTAAGGTCTTATCTCTTGGCTACTTTTAGTGAAAATACAAAATAGCTTTCTTGGAAATAGAAAGGCAACTTTTGTATTCCTCTCTTTCAGCTGCAGCAACTGTTGCTGAGGTTTGGATGCGCTGCTGTTTGCACTGTTGCAGGGAGTCGCCATGTGCTTGGTTCTCCAAGCTGTTCTTGCAGGCATTTGTTTTATGATTTTGGCAATTAAAAAACTTTGTAGTAAAATACCCAAGATGCAATTGGCTGCTGTTAACTACTACAAATAAAGGGTAATTTTACATGTCAAAATCAGCATTTATGCTCTGAAGATTTGCTGTTACCTAATCTCAGAAACTTTCCATGATTTCTAAAGGTCATGATCTGGCCCAAAAGAACCAGGCTGTTCATTTATAATTAAAGGTGTTAAGAAGCCTAAAAGCATAGATTAATCTTGCTACATGTTGTACTAAAGTATGATTGGGAAGAGAGGCTGGGACAACCAAGTGGAGGAAAAATATTAATATTTGAAGGAAAAATATAATAATGGCTCTGCTATATGAATAAAGAAGTAATAATTTTTCTGGCTGCCAAGTATAGCATTCCATATACACTATCCTTAAAACTGTTTAGTGTTTCAGGTAAAATTGAACATACTTCACAGACAAACAAATAGACAATCTTTTCATCTCTATGGCTTGATTTTTCCCTGAAATGCTGTTGGACCATTTGCTTTCCATTGTTTTTTGTTTGTTTGTTTGATTTTTGGTTTTTTTTGTTGTTGTTGTTTGTTTGTTTGTTTGTTTGTTTTGGGTTTTTTGGGGGGAGTTTGTTTGTTTTGTTGTTTTGTTCTGTTTTTTGGTTTTTGGTGGTTTGGTTTCTCGGGGGTTTTTTGTTGGTTTTTTTTTTTTTCCTCAAGGTTTGTGGTCTAAAGAAGATGTAGAATTGTGGAGGAAAGCATTTCAAAAAGGGAAGGGAAACACAGCAGTAGTGTACAAAACCTCGGAAGTATGCACTTCTTGTATCTCTGAAGTGGATGAAAAGTTAAAATAGATTTGTGTGTTTGCTACTGGAAAAGCACATATCCCAGTTACAAATTTTCCCCCCAAGTTTAGCATGAGTTCAGCAGCAATCAAGTTTGGTTAATCAGTGGCTAAATGGCCAACCTAAGGAATTTGGGACAAATAATGAAAAAGACAACTTTCTTTAAAAAAGGCAGAGCAGTCATAAAATACGTGATGCAGTCTGTAGATGGACCGTACAGAATACGTGCTGCACGCATTTTAATCTCGAGTATTCAGACAAGCTTTGGTTTAATGGGACATCTCATAATTTCAAATTAACAATTCTTTAGTTGGTGTTTTTGCTGAAGCATTATGTGGTCAGTTTTTTGCACCATCATGATACTGGGAGCTCAATGGTTGCGTAGTAGTTCTGCTTCTTATTTGGATGGAAGGGATTCAAGTCACGCTAGGGATCTGCAAGGAAGCGTTGCAGCCTCCAGCTTTGTGGAGGCCAGAGTTATCTTCACAGTAACAACTTCTAACTGCCAGCGCAAGTTTTTGTTAGCCTTTGTAACATTAGTCTTCTCATAAATCTGAATTGCAAACTGCCTGAAGGGGAACTGATGTGTCTGTTTTCTTTGACAAAGGCGTGGCTAGCTATTTGCTTTTTTCTGAGTACTTTGCATCATCTGAAGTTCTGCATGCTGACATTTAAAGATAAGGCAACGATAGGCAGCACATTCTCTGGCTAACTGGAGGCAGATGAATAGCTCTGGCCTTGCAAATAAGGAATTTGATGCTTCTTCCCCTGTTAGTTTTAAATGAAGTGGATCATTTGAAGTGTTTTGCTGCAGTTACCTCAGTTGAGCCATGTAAGTCACCTGCCTCTCAGCTATGCCCTTACTCTGCTATAGAAGGTCAGCTCCATCTGCATGTGGTTGGCTGTGTAATACCTCCATTTGGTTTGCTGCCTGGTTCTTGGCATTGTAAAATAATGTCCCCTAACAATGATGATCTCTCTTCTCCAAAAATGTGGCAATGTAGAATATATATATTCAATAACCACTGTGATGTGGTAGAGGTGTGAAAGCTAATTTTTTTCCCCTTTCTCTAAGGGAGCAGTTGTAAGAAAAGTTTGTAGAAGGAATAAAGATAGGGGAGTAAAAACTTCTTTTGGTGCTGGTGAAGAAAGTAGCAAAAACTGTGAAATCTGCAACTGTGAGTTGCA
The DNA here is from genome assembly GCA_013397375.1 of Toxostoma redivivum. Lineage (NCBI taxonomy): Eukaryota > Metazoa > Chordata > Aves > Passeriformes > Mimidae > Toxostoma > Toxostoma redivivum. The sequence goes on along the minus strand of VXBI01010167.1, from coordinate 229,185 downwards.
GAGAATTTTGTGGTAGGTTTCAGCTGAGCCTTTGTTGCATCGTTGCCAGTCAGAGAATGAAGAGTTTGGCCTAAATCTGTCCAGATCAGCAGGTCTTTCACACAGACACAGCATAGCTGAACTTGCTGTTAAGCCTAATTCAGGTAGACACACATGCAGATTGATTTCCATGCAGTACAGCTCACTCTCTTAACACTTTCTAGTTCCACTGCAGGTTCCAAGTGGTGGTAGCAGGGCCATGACTCTTTACAGTTCCCTTAAGAGAGAGTGCAAGTATCATCCATCAAGTTACTTGCATGCTTTTAATGAGCTATAAGAAGAGTAAGACATGTGTAACTTGAGGCACTCTGCTGGGGCAGGCTGCTTTCCCTTGCGCTGACCCATTACTGCTTTGGGAATCACTCCTTGAAGATACTATAATTTATTTGTCTTAAGGCTCAAATACAGTTGCGATGAGAATTTCCTGTACTGCCTGTACAAAAATCCTTGCCTTTTCCCATGCTTTTACATAGAGTTTATATTTACACTGTTTGGGCAGTGTGCCAGTCTGCTGTGAAGTGCATGCATGCATGACTTCTCCTGCCTTTGAAGATCAAGTGAACATTTTAGTTGATTTTTCTCTTAAGCAGCCACTCATCTGACTAATTTTTTTTAAACCATAGTACTAGAGTCTGTATAGAACCAGTTTTGCTCAAGGTCAGTGACCACACACTTGAGTTAGAGATGCTGTTTCATCTTGCTTCCAGGCTTTGGGTGCAGCTGGAACTGCATAAGGCACTTGCTGCAATCATATTAACAGTAGGAGGGTGACTCCTCCTATTCAGGCCTGGCTGGCTGGACTTGGGAATGCTAAATTTCAAACTCAAAAATGCAGCTTGCTAACTTCTGTTTTGCCTTTCAACCAGCTGCAAATACGGGGAGACAAACCTTCTTAGCAGACCTGCATTAATGCAGATGTAGAGAATTGCACAGCATTTCTCTTTTCTTAATACTCTGCACTTTTTGCCTAAACCCATTCTCTGTCTTGCATATTTAAATATCTCAGGCATAAACACATGAGCAGTACCTTCCAGATTGGTAGATCTGTATCAGGCTGTCCATTTCAGGCTAGAATTGATTCTTTGCTGTATATCTGAGTGTGGATGTCATTAAACATACAGTTTTCAGGATATTAAGACTTTCAAATTTAGCTAAGTGGTTTATATGTCAAAAAGTGAAGTACTCTGACAAATATTCTACTGAAATAGGATCAAATAAGGTGAAGTAGGAAATGCAATTAATCCTTTTATTGGAGCTCTTCAGTGTCTCTCATGAGACATTCCTTCTTCCATGTCATGTCAATCTGTCACACTTGTGCTTTTTATATGGGCTCCTGGCTTAACTGGCTTCAATTAATTCTCAGCCTAAGAAATATGGAATTTGATATTTTTGTGAAGACCTGTTCATGTGCCCTTGGAGGCACTCATTTAGTGGATAAATCATATTTGTCTTTGTATATACCCATATTGCTGTGCAGTGTGTACACTGTTTTTAATACCTGTAAATGAAGATGTGACTTTAGTATTGAACTTGATCTAGTTCCTTTTTTTCTTTTGTCTTTTTTTTTTTTTCTTTTGACATCTTCAGTAACCACTTCTGCAGCTTGTGAGAAATTGGAAAGAGACAGGAATGAACTGCAAGTTGCTTATGAAGGGTTTTTGCAGAAGTTAAACCAGCAACATCAGGATGACTTAGCTGAACTGGAGGAGAGGCTTAAACAGTTTTACACTGCAGAATGTGAGAAACTCCAAAGTATCTGCATTGAGGAAGCTGAGAAGTACAAAGCCCAACTCCAGGAGCAGGTTTGTAAAACACTCAAAGTAAAAAAGTTCTCGAGCTACTGCTTTCATCTACAAATGAGCCTTCAGAGAATCCTGAGTTTTGCTAATAACAGTTACTTTATTTAATGTAAAATTCTAATTCATTGCAGCAATAAAAATATCACCACACTAATCTGTACAGGTCTTAAGCTTATGTTTAAATGTGGTGGAGATCGGTTGTGTTCTGCCAGCTTAAGTAATTTCTAGAGCTCCATGGGATATTTCAGTTGGCTTGAGTTTTAAGATTTACAGAAACACACCTGCCCTCTGCCCTTGCTTTGCAACTCCATGTGTGTAACAGATGCACACATTATCCTGTTGGTATCACTCTCATTTATTAAGTCTTGTACAAGCTTAGCTTCTGCTTTTGAATCACGCTAGACCATTTGAAATGTATTTGACATAGTGCATGAAGCCATTGAAACAATGCTTTAAACAAGGGTTAAGTTGATACACATAAGGGAAGAAAAATCATGTTGTCATGTTGCAGGTGGACAATTTAAATACCACACATGAAAGTTTTAAGCTGGAACTCGAAAACAGACACTCAGAAAAAGTAGAGGAGCTGAAAAAGGAGTATGAATCCTCTTTTTCAGGCAAGTATTTTGTACTTAAGTACATATGCTGTAGTACTGCTAGTCACGAACAAAAAAATACTCAGGCTTTTTGATCATTGTGCCCGCTTCACTGTTCCTTGTAGCCAGCTATCTTTAAAAACATTGGCTGAATTCCTTCCTTTGGAACTGACTAGTCTTATTTTACATAGAGCAAAAACCACCATTCCATTGTAGTTGAATGAAACTTTGTAACAGTTTGAGTGGAAGTGACTTTTTCTTACAGTAAAAGATACCTCAAAATCTCAAGCGACTGAATAATTCCTACCCCCTAGTTCTGTAAGGAGCACCTCAAAATTGAAAATGAGGATAAGTAGGGTTGTGTGCTTTCCATAATGACATGGAAATGTTAAGAAATATTATACACTGTGTACAGTACACTGTGGCAGAGGTGTTTTTCAGGGACGGGGTGGTGACATGCTCAGGTTTAAATGACATTGCATCTCATTGATCTAAGTGATGATGATTTCCATCCTCCTTCCAACTCCACTTGATAGCTAAGTTCCCAGTGATACTTTTTTGTCTTGAAGACTGGTCATGCTTTCAAAGAGCAATCTCCTCTGCATGGCATTCGAAGTAGGAAAAGAAATGTTTTTCTAGAAGTTTGTGGAAGACACAATTTCAATTTTTACTGTTTTCTTCCATAAACTCAACTTTTGCCAGATGTGGCCTGTGCTTAGTAAGTCTGTTTGTTGCATCCAGATGAATGCTCTCAAAACTGACAGGCTGTCCACTAATGAAATGGAAATGTGAGGTGACAATCAGCAATCTGAAGTGGGAATAAATCTGATACTTCATAAATGTTTTGCATCAGTTAATGATGAAAGTTCTTTCTCTGTGTTGCCATCAAATGTATCTATGCATATATATGTAGGCTGGCTCTTCAGGCTGTTTCTTTTCAAAAATAATTTTCACGTCTTATGTGGTATTAAAACTTTGCAAAAATGATTTGTTTTAGAGCTCAAGAGTACCCATGAATCTGAAAGGAAGTCACTTGAAGATTCCTTTAAAGAGAAGCAGGAATTGTTGGAGGTTTGTTAAGGGCTGGGTTCATTGCAACAGTTTAAACCTTGAAAAGCACTTTAGAGATGTGCACTGAATTCTTGGCCTAATAATATATATTTGCATTTCAGAAAAAAATCGATGAACTAAAAAGTGAAAACAACTCTCTGAGTGAGAAGCTGAAATTAGAAGAACAAAAACAAATAGCCAAAGAAAAAGCCAATCTTGTAAGTCTTTATCTTCCTAATTAATGTGGATGAACAGATCTTGCCTGGGTTTATCTTACTGCATAATGCAAAAGATTTGCAATGAAGCCTGATAGGGCTCCCATACTTAGTAATATTTTGTTGTAAATGACTTATCTGCCAGAAGTTTTTCATGAGCACTGTGATGCTGTGTAACTTTACCATTATAATTCTATAAATTCTATAAAGCTGTTGACTATCTAAGTCAGGGGTGTAAATAATAACCTAAGCTAAATTAAAGACCCATGTATGTACAGGAATTGTACCATAGCGTTTTTCTGGACTGTCAGTAACTGTTGTACCAGTGCTGTGATCAGTGTGGGCTTGTATCACTACTGAAAAGCTTATTTTGAATGCATTTATTCAAACATTGATTCATACTTTTTGCTGATTTATCCTTCAAAGAAAATTTTATTTTGTCCTGCCTTTCCTCCCAAGGCTGCTGTTGCCTCTGATGCTCCTGGGATAGAAATGTGTTCTGAGAGAGGGGTTTTCTAATGCACTTAGTGGGGAGGGGTAGACACAAACATGCTTATCTTTCTGGTTACCCAGAAGTAAGCGGAATGCCAGTAGTACTGCTTATTCCACAAAGAGAAATTCCATGCTTAAAGACTCACTTAGGATGCCTCTAGTGGAAGTTGCCCTCGTTTTCACTGGAATTTGTTTTGTTTTGTTTTCTCTTATTGCTTATTCTAGTGGCAGGACAGAGCTGCCACAAGAGTCTGCAACCACAGTATGCTGCTATGGCAGTGGAAGCTTGAACCATAATTCCACAGGCACACTCAGATCTTGCTTAAATAAAAAGGAGCAATAGTCCAGTGCCTTTACATAGCTTCAAATGTGCTTTGTGCTTTCCTGACAGCATAAGATGCATGATAAGCTTGAGATTTCTCTTTGGAAAAGCACCAGTTTGACTCAGCATACTCTTCAACACTAAACACCGATTCTGCAGTATCGGAATTCCCAACAGCCCTTTGAAGACAGAGATGTATTTCCACCTCTCTGGTTTCATGTAGATAGTGTCACTTGATATTCCCAGGTTTTTTGCTAAAAACTTATGTAGGCCTTTCAGTCTTTTTATTTGGCTGTGTGTTCTCTGAGTAGCTAATGTGGGGGCTGAGACTTAACTTTAAAAACACATTTTAAAACCATTGTACTTGAGGAGAGAAAGAAAATAAATTTAATATTGAGCATACTGTAAGCTACATTTAAACTTTTCAGGATTGATCTTTTTAGCTCCTAGATTCTATGTTAAAGTCACAAAATAGGAACAAATTGTCTGCTGCCTTCACTGAGGCAGCACAGCATGCTTCCTCTCGCACAAACTTCTCAAAAGAAGTTAAATAAGAACCACTAATGCAATAGGCCTTAAAAACAAGTAGGAGAATGAACTGAGTATGCAATGGAGCCCCTCTTACCTCTGACATGTCCTGGCCCTGTCCTTCTGGGACCACACCCCACAAAACTGCAGGCATTGCCCTCCTGTCTGAGGTTTCTGGTGTGGCAGGGAAGCTGTTACTCAGTGCTGTGCACCTGTGTTCTTACCCAAATGCACTAAAACGAGTTTTGTTTGATTTTGAAGATAAACTTAGTTACACAATATGCTTAATCATTGATTGATTTCTCATGTTCCATTCTCACTACCTGGAAATGGACTAAGACTTGCTTTATTTTTCTTCTTTTTTTTTTTTGGCTGTGACTGCCTAGAGATATGGAGAATCTGTTTTGCTCTGCAGTGTTTGAATGGTTTCTTACTCTGGAAAACAGGTCCTTGAGGAAACCACATCTTACCCTGCTCTGGCTTCCTCCTGCTCTCCCTTCCACCTCCCAGAAAACAATAGAAAAGGAAAAATAAAAAAGTCCTAACTTGTTATATTGTAGATAAGTCATGGATGTGCACCAGTGCAAGATTAGTATGTATAATTGCATTTTCAGGCTTCAGAAAACCAAAACCTTTCAATTTCAGCTTATAAGTAGGCCACCTTCAGACTCAAACCAGGGAAGATAAGCTACAGTTAAGTTCAGCACTTAAACTTCTTTTGCTTTTTTGAACTATTCCAGTGCCTGAAAACTCTTCAAATGTTTACTCTAATTATCTCTTGGGATGGGTTATGAGTAATATGAAATAAATTTTGGAACTCCTAGCCTTAAGGCCTTTGAGCGCTCCTGTGAAACAAGTTTTGCTGTGACAGCATTCATGCCTTCCTTTGATTCTTCATGTTTGTGCGTTAAGTGTTTTCTGAACAGCTTCTAATGAAGCAACTGCAACTGTCCACCTACCCTGAAGGACAAACAAAAACTGAGGAGCAAGTGATACCAGATCTTGTTATTTAGTCTAGCGTTTGACTTGATTTCGCTTAGAAAAGTAACTCATTATTGTAATTATTTTCTTGTTTTTTCTAAATAGCAGAGAAACATCTAAATTATTCCTGAAATTCGGGGTACTAAGCAAACTCTCTGGCAATCTTTCAGAAAAATCCACAGATTATGTATCTGGAACAGGAGCTGGAAAGTTTGAAAGCAGTGCTGGAGATCAAGAACGAGAAACTCCATCAGCAGGATATAAAGCTAATGAAGATGGAAAAGCTGGTGAGTGTTTTTTGGGGTCTGACAGGCTGGGACTGTCTCTGACTTGTGTTCCTGTAACGAACTTGGGCTGGACAGACTTACATGCAAGAATTAATCTTTTTTGTTTCAAAAGAAAGAGGAATTCACGATGGGACATGTTCACATTGCAGGTACAGCTTTAGGATGTATGTCGAGGGGAAAAGAATGACCTGATGCTCTAAATGACCATTTTAAGACAACTATTGGTTTGCATAAACAATTGCTATCTCAGTACAGATTATCTGGGAGCCTCTTCCCCCAAAGAACAAAATCCTTACCTGCTGCATTGCTCAAGTGGTATGGAAGATAGATTGCAGTGTCAGGAAAACATAAACAAGGAAATTATCCTAATTTAACAAGAAGGGATCAAATATGAAATTGAGTAAGTCTTGATTAGCTTAGGCCAATCATTTTAGCTGTTAAGCAGCCTGTTTAGCTGTGTGGCTCTCTTCCTGACCTGTGTGTAATTCCACATGAAAAGTCAATTCTGGAGGCAGGATTTGTAATCACTTAGCATGCTCTTATTTGTGACAGGACAGGGTCCTTCTCCTGGGTGGGGCCTTTGAACATTGTTGTAATACTTGCTTAAGCAAGACTTTAATGAGGAAGTATAGAAAGAGGTTTGGATACAAAGGAACCCATTCATGTCAGTTTTTCAGTATTGTGCAGCAGTGTATGTTACCCTAGTCTACAATTACTAGCAAATTACTAGCAAACCTTCCTCTTCTCCAATAGACATTGGCCACAGTGTAGAAGGCCTTGGATGGTCCAGCCACTTAATCAGTTTTTCATTTTATTTTGGAAAACAATAACAACATGGAATCAGAGGACCAATAGGGAAAGCTGTTTACTCAGGGGAACTCTGGAATTTGTAATGTTATTGCTAGGCAGTCTTCTGTCTAGAAAGGCACTACAGTGTCTAAAACTGCTGCCCATCACTGGCAGAAGTTACCGGAATGTGCTGGTTAACAGTAGATCCCTTATCCAGTCCTCCTTGTTGGCATCTAATTAGCCAAGTGGCCAAGTGCCAGTGTTATGTAAGGATAAGGTAAGTAGGATGTTTTTATGTACTGTAACAAGTTCTGCAAACTCCAGCTTGCCAAGGTCTGTGATAAGCTTAGTCAGAATCTTGACAAGTGCACGTATGGGTTTTATTTTAAATTGTGACCTTCTTTCCAAGGTGGAGAACAACACAATCTTAATGGATAAATTAAAGAAGGTTCAGCAAGAAAATGAAGAATTAAAAGCTCGGATGGACAAACACATGGAGCTTTCAAGGTGAAAAATATCTGTGGACATTTAGATGCCCTTAATCAGGGGAAGGGGGTTCCTGTGACAAGAAAGAAAATTCTGCTGAAGTATTAGTGAATGCAATTTTGTAATACTCTGTGAAAGAACACATCCATTTCTTTCCCACTTGTTTCTCTATAAATGTGCATTCCTTTATAGAGTAGCAAGCAGGAACATTCTGAAAGGGGGTAAAGGTTTAGTATGTTCTTCAGTGCTCTAGTATTTTAGGGAAGAAAAAGCAACTCAGAAATACCATCATACAAAGATTGTCCCTTTTAACTGGCTTGTAAGCTAGACCTGGGTCATACTTATAACCACTTCAGTGAGTGATTTGTCCCTGGTTTAGATCAGTGTGGTTTATTTAGCAATAACAGTAATATTTAACATGAATAAAACAGGTCTGAGGTCTTCCTAATGGTTGCTTAAATGTTTGGCCAGACTCTTCCAGTGTGAAGGAAATCTGTAGCTTCTATGTTGAGCTGAGCCTGCAACAAGACCCAAAGGCTCCAGCACAGCCATTTAAAAGCATGTGTCATTTTAAGCAGGACAAGCCTCACTTTTCAGATGCTTATTCTGGCCCTTAGGGATGTTTCTTACTGGGACTTTCTCCTGCTTTCTGCAGGCTACCAGTTTAAATATAGCTAGGATGAGAACATGCTCACTCCTCCTATTAAAGCTGGAATTCAGTTGTGAGCCAAGCAAAGGTTTATGCACTTTCAGACCTTTCTTTAAGTTTCAATGCTGCAGCCTCCAAGTTGGGTTATGTGTTCTGATGTAAATCTTCCATTTGCAGGCAACTTTCTACAGAGCAAGCTGTTTTACAGGAGTCATTAGAGAAAGAATCAAAAGTAAACAAACGCCTGTCAATGGAAAATGAAGAACTTTTGTGGAAATTGCACAATGGTGACCTATGCAGCCCAAGAAAACTGTCTCCCAGTTCTTCATCTGTGCCTCTTCAGTCCCCACGGAATTCTGGTAACTTCTCTAGTCCTGCAGTGTCACCAAGATGACATCTCCTGAGAGAAAGAGGGGCTTGCATTTCATTTCTGATCTGCAGAACCTTTCTTAACTTTAATCACAGGAGCAGGAGCTATATTAGCCGCCTATGAAGACTAAACTTAACTGGAAACTATTCGGTGCAAGAACAGCGATAGGAGACTGTGAATATTGGGAGTAAGACATTCACTCCTCCCAAAAAGACTTATGACCTCTATGGACATGGTTGCACAAAGCACTTATAGAGCAAGAAAAGACTTGTTCGTTGCCTTTTCACCTAACCATAAGAAGAAGCTCAGGGGCTTAGAGATAAAGATCACAACCTTTATAATATGTTCCTTATCACCGACACTTTTTTAAGGCTGTGTGTGTGCGTGTGTGCGTGTGCCGTGGATGGAATGGGTGTAACACACTGTGCGTGTGTCTAATGCTGCCTTCTTTGCTGTGTACATAATAAAGGATAAAACCTGAAGACTATACATTGACATGTACTTCCTTGATACTGCTCTCAGTATGCATGCTTAACACAGTACCCTTGCCTGGCAGTGAGGAGAAACTGGTACTGTAGGATAGTTTCCTTCATCATTCTGGCTCGTAAAAATGGCATGAAGACCGTTGTCAACTGACTCATTAGTGTCTTGGCCAACTTGAGTATGCAACTTTGAATTAATTTTAAAAACAAATTTAATTGCAGCCATATTTTGCATAGACTCTTGGTTTCATGCCCATGCACAACTCTGCCATTTCTGAAGAGAACTTTTTTTGCAGGATGCAATGGCTTTTGGATTTCAAGTCAATAGGTTTGTAGTCAGAACCACAGTAGCCCTCAAGGTCAGAAGTTCTTAGCTGGGGTGCAAGTTTAGAAGCCTAGACCTAGCATATTACCTGCTGAAAAGGAAGTGCTAATTTCCCCAAAATAGCATGTCTGTCCCTGAGGATAAACAAGATGTAGATTTGAAAGCCAAAGAGAAAAATGCAATAATCGTAACTAGGTGCATTCTTAATTCAGTTCTCAAGAAGATTCAGTAATTTGAGAATTCCAATGTAGCTGGTGACACACTTTGCCTTTTAAAGTATTAGCATTTGTATTAACTTTCCTCAGGGCTAGCTAAATTCACCTGAGGATGAAGTGGTTTCTGTGTATTTTATCTTGCTACTCCTGCCATACTTTTCCTCTTAGACTGAAGGATATTGATGTTTTGACAGTTCATCAGGTGAAAAATCCTATACAAGAGATTTTGTAGAGTAGGGGAAAAAGTTGTCCTGGCTGCTGGAACTGGAGGATGAGGGTGTCAGCATTTCTGGAAATATCACATGCTGAGTTTCGGCTTCAACAGGGTAATTGGATAGCCTTGCTCCACCCTTGATCAGACCTGTTTAAGATGACTGCTCTGTACCTGCTAACCCAGGTTCAGCTTCAGATTAGACTTAGAAAATCCTCCTGATGCTTACAGTAGCTTGGGCTTCACAGCAGGGCCAGGACATCGTTACACTGCTGGTTAGCTAATGCTGGTAACTGGCTGAGTTTCACTGTCTTTTTCAGTAGCTTGGGGACAGGAATGGAAGGCATGGAAAGCATTTAGGGAAGTCAACTGGAAAACCACTTCAAACTATTTTACCTAGGACTTGCAAAATCTTGGCTAGTAATGAGGAACACAGAAATAAGATTGTTAACAGTGCTCTTACAGTAAGTAAATTCATAATATATTTAAACTTGTGATTGACTGTTTCATCATTAAATTTTCTTAAACTTCTCAATGTACAAGTTAAGGGTGCCATTTGTATGGAACATTTTGCTTTCTTTTAATCCTTTTTAGGGCACTGTACATACCACTTATTAGTGGTGTCAGTACTTAAAATGCTTTCTAGGAGGTTCAGATTTAACTATGAAGATCCTATGTTGGCTACAACTTGGCTTTAAGTATGTCTTAGAACATTCTTACATTATGTGGTCAAAGAAATTTGATTGCATGTATTTGAGCTGAATGCTTTACAATAAATTTTTTGTACCGACTGAAGGATTTTTCTTCTGCTTATGTTAGTCAAAGGATCTTTAACCTAAGGAACAACATTTTTCCAGCTACTAAAAACTCTTAGTATCTGCTCAGCACAGCAAAGCAGCAATGGTGAAGCTTCATGGCACAAATCATTAGTGTTCAGCTAATCCTCAGAAAATTTTCCTCTTGTTACTCCACTTGTAGGTAGAAGATACATGGAGCTTGTTTGTGATTCTTCAGAACATGCATGTGAGAAAAGCCACAGTTAGAGGTTAGCAGTGTAACAGGTCCTGTCACAAGGACACTTACCTAGCCACCAGTAAGAATTTCATTACTTTAGTTGCAGTGTGTAATGCCTGGAACAAAACATGCAAGCAGAGTGCACACAAATGTTTGAAGGTGAAATATGGGATAGTCCTTCCTGTAGCAAGAGCAGGGAAAGCTTTTCCAGACTACCATATGGAAAAGTAAGTATGGTATAGTAGATAATATAAAGACTCTTAATTTATTGACAATTTACCTCGACAATACAGGAGACTCTTCATGTCTACACTGCTTGCAAGTAGACTCTAATGCTTTTATGAAGAAATGCTTGTATGTAGAAATCAGATTACAGAAATACCTGTTTAGTGTTTGTCCTGTTCGTCTCAACGAATTAAATAATTCTGCTAATCTGTAAATACTGTTTCAATGTTTTTCTCTGTTTTAGTATTTCAACCTTTAACTTAATTACCATGTGTTGTTGGCTAGTCTGGCTTTGTTCAATCCAGTAACTTTTACATATTTTGGGTTTCTTTCTTTAGCATAAGGTTTCCTTCAGGAAAAGCTAGAAACATGCTCATCATCATAAGCCAAAGGTCAAGCAATTGAACAAGAGATTTTCTTCAGATATTCAACTTCACTCTTAGTTCCAAATCTAATTATAAGTTTCAGAGGAAGCTATGGTGACATTTAACAGCTGTACCATATAACTTGTTGCCATTTGAATTATTCATAGTATGGTTCACCTTTAGTACTTTTCTTTGAAGGTCCTTGTATGAGTTGCACTGTATTTTCTATGATATCTAAGGTGAATAATTTCCTTGAGCTAACTAAAGACTTGATGTTTCTCATTACTAACACCAAAGACACTTCAATGTAAACTGGTATCATGCAATTCATGCATGAAATTCCTTCTAGACAGTAACCAATCACTAATCTTGTCTGACAGCCAGGAAATCATTTAGGGCTGAGCTGCAGCTAAAAAGGTCATCGTAAAGTTGGAATAACCACTGAACCCTTAAGAAAAAATATCTTCTGACCATTGCTGCTGCCTTGCCTTAGAAGAGCAGTGACACAGGTATGGAAATGGAAATAACACCACTGGCAGCTTTAGGTATGTAACTTTGACAAGTCACTTAAATTTCATTTCCAAGGCTTCATTCTCTTACCCTGTCACTGTTCATTTAGGTGGAAATGTGCAATTAATTGTGTCAGTGTAACATCATCTCTGCCCAGGAGGCTTTTGGTAAAATAAAAACTAAGTAAAATACATAGTAAAATAATTCTCATAGTTTTCAATTACAAGAATTATTTTGATGATTGGTGGGAGGACAAGGACAGAAAGGACAGACAATGTGACACTCACCAGAACTCTTCCTTAGAGGCACTGCTTCTGTATTAGTCTTGAGACCTGCAAGTGACGGTTACATTATAATCATTCCACCTCAGGGGACTACTCAAGCAATGAATTTACACCAGGCTTTCCTCTCCTGCCAAACTCATTAAGGAAGTGATGCCTCCACTGAGTTGTTGAACAAGATGATATGATCTCCCACTTCCCAGATACTTTGAAGGAAATCAACTGTTGAATTAAAAGCTCAAATGCACTTTGAAATTCAAAAAACTGGCACAACTCCTTTAGTTCAAAGGAAAAGACATTGGTCTGAGAAATGAAAATGCTAAAAAGGAATTAACATGTTCCACAGTCTAATCTAGGAGCTCAGGGATTGCTAAAGTTAATTTAGTCAGAATGAAAAAAACCCACATGGTACAAGGACATTTTTTTCCTAAAAAAATAGTACACATTTTTTAGGTATTACTATGAAATTGCATAACCTACTTAGTCCTTTGAATTACAGTATAATGTTCTTGATACATTTTAACAGATTAACCTTGCCTCTTACACCTTCAAAGTTCTACTGCATGCTGTTTTAATTTTTTTTTTTAAGATATCTTCTTTTCAAAGGCCAGAGATGAAAGGAGACCTGCATGGAACCATTTCAGTCTTTACCATGGGTATTTCTCTTATCAGTTAAATTGGTTTAGGTTCCTGCATGCTGAGGAAAAAGCATTCAGCCAGCTTGTTTAATGTTTTCATTTTTACATTAGCACTTAGAGCTGTCACTATTCCAAATAGTGCTGTATACATCTGCACAAAGGTCTGAATTATCTGGAGCACAGGATTACCTCAGGCCTTCAGCAGAAGAAAGCTTAAGGAATTCCAGTCAAATGCAGGCTGAGACAGAGGGAAGTGTATGACCGAGGGACCAGTTCCTGCTTTGCTTCCTTGTGTGTTGACAATAAGTTGGTTTTCACTTGTCTTGTGAATAAAATGGCTAGCATTAAATTTTTTTTGTCTTTTCACTACTAAGGAGTAGATTTGTATTGAAAGTTCTAGCCCACATAAAGCTGGTGCTTGAGACTAAGGGGAAAAAACAAACCCCACCATTACCAAAATGTCCAACAACGTTGATATAAAGTTTTTTACCTTTTCCTCTGTCACGATCTTTCCTTGTACTGGTAACTGAACCCAGGGTGAGAGAAGCTGTGGCTTATTTATCCAGGTGTAGTTCTGAGTAAATGAAAATAGCTTTCCTTTTCTCCTAAGTAAATTAATATAATTAAGTTGAACTTGTTATTAACCTAAGAAGAAATTCTGCTGTAATGCTGAACATTATTCTAATATTTGCTTTTTTTCCCCTCTATAAATATTAATATATCAATAAATGCAAGTTTTACCTTTAGCAACCATAATTTGTTACATAATTTACTACATAACACCAGAGATCTGTTGAGGAGTGAACTACTATGTAAACTACATATTGTAAGGTTGTAAGAATGCAACAATATAAGGAAATTCCAGTATACCCAACTGCTAACAAGTCTCTGGAGATATTAAATACATATTAAGGTGCTAGAGGGTATTAATCTTCACCAGGAGAGAACATTTTATTTGGGTTTGTCTTTATACATATATGAAAATGAACACACACATTTATGTTTTCATAATGTTCAAAAATTTAATTATTCTTGCAAAATAAACAACTGCTATTGGCTAACTTTGTTACAAGGCTTTTTTTAGTTTGCTTTTTTGTTGTTGTTATTTTAAACACGTACAGTAATCTTAATGTTAAAATTGCACGTTCCACACTGTGGGTTAACCTCATGCAAGAGTCTGAGGGAGAAAACCATATGCAAAGGAAAGCCCAAAGAGCACCTGTTTCTAAATATGCACACATCCTATACATGTTCAGACTTAAACTTTAATGTTTCATCGTAGTTTCATTAACTCACAACTCATTACTCCTGGACAGAGTGAACTCTGTTGTGGCCTGTGAAGCTAATCAACATGGAATGACATATAAAAGAAACAGAGAGAAGCTACATTTAAACAATAATAAAGAAAATTAATGACAATAATGTCAAATAGCATACAGGTCAGTCCATGTCCCGAAGTCTTTCTTATCACTTTAGTTCAATTTTGGTAGCTACTGTTGTTTCTCCTTCTAAGTTCTGAGCTATACAAACATAGTTTCCCACATCTATGTCTTCAAAATCCTCCACAAGAAGAACACTCTTTGAGATCCTTGTAGTATGTCCAATTCCTCTGTTTATCAATCTCCAGAAGTTTTGAGTAATCACAGGCCTCCCGGACTGTTAAAAAAACAAAACAAAAAAAACCCACCCACATAAAATAGGTGATTCCACAAAGTGTATTTAGTGACACCACCCCATCACCTTGAAGCAAGAGGTTGGAGAGAGTAGGAGCCTACACCCAGAAATCAGCACTAAGTGAGGGAACTGAAGGTGTCTGGCAGTTGCAGCCATATTCCTGCATTAATACTGATGTACCAATAAGCTATGCCAAATAAGGGTAATACAATGGCTCTTCCAACCCAAGCACATGTACTGGGTTTGCCAAAGCTCTGCCTGGAGCTCAGTTTTAGACCACTTACTAAAGTTGCATTTGGGAACCTGATCAAATTGGTGAGATATCCTGGGGGAGGTGTCAGGATAGATGTGTGAACTCATTTTCAGACTTTTCAGACTTCATATCTCAAAAAGAAGGCAGCAGTGGCATGAGGTAGCTGAGCTTTCATTCTGTTTTAACACAGGGAACAGCTTTAAGTCATATGTTGAAAACTAATTCCTCCTCTAGTTTTAGAACTACACTACATATGGTAATGTACAAACAAACAATAACAATTCTCAAATACTTATGAGTTAATTCTTACATTCTGCTTTCCAAAACGTATATGTAACTTCAAAGCCAAAAATACAAACCCCCCCATGTTTATATTTAAAAATGCTTTTTCGGCTCTTTTGTTATTAAATAACAGGCTTTTTAAAAAATTGTATAAGAGAATTCTCTAATGGACTGGTTATGAGGTCACACTGCCTGGCACCTCAGAAGGTCACAAAATACTGGATAAGAGAAATTGACCTAAAGATAGACTAAGGCAGTCTCTTCCAAAATCCAGAAGCTGCTAGTCAGCAGTTTTAAGCACACTGGCTTCTGCTATACCAACAACTGAGATAAAAATGCAAGAGAGAGGCTTCTGCTTGGAAACCATCTTCCCTTGCTTCATGACATAGATGGATTAACCATTTACCAATATGAATGCTACAAGGCTTAAGCTAAATGTAGCAAAAAAGTTAAGATACTTGTGCAGAGTCAAAGCTACAATCTCACACATGCAAAATGACCAATACAAAGGCAGCTCCCAGTCTTCCTGAAACTTAGGGATGAGTCAAAGTATAGTCAGGGAATGCCTAGGAAGTGGCAGGCATTATGAGCTTTAGAAAAAAAAATATAAAAATTCTTGGCAGCTGTAAATGATGTAGAAATTCTTAAACCTTTAAACGCAATTAAGCCATTTAGCAAAGCACTATGTCCTGTTCCAAGCCTGAAAATTAAGTGCTACCTACAATCAAGTAATACTGCACACTTAATTCAAGTCTAAGGTAGTTCTTACATATAGCAAGTGAAACTTCCTTGACCCTACTGAAAGTAAAGGTAAAGGCTGTGCAAGGTGGACCCTGTTTGCCTGGTTGGGCTCTTGATAGTCCACTTTTCCTAAAACTAACTGCCTTCTGCTTTGAAGCCTGTTGCACAGAATCAGATTAAGGGTGGATCTGTATGCATTCACAGCAGGCGAATGAGCAAATGCAATCGTCAGGGAGTGGCAAGGGGAAACAAGAAAAAAAAAAACTGAGTGGGAAAAAAAGCAGAGGGAGAGGCTACTGACTACAGAGATAAAATGAGGATATCCACAATGCACCATACCTAGGGACAAGTAAGGATTAATGTGCTGCTTCTGCTCAGGAATCGGGCAGTAGGTGAGAGCCCAGCTACTGGGTGGTGTGGGCTGGGACAAAACTATCACTGAGCTCCCTGCACTGAAAGCAGCAGCATAAATGGAAACATCCAGTGAATCTCAGAACATCAGTCCTTTTTCTTGCATAAGAGGTCTATATGTGACCAGCAACATTGATGTTCTGTCTCTTCTCTTTCCACCCACCTTTTTTCTTTGCAGTATGTGAACACTCTCAATAAATGTTAAGCATATAGTGCTTAGTGCTTCTACTCTGACATTTACTTGATCCTTTTGTTGAGGCAGAAACCCAAACACAACTCTCCCCTCCCTATCCCCAGGCACAGCTGGAGCTGAGACAGTTTACCCTAGTGGATAAGCACATCAGCCCTTTCCAGGCCAGATGCAGGCCACAGGCCAAAGCCTCTCTCACCCCCGCAGGTGGGTGCAGTGAGAGGGTGTAGTCCTCTGCTGATAGTGCATGTGCCCTGCACTGCAGCTCTAGTATCCATAGCAAACAAGGGAGATAACCTGCATGCTTTAGCTGTTTATAGTCAGTCAGTGCCAGAGAGGTGTAAATATGCACATGCCAGCATGCATCAGGTGCTGCAAAACCACTGGGAGCAGCTGGGCCAATAACAGCCAGCAAACCAGGTTGGAGGGGCAGCCTGGGAAAGATGTAAAACTAGGGTGGACACTAATGAGATAGAGAATTTTGGAAGGGCAGGCTGGGTCTAAAATGAGGCTGATTAAGAAGAGAGCTCCTGCTGTTACAGGTGAGGGTGGTTAGAGGGAAAAGAGAGGGGACCTTCAGTGATGTTAGTCAGATACATCTTATTTTGTGCAAGAAAAGAGACCACAGATTCACATTGTGTTTCCTGTGGATTCTTTCAGATGAGGCTGGATAGAAGCAGATTCTGCTTCTGCATATAGGCAAGCTTAGAAATTCTGTGCTGGGATAATTCATGTACCCAAGCCATGGAGAAAGAAGGGATATCAAATGCAGAGGCATCAGTGGGCCTTGTGGCTTGCCCTAGAACAGCCTCCTGATGCTGGTTGGCTTTGACTCTGTCTGAGGCTTTCTTTGGAAATGCTGCCAGAGGCCAAGTATCTCTGGAATGAAAATCTAAGGAAAGAGTGAGCTTTTTTACTAACAGGGCTCTCCAGCTTCATCCTTGTGCTACTTCTCAGGGAAAGACAGGCTGAAGTTGAAAGGGGATGTGCTGCCTCCACCTGCCAGCATGCCTCAACTGGCAAGAGCATTCAAAATGCTGCCTTTGTGAAGAAGAAGCCATTTCAGGCAAGGCATACCTCTTACCTCTTGCCCTGGATACTGCCACCTGAAGTTCACATCCACATCTGGCTCCCCGAGGACTGTGCAGATGACACTAACTCTGTCACTGAGTCCAGCTCTACTGGATGACACTGCAATTGTGGTTGAGGGCGGGCCCTTGGGAACTGAGACAGTGTTTAGAAACAGAAAATTACCTGCTAAAGTAAAATATACTGATAAAACTGAGAATCAATTTTTACCCAGTTTGCTTAATGCAACAGGTGTTTTACACCTGCAACTTTCCCCTCTAAACTAGGAAAGTTGCTGGAATTTAAACCTGATAAATGTTTCATCACATATACTTTTGATTAAGATTTTAAAACTCTCATTACATTACTTATTTTACTTTCTAAAAATTATTTTCTTAATGTCAGCAGAAGGGTCAATTTAAGCACAGAGAAAACTGCACTTTACCTTCCACATACAGTAGGTGATATTTGATGGAAATCTGAGGTGCTCCCTGTGACTCTGCTTTGCAATAGACAATACCTTTATGATCAGGAGTAGGGTGCTGGAAGACAAAACCCTTCTTTGCATCATAAATAATATCAGTTCCATCTGTTTCAATTTCTTCTGCTGGAAATTCCCTGTGAAGAGTCACTTGTGCTGAAGGAGTAGTAACACGGCATGGGATGACTGCAGGTTTATCTGGGTTCAGGTAGACAATCTCAAAATAACTGGGAGTTGGTACAAAAAGTTCCTCTTTGTCTGTGCAGAAGAGTTGACATAATTACACAAATATTTACATCTTGGTTTAACAGAAAGAAAAGTACTTTGACAAGAGAAAATAGCTGTGAGCAACATTCAAAGCTAAAATCTTTGGCTTAATTTTAATTTGCACACACAAAAGAAAAAAGAACATTGCTTGCATTTAAAAACCTTAAATTGAAAATAAAAATGAAGTATTTTTTTAATCTTAAGAAAATCTTTGGAGTGTCTTTTAGTAAGCTTCCAAATACTTATCTGGATCCCATCACCACTGGTAAGGTAAGGACTACTAGAAAAAGATACCTTTTCAAGCTACAGACTTTTGATACCTATGCTTTTAGGCAAAATGTTTGATTTACTGTCCTACGTAGACGTAGTGCCCTCAGAATCACAGTTAAGGAGTATTTCCATAATTGGTATCCTTCTTGGAAATCTAAATCTGAAATTCCTCTTTCTAGCATGAGCATTTACATAATAATTTGACTGAAAAGTATATTCCAGCCTTTCTAAGGAATGTATCCTAAAAACATTAAGCACTTCTGTCTCATGGTCCAATTTAATTCCAAAATGTATTGCAGACAATCCTATCTTAACATTTTGTACTAAAATGTCTTCTAGCCAGAAATACTTTAGCTCTAATGAGGCATCAAAGTTCTTTTACTATTCAGAATGGTTTCCAGAAGAAAAAATGAACCATTTGATTTCAACTCTGTTGTACCAAGCAGCAGTAAACTGTGCACAGGCTCTGTGGGACATCACATGCACTTGAAGAGTGTTTTGCCTATCAACATGCTATAATGACTCCTCAGAGAAACTGTGGCCTTACCAAGGTCAGTAAGGTCAAGTTCTTTAAGGGAGTGCAAGTAACTGCAATGAAGCAGCAATGGGGGAAGAGTCCATTGGGTCATCTGAATGCCAGGACAAAATGAATCTTCTGCACAGATTTATTTTCTTTATCAAGACACATTTTCAATATTTAAAACATTTTTTATTCGTTTTGCAGAAAATCCTCAGAAAGTGTGTTACTATTTTCTAAGTTACATGCTTTTCATTGCATTATCCGTTACTTTGGGTATTTTGCAAAATCTGTAGGGAAAATGGACTCCAAAAAATCGTAACTAAGCAAGTAATTTTCTGCCCACCAGCACAGTCTTCCTTAACATCCACTAAAAATAATGAAAACTGTAGCAGTAAAATCTTGACAGTGAAATCACTGATGTAGCTTTATCACTATCTTACTAGCAAATTTATTTCCATTAATAATCCCCCAGTGAGTTAATTACCTGTGAAAAAGATGTATGTTGACCCTGTTTTAGTCTCATCCTTCCTACATTTGTTACCATTGCACAGCTGAAGCCAGCAGCTGTATTCACCCGTGTCTGCTGCAGTGGAGTTTGCAAGGATCAGCTGACTATACCTGTCAAGCTGCTTTATGCTGTGGAAAAAAAAAAGCAAAAGCCAAAGGCAAGCACAGATATATTTCCTTGTATATTTCTGTCAGCTCATTTCCACTTTTGATTTTTTTATTCCTTCTCTGCAACTGACCCACCTTTCATAGCTCTTTGCAACTTCCCCTTTTGCTCCAGCAGAGACTGTTCACATGAATAGTTTTATTGATTTTTACTACATTTAAGAGCTTGCAAGCTTTTGTCTCTACAGTTCATTTTTGGATTCCTTCAAGTCTCCATTTTGAAATTGGGCTGTGACTGTTCTAGGCCATATGTTCATCTATGTTTTGTCTAGTTTGTCCATGTACAGCCCTCTCCTTCATTCTACAACTCAACCCACATGCATCTCAGTCCTTTTTCAATACTGTTGCACTGCTTCAATAATATCTAACAAAGATTATTCACAAATTCTTAGTAGCAGGTACTCTACTGAGAGTTTGTTTAACAACTGCATGCTTTCAATGTGAATACTTTACCAATCTTTAACATACTGGTCCAAGTTTCCACTTGCAAAGAGCTACAGCTTGGATTTGTCCTGCAAGTTAAGTCACCTTTTTGCATCACCTACTCCTGTGGTCTAAGTCACCTCACTCGAGTTTCCTCCACATCCCTTGGCTATTTTAGAGCACAACCCTGAGAACTGCTGGAGGTGTACTGGCAGTGCCATCACATAACTACACAAAGTTCAGCCTGTGTGATTATTTCAGATTTGATTTGGTTTTTTTTTCTTCCTGAATTTCCCAGGCACATCTCTCAGTGGATGGACATTTGTAAATGTGCACATATTTATAAATATGTAGACATATACATAGATACTGACAATTTCTCTAAGGGGCAAAGGTCCTATCTTATGAAATACAGCAGCTATAGTCTTATCTTGTTCTTTTTTTTTTTAATATATTTTAAGGTTTACCTTCCTGGGTCTTTCTGGCAGACAGATGATGGTGTGGTTGGCAGGCTGCTAGACTGACTTTTGATGGATTGCAAAAGTAATAGTCCAAGAGTACCAGTTCTCAGGGAACCCTGTCAGCAGTGGCAGTACTGACATACTCTGCTGCTGCTCCCACCCTTAAAAATGTTCTTTTCAACCAGCTGCTTTCCATTATAGTGGATCTAGGTCATGAAGGGTTCCCTCTTTCCTTTGCAAGACATTGAGTTACAAGGTAATTTCTTTTCTAACCAAGTCAGAAATAATTTTTTCAAGTTTAAGTATCTGATAATGAACTTCTTTTTACTGTTTTAAAAGGAATTTTGACAAATACACATCTTGCATGAAGTCTGAGCAACTCTTGTATTCATTCAACTGTGGGTTTTTTGAATATTTATTACCCTCCAAAGTCTTACTAATGTGGCAGTTATTCTGTAAGGCAGATACCTGACTGAACCATTTCTTTCTGGGATTAGCATCTTTGAAGAAACTTTTATCCATTGAAATGTCCCATGACTAACAGCAGTACTACAAACATGCCTGAGTGTACTGTGTTACCTAAATGCACCACTTCAGCTGCATGTGCTTCCCAGAAGTTCTGACTCCCCAACTGCTCTGCTAGCAGTTTGCACAACTACCAGCAAACACAAGCAGCAGTTCACTTAATCCAACATTCAGCCTTCAGTCAGGCCAGCAACTTAGAGATTAAAAGCACAAACACACCCCTCAAACAGAGATAACTGAGAATTGCCTTTTCCAGTAAGCCTTCAAACACCATTAGTACATGGATCCACCACTGGGCAGTTTTGAGGCCTGCCTCAATAAACAGACAAACCACATTTCCTACCCACTAATGCATTTGTCCTACACAACTTTGTCTGATTCAATTTTTTAGAATCATTTAATCATGGCACAATAGCCTTTCCATTTTTAATATATACACTATATTATAAACTATCTTCAGTTTTTGGATAACATTTGAGAATCCTATCTGTGCAAGAGAACACGCTGTGTATCATACCAAACAGGAAGAAAAGATAAATCCATAACTTGTCCTAGTCTGTATTATTATTTAGTTTCCTAGTTCACATTCCACAGGTTATATGACTCTCTCAGAATAAAATGTTTTCCGAGGATCAAGTACTAAATGCCAACAATACAGAGAAACCATTATGCCAGAACACTTTGGCCTCCAATCATTAATGCAGGCACTGAGTTATAGCTTGAAATTCCAACAGATAGCAAAATACGGTCAGAGTTAATTAACTGTTGTACAGTGTGTTCTTCTTAACTGAGAACAAGCTATCCAGTAATCAATGGAAATAACCTAGCAAGGTAGTCATCCACAAACATGCAAAAACAAAACCAGGCATCTGAAAGTGTAAGTGTTGAAACTTGAGACATGACCATATTAAGCAGACAAAACAGACTATATAAAATAAAGTATAAATGGTAAATTCTGCAGGTGACAAATATTTCCAGGGTAACTTATTATTATTTCATTAGTATTTTAGATGCTGGGAAATCTGACCCAGAAGCCAAAACTTTTCTGTATTGTAGATGTCACAAAGTAAAAATGTTTTATATACAAACATTACCAGACTGTTTTAAGAAACTAGAAAGTTAGCCCAAAATCTTATTCCATACATTAATCTTATTAAACTTTATTTAAAGTTCAGAGGATTTTTGCCAGAAAACGACACTACATTTAGAAGGTAAAATATGTATTTATATAAAAAATATATATATAAACAGTGCAACATAGCATTACTCAAGGAGCATCTACCAAACTCCTCTCAACCAGCTGCATTCATACTGACAAAAGAGAGCTTATCTCAAATACATGCTCACTAGGACAGGAACATAACATCTTGCTGTTTTACACAAGAAAAAAATCCTTAGCTCTCAAACTTCAAAGCACAAGCAGCAAAATCAAATTCAGTTATACATATGAGCACAACTGACATCCCACTAAGCCTGTGGGAGTCAGCATTCAGTGAAAACAGTGTAATTTTGGCCGCTACCACACCCAGTTTCCTCAGTATTTGTGAGAGTGCTCCTCTGCAGACACCCTTCTCTCACATGAACGTACGTGTGATGCATGCTCAGCTGTTTGCCCCAGCTTCTTCCATTAGAGCAGCTCCATTTCATGTGAGTTTACTTATCAAAGTTAAACGCAGAGGAGAGACCCATGCTCCAATCAGGCAGCACAGAGACTGTGTGAAGTCAGAGCAGCTTTCTGCTATAAAGCTTTAGAAAAGGGAAAATGCACTTGCTCTTATTTTTATTTTCATCCCTCTCATATGTTGTAGATCCAGTTTCTGGGTGAGCCTCCCAGTCATTAATTTGTTATTCACAGTCTTACAAAACAACATTCCAGCCCTTCCATAGTAGGGGTGCAAGAGTAACCTCTGACTGTTAATGCCACCAAAGATTTTAACTAGTTCAGCCAGCACACAAAATTTTCAGTCAAAAAGCATTTATGTGCTGCACAAAGCAAGAGAGCATTACAGATAATAGGCTAGTTCTGAAGTAAGCTTGTGTGTGTCTTTAAGCTGTATGCATGATTTGAGCTTTCTCTCAGAGTTGTATGGCACACTAGTCTCTAAAGCTAAGTAAATTGTTTCAGTGTGTACTGTTGTGTACTCCAGTTAGAACAGTGGAAAGGCAAAATTTCTTTTCCATCTCAGCAAGAAGCAGCCTGAGTCCTCCTCCTCCTTTCACTCAGCATCTCTCACTCCCTCGGATATGATAATTTTAGCACATGTAACAGCTCTAGACCTATTAAAATCTGAGATTTTAGTACAGCAAGAAAAAAATTTTATTTACTAGGTTGTAGAATATGGCTACAAGGACAAATTCAATGAAAGCATAGCAACTGATACTACAGAAACAGCTTTTCTATTTAAAATCTTCCTCCTTAGAAAAGGCATATTGTCCCCCACGTTGCTGTATTCTCCTTACCATATGAGTGAGTTAAAAATGTGGTAAGCATAGCACAGAGACAAAATACCTGGTTTTTATCCCTCCTTCATTTTGCAACCACCCATAGAAAATACATTACATTGATGCTAAATGTAACTAGCCGCAAGCCAAAATGCCAGAGTAGTTGAATTTGCACATCCCTTCTATTATTTAAGAGAAACGTAAGACTTGGATACATGAGCATCTATTGCTATAGGGACTTTAAAACGAACAGAAGAATTGTGGTCATTAGTCCCCAGCAACAGCAGGGATCTCATCACTACGTGTCTCTCCTCCTTTGCACTTTTCCTCTGTCACATCAACCTACTCGTTCTTCATTGTCCATTACCTCCTCTTGGCCCCATCATGTCCCCCTGTTTTTGCCATCAGTTCTGGTTTGCAGAAGTGCCCCAACTCCAGCAAGACTCGCATGGAAACCTAAGGTAAAAAAGGCCCAGCCCAGTTAATTAGCCTGGGTTTAGCCCCACACCTCACTAACTGGTAATGAAGGGATTATCTTATTCTTGGTCTTTAAGTACTCAAAAAATGTTAGAAGATTTAGAAGACATATATCTACCCAGATGATTAAACCATTTCTGCTGTAGGTTATTATTTGCTGATAATTTTTCTAATCTCCTCCCTCTGCCCTATATTCATAATTTTGTTTTAAAATTATGAAGTTAATGTATAAATAAAATGTTTTAAATTGCCTATTGCAGTTGATGCTTGGAGCATGGTCTTGCATATGCCATGAGGAAGATCTGAGCTCCTCTTGAAAGATCATAGCTTTGCTGACCTTTTCTGGCCAGCTCACTTACGAACACTGCCAACTGAGCTAAGTAACATAGCACCTTTATGTTACTTCCAGTTAAACTCCATCACAGCTTTCTGAAACCACCGAACACAAATTTCAAATTTCACATTCTTTAGAGCAGACATTTTTTCACAGGCAGCTATTACAACTACAGCAAAGACCTTGAGATAATTACCAAAGCCATGCTAAAAATGTGATGAAAATGTAACTGTGCAAGATTCTGTGGTCAATGTCTCTGTAAATTATTACTATTCCATGACTCTGAAATCTGCTCCTAATCTATGTTTTCAATTTCTCTAGTTAACTTCAGGCTCTTCTACTTGCACTCAAAACTGCTGATTTAATCAAACACAGCCTTACTGCTTTAACAACTTATTTCAAAAGCAATGACCATTTTACTTCAATCCTTAGATCCTTAAGTATATGCCTTACATACTCTAAAGGAAAATAAATACTTAGGCAAGTTACATCCACCCAGTCAAAATGTTTTATAGTGCTTACTTTGTGTGGCGTAACTAACTTTTGTTGTATGGCTAAATTACTGTATGGTTAAATTACTGTTGACTGAATACGGAAATGTAAATTGCTGAGGCAACAGGATCTCAAACTACTTAAAACTGGGAAACAGAAAATGACACAATCATGACACAATACAGATCTTTTTTCTGTTTTCCCAAACTATCTCAATTTCTTGTATTTTGTCCCACATGCATCAACAGAGAACACTTAATTTTGCATGAGAGGAACAGAAGTCAAATAACCAATTAAGACGCATTCAGATTCCTCTCCAAAAACCCTGAATACTTGCTCTGCCTTCTTCAATACCAGATTCTGACACTCAGCATGGCCTGGAGGTCTACAGGACCAAACCACACCAGCCACCTATTAGCACATGTACAAAACATTAAGACAGACTTGAGAATGACAACCACCACCACATACACACACACTCCCTCTTGATTTGGCTTGCTGGGAGGCCAGGTCTGTACTGCAGCTAATAAACGCCACCTGCTGAGAGAAACTTGGATAGAAAGTATTCCTTGCAGAAGAATAAGCAGTAGCAGTTTAAAGCAGCCACAAAATCCACTGACAGATATTGCTGTGATAAACCCACAGCAGGAACTGGCTTGCTGCTGTAACTTACTATGGCAGAAGCCTTGCACTCAGCAAGTAGTTCTTGAGCACCTCAGCCAACAAGGCACAACCAAGTAATTGCACAGAGAACTAGCTCATGAATTACAGGAGGACATGCTAGAGATCACAGTGGGTAACTGCCAGTCATCAACACTCCTCTTGGAAAGGGAAGTCGAAAGAAGAAGAAAATATCTGAAAAACTAATTAATTGGGAGTGATTTTAAGGTAACATCACACCTGTAAATAAGTGAAAAGATTACTGACATTCAGATAACCTGAGTTACTTAGAGTGAGCATGCACAGTTGTACTTAATTTAGCAAGAACAGGACAGGAGCAGCTGATATCTTGACTCATATCTCTCTGCCCCTCTCACCTAATAATCCAAGAAAGGCTCCTAACAGTTCTTTCTTTGGGTATCACACACAGTGCTTCAGTGTCTCCATAAAACAGCTGGTGAAAACAAACACTTCTCAGAGCAATAAAATGCCTGTGGAAGACATCATTAAGCTCCTTCTCTTTCTAATACAGAGCTAAATTACTACATTTAACCTACATTTAGCTACGTGTACTATCCTCAAAATGCAGGAGGGCAACGTATGGAGAGTTTCAGGAAAGACCTTCAGAGCAACAGGACACTCAGATGGTGGCGCAGTCAATTCCTCTTCCTGCTCTAACAAATCTTTATATGGCTTTCATTAAGATGTCATGAGATGAAATGAAAAGCTTTCTTTGATTTAAAGTGACAGCCCTCCGCATTAAACTCTGATGCAACACAAGCCCTACAATTTCATTTTGCATGCAAAGGCAACTCTGACTGAACCACTACTCTCACTTGCTCCTTAGCATGAAGGCCAGTGTATTTTTTGCTAGTTAGGAGATGTGGCTTTGAGTCTCTTCAGGAAATTAACCTTACTACCTCATGTGGTAGCCACATTAGCAGCCAGTACAGCCCAACATGAGCAGGTCTCTGCAGAGCAACAGAGCTGGTAGTGAGCACCTGACATCCACACTCACACATTTTGAGAGTTTCACTTTGGACCAACCCTCATGTGGTTCCAATTGTCATTGGAGCACAGTGGTGAACATCATCTTCATTTTAGATTCATCTGAGGGAAACAGAGTTCACATGCTGTAAGACTATCCCACAATGCACATCACAAGGCAGTAACAGGTGATGACTAAAAGTTGCTCATACTTTTTCCTGACACTAAAAACTATTAGATAGCACGTGGTGTTTGTAAAAATGTAAATAAACAAACAAACAAAAACACCGGTGGTGTTGAACACAGTAAGGGAAGAAAAGTTCTGAATTTTTCCTGAAAAGAATGAAAAATAGCTTACCTGAGTCTGGAGTCTTTAAAAGTGTCTAAATAAGAAGGATAGTTCCAAGTAACATTACTCCCCTTACATCGCAGTTCTATGCTTTGTCCTGCAGCCAGGCTTAAGGTGGCAGCTAGTTTCTGGAAATGACCTTTATCCATCACCTGTGTCAGTATGGACTGGGACTTCAAAGAGGACTCCACAGATTCTCTCTCCTTCATTTTGGGAGTATTCGGTTTTACTTTCTTGTTAACAGGCTTAATTTTGTTTTCTCCAGGTTCTTTGGGACGCTTACTCTTTGCAATAACTGGTAAAATAAAGAAAAGAAGGCAATGTTACTGATTAGAAAAAGTTTATATAGTCTTTTGGGAAAAAAATATCTTCCCTTATTATCCCAGAGAATAACTTAAGTTTTGTTCTTCCTAGAAAAGATGCATAAAACTTAGTAAGAGTTAATTTCTTTAAGTTTTTTAAGTCTGCCGTGACCAATTTTACTGGGGAAAAAGGGAAAAAAAAGAGAGCTTTCAAGAACATGTGGAAAATCTATACTTACATAAACAGAGAAATATCCAAGGTATGTAAACTTTACAAATGGTAAGGGAAAGAAACACAGCACTTCCATCTCCAGCCACTTTTGTCATTTCTACCTCCTGACACTGCCATGCTACACAAGCTCTCCATGTTCATGTCACATGCACATCACTTCTGCTTGACCTCTTCACACACCACACTTCCATAAGGGACACATGAGGAACTCGCAAGTGTAGAACTTCATAATGATTTTTAAAATACTGACATCGATGCAGTTTTCTTTGTTTATAGTAATTTCTTTCTTTATAGTAATTACTGAAATGCAAGTGATACTTCAGTCAATTAGGTGACTTACTTAAGCTGTCACTTCTCCATAAGAGCCATTTATTTTTACAGTTCAGAAGAAGACAGAATCTTATTTAGAGACAAACAGTAAGAAATTTCATTACTTCCTAGAGACAACAGATGCCCAGCTGCCTTAACAAACAAAGGAAATAGAAAGGAAAAAAAGTAAGGTGCCTCAAATATTTAAGAATAAAAACAAATAAAAAATTCCAACTTTAAGTGACATCAGGAAGCACGGTCCTTTTGTGAGACAAGCCTAGAACTACTTTTGCCAGACACCAGAAACGCCACTAACTATGCCTGACAACTAATTCTTGTTCTCCACATGGAAATGCTGAGGTATTTCATTGTACAAATCAAGCAACAAGCTCCCTCTGGAATCAAAAACTCAGCATACATATATAATCAGTGTAATTAAAACTGGTACTGGCTGCCAGTACAAACAGCAGTACTTCCAGATTCCTGCCACTGATGGCTCCTGTGACACTCAAACCCCAGCTGGACACCTTGCACAGCATCAGCTTCGACTTCTCCAAGTCCAGGCTGATGTACAACACCTTTCTTTTAAACAATATAGTGCCTTGTAAGCATAAATTTAAAAGCTAGGAAGTTCTAGCATTTTTTCCTTGCATTACATTACAAAGGCTACAGTGGGTAAGGCCAAAATCACTTGCACTGATACCACCTAGTGTCAGATGCCAATCAGGGAACAGGGTGACCATCTCTGCTCCTTTGATATTACTCTCCTAAGCTTCCAAGAACCTTTAGCTCAAGGGGTCTGTGAACAACAGTAGTCCGCTTTTTATCGTGCTTGGCTGTTTTTGGTTTTGTTTGGTTTGTTTTTTTTTTTTTCATATTTTTTTATTATATTGCCCTTGGATGTTTTCTTACATTGACTTGTCTGGTCAAATTTTGAAAATTTTGAGAATTACACAAATTACACATAAATACTAGATGACTTCTAGTTTCTGTATTAAATAATATGTTTCTATGTTTCTCCAACAACATTCTCTCCA
The DNA here is from genome assembly GCA_013397375.1 of Toxostoma redivivum. Classification (NCBI taxonomy): domain Eukaryota; kingdom Metazoa; phylum Chordata; class Aves; order Passeriformes; family Mimidae; genus Toxostoma; species Toxostoma redivivum. The sequence goes on along the minus strand of VXBI01010167.1, from coordinate 200,457 downwards.
ACACAAAAATTTTACAAAACTTGAGCATTTTTGACTAATTTTCTTTCCAGACTGACAAGTTCTACTCTAATTGTTCAGCTACATCACATTTGGGTGATGGCAGGAACACAAAAGCAGACTGTACATCATGTTCAAGGTATGCTCAGATCCAGTTGTAGGTATTAATAGCGTCTTCTTTTCTATCTAAATAGCTCATTACTTTTCAAGGTAGTAATATTAGGAGCTGACTTTTTAAAAAATATTAGGAGATGACTGTTTAAAAAATAATCAAGTGTAATTCTAAGATAATTTTCCTAAGTAGGAACTATTGGTTAAAAATTCCTAACATGAAATTTGAACTCTTATTTTCCCTGCCCAGTCTTTCAAAATTGAAAGATCATTCTACAACTCTTTACTGACTGTTTTCTTTTCTTTTAACAGATACTTAAACATGCTGAAAAGCATGTGCCTTCCAAGAATCCCTCCTAAATTCAACTGCATAAAAGCAATTCTATCCATATTGCAAAAAGACTAATTAATTTCCTATTAGTTGTAGTTCCATGAGAGGTCTTCCCTTGTCTCAGAGCACATTGGTTCCCAAGGAATCTTTTGCAACGAGTTTAATAAAAGCCTTTGGGAATCCATATACACAAACCAATTCATCCATGGCCACACTCTTACAAAAAGTCCTCAGAGAACCTCAGCAGATCTGAAAAACAGAACTTCTCAGGGAGAAGAAAAAAAAAAAAAATCTGGCTTTGTGCTTCTACCTCTCCCAAATACTGTAAAATACCGGGATATTCCATTTCCCTGGAAAGGCATAGTTATATGATATGATACAATGATATGTAATGATATTACAATCAATTCAGTTGGAAAAGACCTCTGAGACCATTGAGTCCAACCTCTGACCAAAACCCACAATTTCAATTAGGCCATGGCACTAAGTGACATCCAGTCTTTCCTTAAACACTTTCAGGGACAGTGATTCCACCACCTCCACTGGAAGTTCATCCCAAGGTCTAATCACACCTACTGTGAAGAAATTCCTCCTGATGTCCAATCTAAACCTCCCTTGCCCCAGCCTGAGGTTCTGTCCTCTGGTCCTGTCACTTGCTGCCTGGCAGAAGACGCCAAACCCCACCTTGCTACCACCTTCTTTCAGATAGTTGTAGAGAGTGATAACATCACCACTGAGCCTCCTTTCCTTCAGGCTAAGCAACCCCAGCTCCATCAGCCACTCCTAATAGGACTTAGATCCTTCATTAGCTACATTGCCCTTCTCTGGAAAAAGATTATAAGTTATGACAAGCTATGCACCTAGGTTAAGGCTTCACCAATTTCAGATTCAAATTTCTTTTAAATTTCAGATGTATATTATAAAATCATGGCACTTTTACACAGTTTCTATTGCTCATTTTCTCTCTCACTGATTCTTTTGGCATGTTAATGAGATGTCCTCTAATGATTCTCCCCATAGAGAAAAATTCTATTTCAGTCTGCTCTTAGAGTGCTTCATACGATACTGCACTCTAAGTTTCTTCTATGCTTATCATGTCACCATTTTCCATTAAAACCTCTCTAAGCACCTCCATGGTGAACATGGGTGCACACAGATAATTTTTTAAATTTTACTTTCTATAGATGCTCTTTTTTATCCTCCATTCCTATCAGCCAAAAAAATTCTGGAGCCATGTCTCCCTGCTCTACCATGCTACATCAGAAGAAGAAAAAGGATTTATGGCTGTTTTCAACCTTTTGTAAGCTGTTTCTCAAACTCTTTTTGTCTGCTTTATTCTGGTTTTTATATTTAACCCACATGTGAGTTAAGAAGCCGCCTCCTCTTATGTAATTGTTCCTTCCAAAATTAAACACATCAGTGTTTGTCTTTTATTATTCCTCCAAGAATATAAGAACTACAGTCCAGCTGTTCCACAACAACATCTGAATCTAATTACCTGAGTACTGCTCCAGATCAAGTCAAGAATTGCTGGTATTCTGAGGGGCTCTCTGAATAGCAGCTCTAAGTCATTATCTGTGGCATCTAAAAAATTGCATTCTGTACCACACCTCGATGTGTGTGACACAGCCCATGTGAGGGAAGTTATTCTTCCTTTTGCTTTTCTATCCAGTTCTTGCTGCTCCTCTGATTTTCCTTAGCAGAGCACTCATTACATATTGGGTGGTCAGTTACCAGGTTGGTTCTTCTCCACAGTGCTGGTATTTCAGTCCTGATGACTTTTACCATCAAAACCTACCAGGAAACAGATTTAACACTAAAGTTTTTTTCAACACACTGCCACTTCACCCTAGGGTAAGCCATTCCCTCTTACTGGAATTCCATCACACTGCTGTGCCCTAGTATTGGGAGGTTCCACTGACAGGCCTGATAAGCCTTTTGAATAAGCATTCCCATTTCAAATTGGCCATTCCAGTTCCTCGTTGAACTTTCCAGATTACTCTGTAGCAGCACACAAGATTTGGTTCAGTCATTCTTTTTTATTTTTTCCCCCATCAAACTGTACTGAAATTTGTTCAAAGTACTCTTTGACATTTCCACTACTTTTTGCCAACCTTGATCCTGATGCTATTTCAAAGGCACATGGATCTTGCAACCTCACCCCTAGGTAATGCTTCATCCCATACTGTGTGCTCTGCCACACGTGAGACTCTGCCTTTAAGAAACTGTTAAAGATGCCCCTATGAAAGCTTTTCAGTTTTAAGTGCCAGAAGCCTGGTTTTGATTTTCTCAAGATGAAGTTTTTCCTCTCCATACAAGCTCCCTCTGTTCCATGTTTCCACAGTTCAGTGAGCCCGAACACTTTCCTCCTACACCACACTCCCAGCTGCTCAGTGAGAGCCTTGTCTGCCTGACCTTGTATTTCCCTGCAGGTGACAGCAGGGGCATTTCAGGACACACATCAGATGAACTTTCATCTTCCTACACAGAGAACCTGGTTCTGCCTCTGTCTGCCTCCTGGAGAGGTGAGTTTCCAAGCAAGCTGTGGCCATGCTCCTCCCCAACACTCCCTTGCAAGTCTACCCAGATATCTACTGACACCAGCACTTCTGCACCTCACAATCCTGTCTTCTGTCCTAGCTGAATTAAGTCTTTCTATGCCAGGTAACTAAATTACCTGCCACAGCATCGCCTAAGGTAAAGAGGACACACAATCAAATCCTTCACCTCCATTTCCTTATCCAATCTGCAAGACTTTCCCAAGAAAGGGAACAAAGTTACCTAGCCCATTGTGTAAGGTTACCATACAGTATAATTAACCAGCAGGACTCCTATATGAGGAAAGAGTCTTTGTGATTACAAGTAATGTAACAGAACAAGTTGGATGGATCTCATAATTTGTGATACTTCAAACGAAAAGTTCATCTTCCAAACACAGAGCAAATCTGGAGGGGCATATTTCATTACTTCATAAATTAATACAAGATAAATTAGGAAGACTATTTTGAAATTACAATTCCTACATTAGGACTTCTACATTTAGCTTTAGATAAGAAATTCTTATTAAATATGGCCAGTTACTTTCTCCCATTGCTAAGTTTCTGGATGGCAGAGCAGGAAGCACTCAGTCACACCTCAGTATAGACATGACAAACTGACAAAAACATAGACTTGGGAAATCTTTAGCCCAACTCATTTCTTATTCTGTGGTTTTACTGTCCACTTCTCAAACAGAAAACACTTTTCTTCATGTGGTATACCCACAAACCAGATCTTTCAGCAGAAATCCTCTCCCACACCACTCTGATCCACAGTGCAATTCCTCTGAGAGAGAAAAATGAGGCTGGAAAAGTCCCTTCTCATCTCTGTTCAGCTGCTCTGAGCCTTGTCCAGTTGAGCTCTGACTTTCCCAAAGGCTGGAGACTCTACAGCCTCCTCTGACAAATTCTTTCTATGTTTAACAGCTCTCAGGGTGGAGGATTTTTTATGTTCTGACAAGAATGTTTTCCTTATGACCTCCTGAAGTACCTGTGGTAATTGCTTCTCCCTTTCACCACTCACCTAAGAGCCTGCCTCCTGTTAAACTACAAACCCACGGGCTGCGAAGGCCTTGATCCCCAAGCCCTTCCACGGTGAAAAACAATGGAATTATTTGTTGTTGTTCCTTCCGAGTAAGTATTAATAAGTTATTCGCATTTTGTAAGAGGGAAAGAGCCTCTCTTTTGCTAGTTTAAGTCTACGTAAGTCAAGAATTATTTATTAATGTCTCTTGCCAAAACCTTGCCTTTTCCCCACCAAGACTTTCCCACAGCCTGAAGCGGGCTTATGAGTTAAGTTCGATGCTCTCAATCGAATAACGACGCACAAAGCCAGAAATATTTTGGTCGTTTTTTAAATCCGAGAGCCACGTCCAGCGCTGTCCCATGTCCATCACTGTCCCTCCTCAGGCGCCACACGGGACTGGACGCGGACTCAAATGTTTTACCCCGGAGAGAGCGGGCGGCAGGAGCAGCCGGGGCTGCCGCGAACGCTTCTCCCTGAAACCCAAACCCACATTTTCGGCGGAATGCGGAATGCTTCGGCGACCTGCTGGCCGCGCACGATGCGAGCACCCCGCCTTCCCTCCGCCTCTGCCCAGCGGGACGGGAGCCCCGCCGCCGCCCCCTCCGCGATGGCTCCCGCTCCTGTCCCGGGGATAGGCGGGTACGGCTGGGAAAGGGGAAGCCCGCGGCGGCTCGCAGAGCAGGGGGACCCGTCGTGGCGGCGGCTCACCGTGTGGCAGCGCTTCCTGCAGCAGCAGCAGGCTGAGGAGCACCCAGAGCCGCATGGCGGGAGCGGCGCGGGCGCGGCGGCGGCGGAGCGGGAGCGGGAGCGGCGCGGAGCGGCCCCGGGGCGCCTCGGCGGGAGGGGAGGGGCCGGGGCCGGGCCAGGGCGCTCTCACTGCCGCCCGCTCTGCCTCGGCGAGCACAGGCGGAGGTGCTGCTGCAGTACCTTCGGGGGCACCCAGGGCCGGCTGCCCTTGAGGCAGCTCGTCCCTCGCCGTACGAGGCTCTACACAGGTCCGGCTGGTTGCTGGGTGGCCGGGAGCCCGCAGCCGGGTGGGCAGAGTGCAGCAGCGAGACCCGCACGGGCTGAGTCACAGGTGAGCCCAGGGCTGCACGTAGGGCACTGGGTAGTGCCGGCCTAAGACAGCAAAAGTACATTTTTACCTCAAACTATTGCGCTCGTACCAGCCTGCCACACCGAAGAGATTGCCAATCGTTCAGGAAAAGCTGTCTCACTGTGGAAAACAGAGGAGGTCTCTGGTTGGACAACCTGCGGCTCCATAGGCCATGACACGGTTTTCATTAAGCACAGGGAACACGTCTCTCTCTGCTGCTAGCAAAGAGATGAAGGTGCTAACCTTGATGTTTGCCGCATGGGTGTTTCTGCCCACAATGAGCTGTACAAAGACATTCTTTGAAATTTGAGGGTTTCCTTGGAGAGGAAGAAAAAGGAAAATATGACTGGAGGGGCCACGAAGATAGATGCAAGGCAAGGCTGGACTTGAATGGGGGAAAAATAATGGCTATCAGAGATCACAGGCAGACCCCGTAGTAGACACAACCACAGTTCAGTGTGAATAAAAATAAATAAAAATTGTGTCCCTGACCACAGCTCCAGGGCCACAGCAGATATGGGAGCCGAGTATTTACAGATTACTTAAAGGAAGCCTAGTCTTCATCTGCATCCACACAAAAAAAGTTAGACGGTCCATGCATAATGCTCTTCAAAAACACACGAATATGCCGAGTTTGGAGACCTGCTTGCCTGACCCTGCTCTGAGACTTCATCCTGGGGCACGTGGTTAGCACAAAGAAGCCAGTAGGGCCCAGGGGTGGAGTAAGATGATGAAATTTCATGATCTGTTTTTCATTCTATTATCAGTGTATCATAATAATCCTGTAACAAATTAAGAATATTTTTGTTGCTACAGGATGTTTTAAGTGTATTTCCCCCTTGAAACAATTAGAATACCAAGTATTGTATCTGAAAAGGTTATCAGTTTTTGTTTTAAGGTAAATTAATCTGAGAGAACTCAGAAGAGCTGTGTAGTATAAACTGCAAATTTGCAGTGGAAATATTCACAACTCCTGCTTATGATGAATGTTGGATCCCAGAAACCTGGGATTTTCGAGCTTTCTGTGCTTTCTGGCACTGATCCCCTGGAGAACACTGCTTTTGACCTGAGGCCTTGGAGAAGGCTTCCAAACTTGGGTGATGGAGTTAAAGTCATGGGTGTATAGTTGGAATAGAAGTGTGTGATTTCACATGGTGAAGGGTTTTGAATTTGAAGGGTTTAGAATAGGTATGGAACAAGATGGAGGATTTTGGGTGTTGTCTTTTCTGTCTTCTTCCTTCTTCGTGATTTCAGGTAGTTGTTTCTGGTTGGATAGCTAGTGCTGCGCTGTGGGTCACAGGAGTTTAGTTATTGGGTCAAAAGTATAAATAATATAGGTGTTAATTATCTATTGGACTGTTTAGCTTTAAGAGATCTTGTAGCTAGCTAGGTTCACCTCTATTTTACTCACTTTTAGCTGGTAGCTAGGAGTGTTGCAGAACTCCTTGTACTTTAGACAAGATTTAATAAACAACCTAGCCCATCTCCTTCATGTTTTTAATCTTGACTCTGAGACAGAAGAAAATTAAGACAAGCCATTAATAGTGGTGCAGATACCACATTTACAGATGAAGAGTGGGCTTTTTTTTCCCTGTCATCTGCAAAACTACTGTTGCAATCCTTATGTGCCTTCCTAGGTAAAATTTACCTTTTGCTTTCACACACAGAGTAGGTCAATGATCTAATGGTGTCTGAGCTTCAAGTATTAGTGTATTATGGAAAATATGGTAATAGCACCTGGGAATAACACTCAGACTGCATTAATGTTAAGACATTTAAACTGACATATGAAAATGTATACAATGAAGAAAGAAAATTATTTTATGAATTTTACATGTCCTACTTTACAATTGGCATGAAAAACATTTTCATTTATAGCCATCAGAAAAACTAATGTAAACCTCATATGATAACCCCAGTCCTCCACATGAGTAAGCCAATAGATTAAATACATCTTTTCAAGTAGTATTTTAAATGTGATGAGATGCTTGCAGAATGGCTTGCCCTCATTTAAATCAGTGGCCCTATTCCACTGCTTCATGGGATTTTCAAGACCGGTCTTAGTACATCTGTATGTACAGTAAGGTGATTATTAATAATTTGAATACTATTATATAATTCCTTTTAAATAATACACCTCAGAAAAAATACTGTCATAGCTACTTTTAAGTCTGTGAACAAAGATGACTACTCAAATGTCTTTGAAAAACAGTGCCAGATGATAATCTTTCACTGTCAGTAGGGCTCTGTGTCCAGACTATTCTTATCCATTGCCTACATACATGCTTTTATTCTCTTGCTATACTCACAGTACTCTTCAAAATTGAGGAAGGTTTTGGAGTTGGTTTGTTTGAGGTCTTTTTGGGTTTTGGAGGGGTTTTTTTTGTAGGATTAGAGGGGGGCATTATTGTTAGTGTTGTGGTTAGTTCATTTGGTTTGGGTTTTTTCACAAAAAGGGAACAAGGAGACAACGAGTTTATTCATCCAACTCTGAGGTTGGGTGAATACCAGGACAAGGCTTGGTGCTTCAGAATGTTGAGCATGAACGCTGAGGGCTACTCACCCCCTCTGGAAATCAAACCTACTATCATCTCTGGTTTGACAGTGTAACACAAAATGCTCAGATTAAAGGCTGTTATTCTGTATTCCCTCTGTACAGTGCATACAGTGTTATAATGCTATTTATTTTAAATGTGCTATGATTTGTATAATATCATGACATTAGATATCTGGCATACTCATGATGTTACGTCATTATATTATTTTAGGGCAAACTAAAACTATAGTCATGGTTAAAGTTACAGGTGTTGAATGAAGGACATACAAGTGATATTCAACTTTATTTAAAAAATACGGAACAAATACACTATTGTTATCCCACAAAGCATGTTTTACAGTAAATGAGGAGCAATGTAATTTCCATTAAAATTTTGAACTAAGGTAACTAAAAATGTCACTGATAACAATTCTGTTGTAAAGTGGGAAAAAAAGCACCATATTCTTAAATACAAGCATTTTTACATTCATAAAATTTCAAGACTTTTCATTTTGGTAGAGCACTTCAAAGAAATACAAATTTGTAGTTTAAATTGCATCATAATCATCCTACCTACACTTTGAATGCTCAGCAGCATACAATACAGAAATAATCACTAAAATGCACAATACGAACAAAAAGAAAATATGGATATGAATGCTAATGTCCTTTAAAATGGTGCACACATAATTGTTTTTAAAGATACATAACACATATTTCATGCTTTACTTTCTGGTACCACAAAAGAAAAAAGCTCCCCTAAATATTCAAATCCTTATATTCTGGCTCCAACTAAACTTGGTGAAGCTGGAGTTGACCTCGCAAGAAGGCTCGTGAAAACATACAAAAACAACAGAATTTGTCCAACTGACAATAAAAAATATACATATACACATACAGTTCTTTGTAATGCATATCTGCATATCTATGCACAGAAATCCTTCAATTTAGCTCATGTTAAGGAGTTTGATTTCTAAGATCAATTGGAAAATATATCGGTACCTGGTAAAGGCATTATATTAAGCTTTGAAAAGGTCCAACTATTAAAAATGCAGAGGTCCTCAAAACATATACCAGAAAGAAGTACTAAAGGTACAGGAAATTAGAAACAAACACAAAGATCCTATACTATATTAAATACCACCCACTCTTTCTGTAAAATTTGTATTTGCTTAACACTGAGTAACCTCATTGCCTTCAGCGAACATACTGCAATTCATACAGACTTTCCAGCGTGTCTAGAAAGAATTAGGGCCCAAGAGCATTAAAAAGGTGCTTTCACTTTCTTTTTTATGCACTCAAGTAAGACATACCAGCCCTCTTGTGAATTAAATTTCTACTGTAAAAAATATGACTCAGTGTCAAAGGCCTCATATCCAATTGCACTGTCCCGCACAGGTTTCCTGCACTCTCACCACCTCAGGATGCTTATGGCACATTGTTATTGGCACTTCTTAAAAATTCTATGAAAACACTATACCTTATATTTTTTAAATACAGATTTTTTAAAATAAATTTCAGGGGAAAGGTGACTAGATTTGCAAATTTATCATGCAATAAAATGCAGAATATATATTTAAGCTTTATTAAGTTTTGCCTCTAAATTCGTTGTATCATTTGAAGTTTCTGGATTGCACAGGTCAGTTCCTACTTAAGTACATTAGTAACTCTGTATCAGTACTAATGACATTGATTGCTGCTTGTTCTCCAACAGCAGGTAATATAAATGGCTTTAACACCTGGCAAGATAAGCACAATATGACAGATTTCAGGAATCTGACCAGCATTTGTTGTGCAGGGAAAAGCATAGTATTATTAACAGAATAGTTTTATCCATGATAAGAGACAATGAAATCTAAGTTACTTCATAAAACTTCCCATTGCAGAATGAAGACTAGAATACCACAGGATGATCATTTCAGTTTACACGAATTATTCAGAAATGTTTTATAACTCCTATATATCAGAAGAGAAACATTTATTTGTTGTCTGTTAAATATGCTTTGGCTTACTTTCTTAAAGCCAACTAGCTAAGAATAATTCCTTTACCTAATGGCATATCCCGAATGTACCAAAACAAAGAAAGTTTATGAGAACTTTTTTCTACAAAGGAAACAAACAATAAGCTACCACCAAAGTAGATATTTTGTATTAATACATACCATTATTATTTGCACAGAACAATTTACAATATCAACAACTGTGTTAAAAAAAACTATTTAATTCCAATGGACTTGTGCTTTCAGCAAGTTCAGAGATAGACCAAATGTGAGAATAAGATTAGGATTTCTTGCATCCATAACTCCTGTGTAAGGACTAGCATGGCATGTCCTTTGCCTCTGCAGAGTCCCACTAAAGCATCTGGAATTTTATGACTGCATATACAAAGGCACATCAAATTTACCATAAATATCTTACTTCTGGCTTGTCTTTTTTCACACAGCCACTGACTAATAATGACTATAAACATATATAAATAAGCTTTGCTCAGTTGAAGCATCTAAGAGTACCCAATGACTTTAATTTCATTTTATATCTCATTAGTTATGTGGATAGTTCTGGTGCTGCAGCTCCTCCCTTCTGTCTTAGCAACACTTGTTCATGCACATTCTACTATTTAAAAATAATTAATTTCACTAACAAGGGGAGAGAAATATTCATACATACTAAAGGGGAATCTGTCAATACACAAAGTGCCAACACATCCATCAGGTAAATAAGCTAGAAAATTTACTTCCTCTAGTTCTCTCCAGAGGCCTTAGCTAGCACTTGCTTTAGTCAGAAGCTAATTATATTGGCAGTATCCCTTCAAAAGAAAAGTCCAGTGCAATACAGAAATTATTTTGACCAGTACATCAAAATCACTATGGGCTAATTTCAGACAGATGCAAATGCACAGACTGGTGTGCACACATACGTTCTCTATGATGGCCTTGGGAGGGAATGGAGTCTTCCTTGCACATCACAGAACAGCAGCAGGTTGTGTCCTGGAAGCCTGGCTGGCCTGCTCTGTGGTGTCAACAACCATAGCAAAATGTTAGTTTGTGCTTCCCACATGCTTGAGATGTGGTTAGGAGCTGTGTTTCACTGTAGGCTTGTAAAGACATCATGCAAAATCTTCACATGGGCATAGCTGACTTGCTCCCATAGCAATTGCTTTTTTTGAAGCTGATGATTTAAGACTACTGAGAAAGAAGTAATTTTAAGATAAAAAAAGCAACTTATTGTTCAGAAAAAGGAGAGAGACAGAAGCAGCCTAACTAGTTTGGTTTTTGTTTTTTTTCTTTTTTTTTTCATAAAATTCCAGCTATTATAAAAAGTAAGGTGCTTTTCACTGTCATCCAACATAGCTGTCATAGCATCTAAAGTTCTTATACCTAACAATCGAGATTAATACCAATATTAAGTACCAGCAACAGATTGTAACTCTCCATGACATGACAAGGAACAAGACAATTCTTACTCTAGGGAAGGAATTTTTGTAAGCATATTCTTGGAAAATGACTTCATATTGTAGAATCTTTCATGGGACTTGAACCTACTCCTTGCTGTGAAGAAGTGTTAAAATATTTGGGTGCCTTTGACAGACAATATGACTTCTGTTGAAAGATGAACATTTTCTGGTTTTACCAGCATTAAAATAATTGTTTACCCTGCACTGCCACACGAGCTTTGGTTCTTTACATAAAGTAGCATTTAGATATCGTACCCACATGAACAGATTTGTGGGTGTAGACTTGGCTCACAAAAAAGTGCTACTCTAACATACATTTAAGACTTCATGAAGCACTGAAATACTGTTTTGATAAGGTTTTTTTCCAAAGCCCAGACCTCTGTTTTTTTCACCTCCCCTGCCATCTTTAAAGAAAGTTGGGATTTTGTGCATTAATTTTTCTTAGGAGAAGCAGTGTGTAATGCTAATCTCAGCAATATCAGTTCTGGAACATGTATAAAGGAGAAAATATAGGGGGGGGATGAGTAGTAAGGAGGAAAACTGGGTAACTGCTGCAGGTAAATACCAGATTATTTAGTCAGATGAAATTCTGACCCATCTGAAGTCAAAAGCACAAAATTCGCTAAATCACATCTTATTGCCACTGTCAATACTGTAACCAATAGATTATTTCCCAGATGATTTTGCAGAAAACAAAAGATCTTCTCTTGTGAGTATTATTCTATACACACAGCGTCCTTCAAAGAAAAGGCATGCACGTAATTAGAAATCTTTAATGCTATTTAGAGGGACTAAAAACCTTTGAAGTATCTTCACTGCTTAACTTCTCCATGACTATGTCATGACATAATAGTCATGATTAGTAAAGATAAGCAATTACTTCTTTTTACATAAATAAATCCTCCTCTAATTTTTACAAAGTATCTAATCCATACAATTACCGTTCATTTTGCAAATACTTTCCAGGCCTGTAAGAATGAAATTTATCTCCCATGAGTTACTTAAACAGAAGGAATTTAGATTGTTACCAAAACACATAACAAAGGAGAAGGTATGAAAGGCACTTATGTTCACAGTGCATTGTCAAATACTCAGAACTTCTTGCAGACAGTTCTAAAATTCTTCATATCTGATGATTGCCAGTGATTTTGGATGACACTTCAAACAATGTCTCCAAATTTTTGCTTGCCAAAGGGTTCTTCTAAAAAACATTAAAATACTAATCTCCATCCTGTCAGTTCTGTAATGACAAAGATGGATTAGCAGCTTGTCCAAAAAATCAGTTAGGCCGGTAGTAAACACTTTCAAGAGGCACATGTTGGCAGAAAGCTTCTGCAATTTCAGTCTGCAAGTAAAATGCCAATTGAAGGTTTAAAAGATTTGTGTTTGCAGAGTTTAACATTCACTTGTCCTTTCATGTGGAAGAAATTGATCCCTTTCATTTGCATTTTCAGGGTCATCCACTGGGTTTTTTTCTTGCATCCCACTATTTTCTGAACAAGAATCATCATCTCCATCACCACGATGACCTTCAACACTGTGTCTGATGCCATAAGCGAAGTAAATGAGGAAGCCTTCCAAAAGGAAAAAAAGAAGTTTATAAGGTTGTCAGGCAAGTAGTGCACTAAAAAGTAGATATTTCTTTATGGCTGAACAGATTTTTGCAAAAGAGTATTATATTCTTCTTCAGGTATCTGAATCAGAGCTCATGCTTCAGGTCTTCCCTGTTTCTACAGGAAATTCCAGTGCATCATTTTTGCATAATTAAATGCCCTAATAAGTTTTGGAAACTATTATCTCTAATTTATGTCTAGATGGAATTAATATGATTTCTTAGATCTAAAAGACAACAGACTGGTATACTGGGAAGAAACCTGTTACAAGCATGTTTCTGCATAATTTTGGCTATATATACTAGGAAAAAAATCATGGCTTACTGGAATTCTTCCTATTACCTAAAAACTGTATTTATAATTTTGACTGCGTATAAATACTTCTTCTGAAGCATGCTCTTCCTTTTGATCAGAAATATTAGCTAATTTTTATTAAATCACAGAGATTTTTTCAGATATTTGAAGGAAAAAAGTGTTCTAAGATGGGAATCATGAGTTTTAGTGTACGAAGTGACTGAAATGAACAGAATTACATACCAAGTAACATCCAGAAGCTAAATCTCATCCAAGTCTCTCCACTTAATTGTACCATCAAGTAAATATTTACCAGTATGCTAAATGATGGCAAAAATGGCAATAGTGGAACCTAAAAGGAAATATTTAATATGTTTGTATTAAACATAATTTTTTTTGCATGTCACACTTCAGGTGTGTAACACAAACTAGAGGCAATGTGTAATCATTAACAAGCAATTGAATTTTTTTTGCTGTTGTAATATAGTGAAATTTTCACTGGGTTTAGCCAACAGTTTCTATAGATCTTAAACTTTTAAAATACATTACGTTTAATATATATTCTCTAAGGCTATAGAAAAACTTTCCAGTTTGTGTGGGACATATACTAATGAATTCCTGTATTTACAGCTGAAAAATAATCTCTCTCTCTCTCTCACTCTCACTCTGAAATGCTCCCCCAGCTCCACCAGTTTCCTTGACCTTCGTCACTATATTCATTATTTCCATTAAATAACTGATCTTAAAACATAAGTGAAAGTGCAAAATGAAAGGACTTATACTCTGTATTAATTCCAAAGGATTGCAGATTACACAGACCAGTGATTGTACACTCATCAGTTTCTGGCTTGTTTTTCCAGCTTTTAAGTTCTCTCTCCCACTTGTTAGAATCCATCCAAAGCTCTCATTAGAGAAAAACATAGAAATAAAGTTATTCACCATAAAGGCTACTTTCTGCTGGTTCTGAGGCTGCCTTTGGATGAGGAGAATGGTAACTATGAAGGATATCACCAACAAAGCAAGAAGGCCAATACTCCAGGGCTCCAAGTCAACAATGAAATGAATCCCATATGTAATGAGGACACTCAAGCCACAAATCAAGCAAGCTGTATGGAAAACAAAATTACAGAAATAGGTCACTTAATCTCTGTGTTGAAGAGAAAGTGACTTTTAAGAAGAGTGATAGCAAGCTTTAACATGAACTGTTATTATGAATGTTTAATTAAATGAAAATGACTATAGATTAGGTCAATTAATGAAGAAGGATAAAAGCACAGAACGACACATATGACTGAAAGAAGGCATGTTATGAGTGGATTTTTAATTCTGTCTTTAATAAGATTCCACTATAAATGTTAATGCATACATGAATTTGGACAGCTAAATACTTACCTAAGAGACCCACTAAAAAGTTAACTATAGCTGCAGTCTGCTCCGTTGGTAAACTGGATGGGTTAATCAAGGCCTGAGGACGGAAGCGATTCTCTTCTATCATATTTATCTGTGACTCACTTACTACAGATTCCCTTTCAGCTGCAGCCAAAGCTGCTTTTTCTGGAGGGTATTTTGGTTCCTCATAGGTGGGTTGGTACCTATGCACAAAATAGAATAATAAAAAACCATTAAGCATACTTCTGAATTTGAAGCAATGTGACACTAGGATTGTACTGAAGTACTAAATTCTTTTTGGTAGAGTGTTAGAATTTCCCAAGTTATAACTGCACTGCAACAGCATTATAAGTCACTATCATATATAAAAATACTATGGCAACTCACTTTTTGGATTGGTTTGTTTGGAGATTTTTTTGGCAGTTTTTTAAGCTGCCTGAATGCACCAATAACACAGATAAATGACCAGTCCTGTACTGAAAGAAAGGACAGGGCAAGGGTTTTTGTTTCTGACTTGCTTCTCATACTATAAGAAGCTTCTAACTGGCATTAACTGAAAATTGATATCTGCTTTGTTAGCTTTTAAGTGCATTTTTAAAAATACGTATGGTGAGTCCTTTTAAAATAGAATAGGCTTCTCTTTTAAAGTGTAAATTATTACAACAATGAATTTAAGCTGAATTTAAGCAGTTACACTTTTCAAAGTTAATTACTTAGCCTTAAGTAATAAAGGCTGACTTTTTAAAATACAAAGAGCAACACATAATAAAGTGAGATGTAGCTAGCAATATATAATTCCATAGCTTTACAAACATGACTGATACCAGAGTTCTACTGAGATGTATAATCTCACTTACTGAGAGATAATATTTGCACTCTCTTCTAGGGCTACCACATCTTAAAACACTTGTCTGGTTTATATTTCTGACTAGGATAATACAAAGCAACTATTTGAATTTGTTCATCCTGTGAACCACCTAGAACATCTACCCCTTTCACATATAGTCCCCAAAATACAATATGCCTGATGTACAGCATAGACTGTATTAATATACAAGTATTATTCACTGAATTCTGTACTCAGGCTTATATTTAGTACCTTTGGGACTAATTCTTGGACCAATACTTCTTCTGGAAAATAAAAGGTATCTAGATTTCACCAGAAGTTTTAACCTGACTCACTGCTATACTTACATAACAATGTACCATTTTCTTTGAGAAGTCACTGCTTCTTAGAAACCATTTATATGCTTACAGCTACTGGCTATCTTGCAAAAAATACGTCGTGTAAATATGACTTCTGTTTATTTACTGACCAACCCAAAAAACCCCATAGTAGAATACAAAGGATGTTTTTGGCTCACCTAAGAATGAGGACACAGGTTGCCACAAGTGAATAAGCAAGAAGTGTGCCAATAGACATCATGTCCACTAAAGCCTTTAGGTCAAACAGAAATGCCATTACAGCTAAAAAAGAAAAGAAATGGAAAAAAGTTCCATGAGACTGACATGGAATTGTAGAATTATTCACACTGGGAAAGAAGTTTAAGATCATCAAGTCTAACCATAAGTGCCAAGATTATTATTAAAGATATATTAAACTAAGATTTTAAAATCTGTCCGCAGCGTAACTTACTGTTTTACTGACAGCAATATGAGTGAAAACATGATAATCCTTAAAGCCACGTTTTTTAAGCTACTGGTATCATTCCAAACCTAATTCCCTACAGTTGGGAATCTCATTTATATAGATAGGCACTGATGAGTCATATAGCCATGCTGCATAATCGAATGCTTATACAGGACTTATTCAGATGTAAGTATTTCCACCCATATTGTTGAATTTGGGCTATATTGAAAATACACTTTTATAGAATGATGTTCAGATCCTGCAGCAGAATCTCACCAAAGCTGAAAGGATGGATGCCACTACCAAACAGAAAAAGTCATTGTGGTGTAAAATTTCCACTGAGCTGGGAAAGAGCACTATGGAAGAGGACTTTCAGAAGTTGTCTCAAATAAAATAGTTTTGTGGGATTTTTTTTAATGGTTATCTTATTAAAAATAGTTTTCAATTCACCTTCAGGAATGATACCAGTAACATTGCTCAAGAATTAATATTATTATAATCACTGAAGTCAGAGGCAGAAACTTCCATGACAGTGGAATATAGAAATCTTGTGTTTATAAAAGCTAATGCCGCTCATTTGGAGATTCTGAAATACCTTTTTTTGTCTATGCTGTTTGCACACAGAAGCACATTATTTATAAAGAAATTAGGAGAAGCTATCAGTAAATGAAAGGCTAATTCCAATTGATTTGAAATACATGTGCTCAAAGAGCCTCTTAAATATTTTTATTTTACTAATATTTTTGTGATGCAGATTTTTTGAATCATCAGTAATCTCAACATCAAAAGAAACTATTAAATGCAGTCTTTATACACTGTGTGTATATGCACAAACAAATTATTCTATATTCAAAATATATTTAATATTTTGTATGTGTTTGTTAATGTATTTGTAGACAGCTACTTAAGTGCACAAACACATGGACACATACTACCCTTGTATTTGATCCTAAAGGAGGAATCAAAATGTGATTTTCTGAAAACAAGACTGCTTGATTACAGAAATTTTATATAATCTGAGAGTCTCTTTTCCCAATTAAGAAAGACTATCCTGTTTTCTTTAATGAGAGTGGATGTTCCTAAATCCAAAAAAGCAATTTGCAGTGTAGATTTTTGAATACCTCTCAGCTTTTCATGCTCTAAAGAACAAATCTGAGGAAGAACAGACCTCATGTACAGTATCTATATTTAATTTTTAATCCCATTTCAAAAGGCTACTCTATATTCTGGATATTCTTTAACTTTAGAAACAAAGTGAAAAATGCCTGCAAGTTTCTTCTTAGTAGTTCTCTGCTAAGAGAAAAATAAAAAAGGTGGAGTATTTCTTTTCCACTTCTCTTAATTCTACTCTAAGAGACAATGGTAGGTCCATTTATGGTGAAACTGAACTGACACCATAACGTTTTGCCATGTGCAGAGGTCTGCCATGGCAATTACCCCCTGTGAAAAGGTCAGTCACATAATGACAGTTGCCTCAGCTGTAGTCTTGACTTGATAACTTTAATCAAACACCTCATCTCCTTAGCATTTCTTACAGCTGTAAAACTATTCATGCTACAAATGCATAGAAAGGTCAGATAATATAAGCTGTCGCATACATCCATAACTATGCTGTCAAAACTATTTATGGCCACAAATTACCAAATATGGATTTAAAAAAAAAATAGAAGAAGAAATTACTCTTTCTTCCACAGTAGACAAAGCTGTTTTCCAGTGAGCTGTTGATGCACCAAATTCCTCAGTTTGTCTAAAAGCAGTCCAATGTCAGCTGCTGCAGAACTGCAGGCAGGGCTGTGTAACTGTATCAATCACTTTCTCAGCTAGGTAATACACTATTCTTTCTTCTCATCATTACTGTCATTTCACATAAAGATCTTGATTTCATCCCACAAAACTGCACTTCCAAATTCTTACAGGAGAATATGTCAATAAGATAAATTCAAATAAAATAAAGTTGAAGTAATAAAATTAATGCTATGCAATCTATTTGCACTCTGACCAAAGAAAAGGGAACTGATAATAATGCTTCATGGGGGAACTATCTGGACAATGACTGTGCCTTTCTGCTTTATGAGTCACGCAGTGTGAGCAGTTCCATGGCATCTGAGGATGACCTTGATTACAAATAAAAATATTTTAGTCTCATTCCTGAACCTCTTATTTGAGATTAATTTTAACCACGGTTGCTAAAAGTTTTAAGGCATGTATTTGATATTTGAATTATTTAAAAAACTTATTTATTTGCCTTTGAGCTAAATACTTGTAAAGCTTCCAGTTTTCCTGGGTGATTAAACATCCCAGTAAAATGACAATAGAATTTGGGCACAGCTATATGTACCTCTGCAAGAAGTACAAACAAAAGTGAAAGAGTTGTATGTTAAGAATTTACATTAGGAGTTGGCAACGGCTCCCAAAATACTGTTTTAGTAAAATATTTGCAGGCATGTATGTATATACATATATGTACAGACACATAAGCCCCCAACACACACATGGCCCTCAACCACAACTTGGTAAGCCTATAAAATAACAATCATTTTCTTTGGAAGACAATTTAAAAAATCTTTGTAGTTTACACAAAAGTTGATCCTGCTGCAAATGTAATTTTTTTCTTATATCTCATAATAAAAAATGTGACAGTTATTTTCCCCCCATTATAAATGAGATAAATATATTGGGTCTACATCAGATGAGGAAGCTCTGTCAATAGAGCATCAGCCTCAGGGACTCAGATTAAGTAACAAGTTTATTCA
>VXBI01010167.1:128195-181627 GCA_013397375.1 Toxostoma redivivum | reverse complement strand
AAAAAAAAAAACAACCAAAAATTGAATTCTGTGACATTAAGGCCATCACCACCACCATGATTGACTTGATCTGGAGTTCTTACACCCGTTGATTACTCAGTAATTTTATTCCTATTGTACATGCAAGGGAAGTTAACAAGCAGCCCTTTTCAAAAATATAAAGTACCATGCACGTGCATAGAGTGTTTAAATCTGAACTTTAACACGGGCTTTGAGAGCTTACCAGAGATGACCCCTGCTGTCAAGGTGGCAGAAACTGGTGCCTGCCTCTTATTCACTTTGGCAAGAAAACTAAAGAGTAAACCATCACGTGCCATGGCAAACAGAATTCGGGGCAAAGGGAACATAGAGCCGAGAAGACTAGAACAGAAAAATGTATAGTTCAAGTACAGATTATTAGAAGCACAATGCTTTACTGGTAAACCCAACTACACAAAAAGAAAGCTTGGAGGAGTTAATGGGTTTAGGTATAGTTTTGCTTAGGCTCTGTGTTGCTGCTTTTGGGATTTTGTTTGGTCGACTGATGTTCTTGGTTTTGGGTTATTGTTTATTTTGACCCTAGGCTTTGAAAGCATTTGAGATAAACCAACAGTAAAATTTTTGGTAGAGAAAAGTTTTACTGGTAAACTACTTTACCTAGCAACAAGCAGATTTGATCATTTTAGTCCAAAGCAAGTCAAAGCTGCACAACAGTGGTTTATTTCCATATATGCAATGTGTTTAGCAGTGCACCTTTCTTTACAAGGATCAACTCTTAGTCTCACCTGCTACTGCACCAGACGATAGAGTAGCAACTAGTGGGGTCTTCGTTTTGGAATTGATTTGAGCTAGACATTTGAAAAGCAACCCATCCTTCGCCATAGCATAGATTACACGTGGTATTGGGAAAATGGATCCAAGAAGACTGAGTAAAAAGCAAACACATGCAACATGGCAAACACAATTCATGCAGAGTTGTATTCATGGACAAAATAAAAAATGTTAATTAACGGCATGTATAGAAACAAACTGTATGGTTGTAAGACAAAACCAGAAAGCCCCATAGCCCAAGGTACTACAGATCAGACACAAATAGATTTTTTTTAACTGCAAAGTTGATTTATTATTATTATTATTTAATTAATTTAGGTAATGAAATTGCTTCATCAGACAGAATCCAGATTAGCAAGATAACCTTTGCCATCACTGTAGTTCTTGGGTGTTAATGGACCAGGAACATGTTCCAGATCACACTAACTATGCAATTAAGCTTTAGTATTCCTGGAAAAAGTCTGTCAGTCAGCAGCAGCAGCAAATAAATAAGCATAAGCAGCATCCCTTACACTCTATATTTCCATGTAACTCTGCTGATTAACAGTAATTCAAAGTAAGCACCATACAAGTGTACTTGGGCAGATTAATTCTTTTGATTAAAGCAACTCTAGGCAAGCTGCATTAAGACTTTTTTTAAGAAATAAAGCTAATTAATTTAGATTTGTTATTAGCAGAACACATAAAGCTTTTAAACTATTGATAACTAGAAGCTCTTGAACATACTTCTTAAATTATGTGGTTCTTTCCCTCGAAGAGAAGTACTTTTATTTAAGAAAAGGCGAAATCACCAGTATAACCTCTGCAGCAAGCACACAAGCTTTTAACCAGGTGAAGAGTTTCCTTTCTTACTTAAGATAAAAATCTGTATCACTTGAAGAAGGCACAGCTCTTACATTCCATAAGTTCTATGTACATCCAGTAATGCTTGTGTGACACAAGTATTAAGGGTAGACAGGAAAGAAGTCTTATTGCAAATGAACTGATTTTTATGTGTACGTGTACCTTCCGCAAAGGAGGTACGTTCCAAAAAATTCCAGAAAGTGTTTTGTTGTTTAACTTTACAAAATTAATTTATCCTACCATTCTTTAAGTCCATTTGCATACATAATGGTAATATTAATAAACATCTTTACCCTGGTGAAACAAATTCATGATATTGCACAGTAACAGGAAACTGTAGAGACCAAAAGTAATTCATCCCAATGTTTTTTCTTAATTGTACCTCTAAACTGAGGAGTATGAAATACGTTTGCTTTGTTTTGCTCTAAACTAACATCAGTCAACAGATTGAAAGATTAATCTCCGACAGGAGTAAATATAATTTTTCAGAATACACTGGAAAAAGAGATCAACAGTTCAAATTTCTGCAAAGGCATCCTTACCATCTCAGTTCACTTTGTTTTCCAGTATTAATTTCTTTAATCTGGTTTCTTATATGTAACTGCTATTATTTATTATTTATTATATGTAACTGCTATTATTATTATTATTATTTAAATTATTTATTAAAAGCTATTAAACCCCCCAATTTGAGGGGACCATGACAACTATATGGAAAATAACTATAATCCCAGGATGAACTGTGTAACTGGGACATTCTTCAGTCCTCCATTTCTTTTAGTCTTTCTGGAACTGCTTCATGTTTCTATCCCCTCCTGCATCTAAATGTTCCTTTGCTTTAAACTACTGCCCACAGTCAACAAACCCATATTCAGCCTAATGCCTACAGGGTTATGTCAGAGTGCTGTTAGTATTAGTGCTTCCATAGGCAACCTGTGTGCCTTTGTGGAAAGGCAACCAGTGTTCTTACCACTGAAGCTCATGGAAATGACTCCTTACATACATAAGGTCAGGTAAAAGATTGGCATCAGCATTTTTCTATCCCTAAATTCAAGTATCAATCCATTTTCTATGTTATTGAAATGTTTGTATCATATTACAATTGGGGTGTAATATATTTGAACACATACTGATATATATTGTGACTTCCCTGATCTTTTTAATCAAAATAATATATTAAGGTTACATTGACACTTTCACAAAGAGGAATAAATTACAATATTTTTACAGCTATAATCTACACCTCAAATATCCACACAGAAACCACAGGAAGGGATGATGTCAGAAGACAGACTAGCTACTGGAGGAAAAGAGAGACAGGCAATGAAGACGAGGAGTGGAGCTAATCATGTCTTTAATTTTGCCTGCAAATACACAGAGCCCAAACAGCTGCTGAGTCACTGGGAATGGACAGTGAAAAAGGATAAATGGGTGAGGTTTACTTTGTCAGTTAATAAAGGTAACTTGCAGGTCATATGTTTGAAAATACTTAAATTTTAAAAAAATGGTGCAATAAGCTTCTACCCAAGAGGTAGAGTTCAATAACAGTACAGTTTACAAAAAAAAAGTAACTTAACACAGCTACTGTCATGTAGACCTGCTTAAGGCTTGCTTATAATACTTATTGCTTAATTCTTTGCATCGACTGAGCCTTCAAAATGAACACATGAACATACATATAAATACAATATATTATTTATCTTCTTTTCCCAATAGAATTAGTATTTCAATGTCTTTACCTTGTAGACAAAGCGCAGAGGGATCCCACTGCTACAAGATATTTAGCAGGACCCCATCCAACATACTCAAATGCTACTGGCAGAGGACTTTTCTCATCTAGCAGATAGTATGGCATCATAAGTGTCAGTGCAGCTGAAACCCCAAAATAGGCCATGAAGCAGACAAGTAGGGACACCACAATTCCTATGGGTATGGCTTTCTGAGGATTCTTGACTTCTTCTCCTGAAAAAAAGGAAAAGAAAATGCCCCACCAAAAATTTGTACTAATTTCTCCTTCAGCTTTAAGAGATAGCATCAAAGACAGATCACTTGTTAATCTAAGTCATGGGAATCGTATTTGTAAGAGAAGTTTTAAAAAACTGAGTAGAATAAACTGGGATACATAGAACAGAACTCACTGTTTTGTTGTCAGAAATAGCATTAAAATAATGGTAAATTAAAGGTCATAAAATACATTGTATATTCAGAGTACTCTAAGCCCATGATTTTTAGTTATTCGCCTACACTTTCAATGTACTCAACATACTCATTCCCTATCAGCCATTAGGAAAGACCTTCCCTCAGAACTGTAAAAGTGAGCAGGTGATTAACATTATTTGAGCAGAAAAATTGTATACTAAGCATTTCCAGACTTAGAAAGAAACTAATTTCTTTAGAACAGGAATAAACAGAATCTCCTCCTTCCCAGAAAGATAGCCATGTTCAGGAATGAACTTAGACTTATTCTATATTGACTGAAAGAGGTTTGGAAAAAAGCAAAGCAAGAAGAGTAGACAGATTATTATATTGTTTGTGGTTCTTTGGGGTTTTTTTGCAAAAATCTCCCCATGTTAAACATATATATACACACATATAAATACTATACCAGTTGTTGCAATGCAGTCAAATCCAACAAAAGCATAAAAACAGGTTGCAGCACCAGCCAATGTTCCTGTGAAACCGTATGGCATAAAGCCACCACTCCCATATATACTTGTCACATTTTCATAGGATGAGCGGTTCCTATAAAGAACAGAAATACAGCAGAGAGACAAATTTTCCCCCATTATTGGTAGGATAACTATATGCACCCTCCTACCCTAGAATTCTGGAAAAAAATGTTTAAGTGTTCTCATCATGACAGAAGTCTGCTTTAAAAACTGCCTGAGATGACATTTTTATGTCCAAGCTTGTAAGAAAGAGAAAAATAACAGCAAAAAGAAGAATATCTGAATCAAGTAACTATCATCTTACTTGCTTTGAAGTTTGTGACAAAGCATATTAAAACACTGATAGTGTTTATTATAATAAATAAAATTATAATAATGTGTGAGAGAAAACTTCTTGGAATATGAGCAAGTAAATAGATTTTTAAAAATTACTCTGTTACTGCAGTACGGTTTCTGAGATATTCTTCACTTATCTTCCAGTTGTCAACTTCACCTTTCACAAAACCAGAAATCATAACGAAGAGTAGGACCAACATGTTAATAGCAGTGAAGATTTTATTCACCCATGCAGACTCTTTTACTCCAAAAGATAAAAGACCTGTAAAATAAAAATATTTTATAGATGTGAATGGCCCATTATACTAATAAAGTGGCATTTTAAAGAAAGGATACGTGTAAAAGAAGGTATGTATATATATATGCAAGTACTGTGAATAATACTGAAAAAGCATCACCAGATTTTAAAAAAAGCATTATCACAAACTTGCTAGACTCTTTAAACATGACAACAGGCAAATATATTGGAAACCACAAAAGAGAAAGCTTCTTCTTTAAGTATTTAAAAGCATTTTTAGCAATGGCTACTATTTACTTCTCTGAGATGCCAATCCATATCTCTGTTTTATGCCATGGATTAAAAGTAGCTACAAGAATTCTATGCTTTGTAAAAACAGATTGGTAGAATATATTCCTTACAGAAGAATTATCTGTTAGATTAAGAAAAGAAGCATAATTATTAAATTAACAAGGTAACTGATTGACTCCACATTTTTCAGGGCACATCCATCAGAGTAAGTCCTATTTCCTAGTTCATGAATAAAAGCTTTAAAAGAAATGCACGCCTCCTGTTTGTAACACTAATGCATAGAGAATCTAGAGAACAGTCAGATGCAAAATACACATGGCTTTAGATTACAGAGTAGAGCATTTAAACAATCTGAAAGTTATTCCATAGGGATTCTGTTTTATCTATAGATTTTTAACAATTTTAGGTGTAAAAATGTTAGCAGTTTAATGAAACAGGCAGTGAGCAGATCAGGAAAAAATGAAATACAATTGGAAAGTTCTCCCAGGTCCTTTGCGCTCTAAGTGTTTCCACTAATATCACACACATACTTTCCCTCATTATCTAGAGATTAAGTCTGAAAATTTTAAGCCTCTCAAAATAATGTCTAAAAAGTTTCTGACTCTGTTAATGAGATCTTTTCTATCTTATCAGAACACAGAAATTATCTAATGAGCTGCTCAGGTTTTCTTCACCACTGACATTTTTATTGAAATAGGTGTATGCTTTCTTCAGCTCAGTTTTTCCCAAAAAGGCAGTGTCTCAATCAGTCTAATGCAGTGTGAATCATAGTATGTGCATTTTTTAAAGTCCTTTTGTTATAAAAACAAAAACAAAAACAAAAACAAAACAAAACAGAACAACAAAAGAATCCACACAAAAACTCTCCAAAAATCAAACAAACAAAAAAAAAACCCAAAAACAAACAACCCCCTCCCCAAATAAAATTAAAAAAAAAACACCCCCAGATTTCTGTGTACTTTCCCTTGTGCTTAGCACATAACATTTTCTGTAAAACATCACCTGCTACTCCTATGATTTAGCTTTACAGAGCTCACAATCCAATTACTGTATCATGCTCAGCCTACACAGCCATCCCCACTGCCCCTCCTTTCAGCAGTGGGGAATTCCACCCAGTTCAGTCACTGAGGGTTTGGCTTCTTACCACAGACCCCTGGAGAGGCAATTTGCAGCACAAATGTGAAAGGAGCGAAGATGGAATGATGGTAGTCGGGATGAAAAGACAGGACACAAATGAAAACTCAGGAGCAATGATGAACAAGGGAAACATTTCCTCTGTTTTCAAGAATCTCTAATTCCTATGTTCTGAAGCAGCAATGGCAATGGGGAAAACATAAAATATGTCAGCATCTAAACTAGGACTGTATGGTTGTGGAGTTTCAATGCTCCGCTTTTCAGAGTGTTGTTTTTTCCTCCTTTATTCGGAAGAAGCGAAACGTCTGCTGCAGTTCTATTCCACATTCGTTCCCAGCCCTCCTGAGGATATAAGGGTCTGAACTGGTCCTACGGGCAACTCTAAGCCACAAATGTGGCAGGAGGCTGGAGTAGACTTAGTCAAGTCAACTCCCAGATCTTCTTAAGTATAGGAAGCCATTCTTTTATGTACAGAGACCTAATAAATCTTCAGATGCACTGGTCACTCATTCTAGCAGTAGGTAGAATAGAAATGTTTTCCTGTGTCAAAAAAAACTCCACTCAGAACAAGAGAACTAGAGAACAGGTTATATACATAAAACTTAGTTTCACTTTGCAGAGAAGAAAAGCTCTTGCTTTGGTTCAATCCAAAGAGAGACTGAATATGAGAAGTATATAGGATAATGGGTAAGACCTCTACTAAATATTGAAATGCTTCTAGTATTGCCTGAAAATGAACTGCACACTTTAGAATACACTTCCTGCTTTCTTCATTCCCAGTGGCAGTAGGAAAATTTCCATGTGGTAAATAACTGTTAAATGCAAACATGGAAATAAGTTGCAGTATTTTTGAACTTTCTGATCCCTCAAATAGCATGTAGCTAGTGTCAATGTTTCTGACTTAAAAGCATGATACATGAGTAAAGACAAAAACAGGACTTGGAAGAATAGACAGGAAAGGTTTACTCAGAGGTTTCAAACTGGTCTGTTGATCCATATAAGTACCTTGGGGTGCCCTTTAGGTCAAACAAACTCTAGGATAAACAAATGAAGACTTAAAAAGAGGAACGTTATTATATACTAAATAAGTGAACAATTTAGATGGAAAAACCCCCTTACAAATGCCCGCTACATGCACAATATATAATTTAAGGACACCACATCACCAAACAACAGAACTTAACCTCCAGGCCACTCTGAAAGCATTTATTGGTGATAAAGCCATGAAAACACAGGGAACTGTGTAATTTTCCTGTTACCATCTATCTGTATCATGGGTTTTATAAAAAAACTGCTGACAAGTGATTAGTTCATGTCTCAGTTTCAAGAGAAGAGGGTGCATGTGAAAATTTGATCACATACATTTAACTCACAGAGACATTGTGCCAGTGCAAAATGTGCCCCTGAACTTCCTTAAGGTACTTCTGATGCAAAACCCTACAATTTAGCACTTTTAACTGAAAAATATCACAACCACCATAAATTAAGCCATATATTGTCTTACCCGATAAAAGTAATATGAGGAACACAGCGAAGAAGTCAGGATACTCTGCCAGCCCCGAGTAATTCATTTTGAAGTAGGCACTGAAGAAATGACCAATCTGTTTTCCAAGAAGTTCATCAAAGGTTCCACTCCAGGCTCTTGCTACACTTGATGTACCTGCATAAAACACATGCATGTTTAGGCTTGTGCATCTGTACAGTGGGATACAGATACTTCTACTGAAAAAGAAACAAAACTAAGTCTGTTGCTACTTATATTTTAAAAAGCAGAGCCTGGGATATTTGTTTTTCTGAAGAATTTTAATGTTTAAGAATTTTGCTTGTTAAATGTCAAAAAGATTTTCTAGAACCAAAATATACAAATTTTTGCCTCGTTGCAGAAATTATTTCTGTGTCATTTGTGCCTGATCCTGGAAGAAGCTTATTTCTAGAATTACAATATGACATATGTTAAACAATAAAAAGCAACATAAGAAAGCACTTTATGAAAGAACATGAAGTTAAGTTTGCCCACCTGTAAGTAAAGCAAAAAAAAATTACTAGCAACATGTATGTTACTAGAGTCTGTATTTAAAATTAATATTCTCCTGTGGAAAAGAGTGGATGGCCAAATACAATTTATTTGTATAACTCTTCTCTCATTAAATACATTTTAATACAATACTGGGCAACATCAGTTTTGTGATGATTTGAGTAACCATCCTGTAGGTACACATCTAAAGCTAGGCATATTCATACACAATATAATGGAAATTTGGAACACATTCCTCTGGGAAAAGTAATTTTTAAATCCAAAAATGTTATTTCTGCTGAAGCACTGAAATAGCTATTTGACTATTTGCCATATAAGCATTAATTTTATTCAGATCTGGTCAACTTTGTGTTTCATGGGATTACCTGATAGGACAGCACTTAATTAGCACAAGGGTATAAAAACACCATGACTTCCCTGTAAGATACTAAAGTGGAGCCCCTGTAAACGTCCTTGCTGTGTATATTCAGAAAAAAACATGCTTATTGATTTTGCTGAAATTATTTTTGCTGACCAAAGATGACAAATAAGTCCTGTTTATTCTTGTACATCATCACTGAATTGTCTGACACAATCTTCATAGAAGGCATGTGGTTCATACGTCACATTGTTACAAAAATATCTTGCAATAACCCTGTTTGCAATGCTGATGCACAGAAGGAAATAACCTAATCAAATTATTTTGGTCATTTCATCTCAGCAGGACTAAAAAGAAATAGTAGCTAAATGTAGAGACAGAAAAGAAAAACAGCCCTAAGTCTGCATCTTTTATCTGCTGTCTCAGAAACCCCTGGGACAGTGTTCTTATGCTTACCTATAATATAGGATAAAACGAGGTTCCAGCCAGTGATAAAAGCCCACAGTTCACCTACTGTAACATAAGTGTACAAATATGCAGAACCAGTCTTGGGTACACGAGCACCAAACTCGGCGTAGCAGAGACCTGCCATCACAGATGCAAGGGCAGCAATGAGGAAAGAAACCACGATGCTAGGTCCAGAACTGGATTTGGCTACTTCTCCAGCAAGGACATAAACGCCAGCACCTAGGGTACTTCCTACTCCCAGGGCTATAAGGTCCAGTGTTGATAAGCATCGGCACAACTTGGTGTCCTCGAGACTTTCGCCACCAATGTTCTTCTTCCGCACCAGACACCGAATAAAGGACAGAGCCGGTCCACAGGGCAACATGGTGGATGTAGAACTTTGAAAGAAAGGAAATTATTCCAGTATGCAAAAGATAGTGTAGACTCTGGTGAAAAACAATGAAAAAAAGTATTTGCATGAAGAACTTTAATCACATCTACTAACTAAAATATTCACACTGCTTTGTGACATTAAATAAGATGGCATGTGCTTTTTCCCCAGAAAACAAATCAGAGATACTCAATTCCTAATTTTATATGTAGCACTTATGCCCCTAGGGAAAGAGATCCACTATCTTTAGGTTTATTACATTGCCGTTAAAAAAAAAAGAAGGTGTTTCTAATTATCTGCTAATGGCCACTTCATAACCCTTTCTAAAACAGAAACAGCCCATTATCTCATATATCATAGAGCCTTTTAAGATAAGAATCAACACCAACATAAATAAGGGGTTTCAGGATCTAAAACTAAGACTATAAGCAGCAAAAGTTTAAAATATATTATTCGGACAGCGCCAATTCAATGTTCTTTTGTCTTCAAATACATAGCTTTTGCCTTTAGAATTTGCTATTAAATATTTAGAATATTTTAAAGAGTCAACATTAATCTGTAAGTTCTGTCTTGATGTATTTGTTTGAATTGTATTGTTGATGGCTAAGAGTTTGGTAAGAATCAAGCGATACCATCTTCCCAACTGATGTTTGTCTTTGCCACTCATACCATAAATATATATGCTCTGCTCATGAATTGTTAAGTGGAACCCTCCTGGGAACTGAAAATCTATTTAATTTAGATGAAGGTATTCTGGTTTATTCCTTACTAGTCTGTATCAGATTCCTCTAACATTTCTACTCAATCCACTAACAGCGATGACTTCATATGAAGATGGATAGCACAATTAACAGTTTGCTCCTAAAACAGAGATTCAGAAGCAGAGAGTATCAGGAACTCTGCCAGCCCTATACAAGACTGTTTGGGGAAGAAAAATCGCCTGAGAAGAGAAAGAACATTTTCACCCTATTGCTGCAACAGTTCCCCAGGTACACTCAAACATACCACTTCTGCCTTCAAAGAGCATCCTTAAGAAAAAAATTCTCCATTCCCTACTAAGTAAAGGGAATTTGACAAAGGGTAGTGAATGGAATTGAATAGCTGAGGACAGTGATGCTAAGTCCCCTTAGAAAGGTGATAGGTGGCCCAGGACAGTGGGAGGAGGCAGACAGGCAAGTTTCCAAAGCTCTGCTGCAATTAGGCAGTCCTTTCAGCATATCAGGCTCCCAAAGACAAGAATCTGCCCATGGCACATAGACCCACCCACTATGAACATTTCACCAGTTACAAAACTCAGATGATATTCATGCTGGCAGAGATCCACAATATCATCTAAGGGAGTTAGCATTGAGCTGTTCAGGCAAAATCCCCTGCTGTGTCTCCTGAGCTCTTCAGGTAGAGCAGCCTTTCTTTGGGCCTGGGGCTGAGGCACTCCACTCCCACATAGCCAGGTTTATTTTTCCTGGGCTGTACTTAGACAAATATTCTGAGGCCGCTTTTTTTTTTTTTTTTACCCCCTAACGACAATTTCTGAAGCTGTGGCAACCACTTAGGATGTTATATTAATATTCTTATTAGTCTGCAGCCCATGTGACAGGCAGCAAAGCTGTTGTGATGCTCTTTGACATGCTGTTCACCTTAGCAATTTCAATGTTGCAGAAACATAGCATTTTTAAGGGATTATTTCTCCCTCCCCCCAGATAGTATTTCATTTGGTAATTCATTAACATGAAATACTCTGGCAGCTCTTGTTCTCAGACACTAAGGAATTTCCAAGACTCTTGTTATTCAAGCAGAATCTCAGGTTGTTTTTCTTCTCTGCTATTTGGGACAAGAAGTTCTGAAAATTGTACAGCCATTTACTGCAGCAGCCAGTAAGTGATATTACATTATGGTTATCTCTGCTATTATGGTTATCTCTGCTATTATATGCTAATATCTCTGCTGGTTTTCTCTGCTGAGAAGAAATCCTTATGGCAAAATAAGAGGATTTTTGCTTCCTGGGGAAATGAAAGAGGCTAGTTCTTGCTAGTAAAAGACACCTCTTCGGACAGAAACCCAGCCTTTCTTTAGCCGTTAGAAATTAGAGCACAATCAAAGACAAAGTTCAATATACAAACTTTGTGTCTGTAGAGGGAAAAATAAAACCCCACCTTGTGCATGGGCAAACTTCTCTTTGTAAGTATATCCATTATAACATGGACTTGACAAACACATGTCCTTTTACAACAACCACTGGAATCCATCACATCTTCCACAGTTTCCTATACTTAGTATGCCTAAACTCATAACAAAAACTGCCTGAACCCTGCTTCACAACTTCCTTTGCTGCGTTCCAAGTGCAGCACTGCACCTCAGGCATGGCCCCCTTTCAGATTTGGCTGAGACATTCCAAGACTTTGTACTTGGTAAGACAGTGCAGCAGGAAGAACTGATGAGCTTACGAAGCCATTTGGCTTCACACAGGACCAAATGACATAGGTATGAGGTGACAAGTGTCTTCAGAAATAACTGACAAGCGTAATGTAATGTTTTTCTGAGGTGTCCCTTGTAAAGCAGATCCTTAATGCATTACCCCCGCAAGAGAACAGCCTGAGCAATGGCTCACTGCTAATGTGTGCTGACTCACAAGCAGTTTTATCAGAACACAGAGGTAGAAAGCACATCTCATGCTAAAATACAAACCTACAGAAGCAAAGAAGGTAACAGCTGGATGTGCCTTTTGGTGGCAGCATTGTCCTAGACAAGCTTATACTGACCGCCACCATGCACTCCTATAAAGGGCCTTATTCCTGCAGACACAGATCTTATTCCTGAGTTTGGACAAACACCAGTTTTCTTTTCTGCTGATCTTTATGACAGAGAGGAACATGAAGTAGGGTAAGTGAACACATTAAAAAATTATCTCTCCTACTTTTCAACTAGCAGATTTCAGTATTTTCCAAACTGTTCCTTTTTTCTTCCTCCTTTTCTTGCTGCAGCCTAACCCTACCTCATCCTAGCACATGACTGTGGCCACTACTTGGCCGTGAGCTCTGCCAGCGCTAGCCTGGGCACCTGCTGAACGTCCTGCACAGCTGAGGAGCACTGGCTCTGCTCTGAGCCTTCCCGGGAAATGAGGTTTTTGATAATTACCCCCTTTATCAAGGGGGCAATCAATCAAGAAGGAAGTGAGTGCTTTTGAGGCATCTCTGGTGCACCCATCCTACTTTTCTTGGAGCTGAGTTGGATACCTGCCTGTCACTGAACAGCAATGTTAGGCATATAGCCTGCAAGGACCACCAGTCAGGATGGGCTGTATTGTTCATGCAGTTTAAACTGAGAAAAGATTGAATTCTGATTTTATACAGAGTTTAAACACAGGCAATGAGTGATAAGAAACCACAAAGGAAAATGCCATTGAACTCAACTATGGTATGCAGTTTTTTCTTATTAAGGTGTGGAGCAGACACAACCTGATGAATTTCTCATGCATTCATTTCAACCTGTGATAGGCTCCACTTTGAAGTCTGCTTTATGGAGAGTGCTTTGTCACAAGCAAATACCTGTGAAGTCTATCTGTTACTGACGTTGGCACATTCCTTCTGCTGCATACAACTGAGGTGGCAGCTCTTTGGCCCTGCATGTGCTGGGTCACTGCACTTCTGAAGTCTCGTTGGACTAAGTTTTAATTTAGCTACAGATTACGCCGTAAACACAGAATACGCCTCCAATGGTCCTCCAAAAAGGCAGGTCTCAGTTCAACTGCCTTAGACTTAAGGACCAATGACTAGCCCTTATGGAAACCTCCTCCTTCCTTGAATGAATTCCTAGAGAGAACTGCTAAGCCATCCACACTACAGTTTAGTTTTACCCCTTCAATCACCTTCAACACAGATACAGGTGGGAGAACAGGACAGAAAAGGAACTTGACAGATATATATAACAGGAGAGGAAAAAACAAAACAAAACAAAACTTTCTTATATCTAATGGACTTTCAGAATATTTGTCAGAGTACCTGAATAAGTAAGTATTTCTCCAATCCCTTTTGTTCTTTATTGTCTTGGTTAATTTTTTTTCTCTACAGCATATGCTGATAAAATTATCTTAATTTCAGCCTCTCCTGCCCAGCTGTAAACCATATAATTTACTCCTTGTCCACTACACATCTGAATGCCAGTCCAAGAAGATGAGTTCAACCTTACAATTAACAACCAGCTCTTTGTTCTGATGGATGATCAGGAACGTTTAATCATCATCTGTTGTTACCCCTCTTCTGTCAGGCAATATTTGGTATCAAAAAATCTGTAACTAAAAACAATGCAAGGGACAAAGTCTCTATCTGCACAGATTATATTAATATTAAAAACTGCTTTGACTGCTTCACAGTCATATAAAATCTACCATTTCTGCTAAGTAATTTTCATGTAAAAATAATCTAACCTAGCCTCCTATCCCACACAAAATTCAAAAAAATATGTGGATATTGGAGCAAAAAAAGATAATTTACATAATGTGTCAATAATTTTATTTCCATTAAAATAAAATTTTAATTTGTCTCATACACAGTTTAAGTTAGTACACATTAAACCCAAGCTACAAATGGGAAAATCCAAAGTTTTGCTGCAGTTGCCATCCAACTCTTCCCACAAAATTTTCCATTAAAAATTCTAATTAAAAAAACATGAAAATCTCATATGGAAAGCAAATGCTATAAAGCAATATGAAACCTCTGAAAGTTTTAGTACTGTTATTGAGATTCATGTTTAATGATTCATGAAGCCAAAATAAAATAAAGATATTTTACTCAAAACTATTCTGTTGAGTTTGTAATATATATAATATACTAGTAACTTTAGATGCAGTAGTTAAATATTTTAAACAGCCTACCAATTAAAGTACTCCAATAAGTTTGTAACATATTGAAAATGGGAAAGTATAAATATATAGGGGTTAATACAGATTAATTGTTTCTTCAACCTCAATTTTCCTGAAAAACTTGTAGAAGTTTTTTTTTTTCTCTTAAATACACATATAGCCTTATTCAAAATTGCAGTATTGCATTTATTAAATCTCACACAATAATATATGAAAGTAAGATCTAGTGAAATAATATATGAAAGTATTCAGAGATGAAGCAAAACTAGGTATGCACATGCACAGCCAATACACTATTTTACTGCAAGTGTCCTAAAAGTTCATGTGGTGCCCAAGACTTTCACAAAACTCCTAATGGCTTGAAATATTTAAAGTAGTGTATTTCAATAATAAACCGGAAAATTGGAAAGCAGCACCTGTAACAGAAGCGTAAGATACATAAAAAGGAAGAGCAAAGTAAATTTTATCGTTCAAAAGCAGAAACACCTTCTAGTCAGACTGGGAAGGAAAATATAACTGCATCTACTATATATTAACACTGAATTTTTACTTTACCAAAGACAGAATAGTGCTGTAATGTAAACAAACTGCATACCACAGCTCTTGCAACTCAAACAGCACATATGTTAAAGACAAGGTTTCCTAAGATAACGCAGGTTGCTTTCAGGTTACTTGTTTCAGCAGTAAACTTCATTACTAACCTGATTCAGAGCAACTTCTGCTGGGAAAATTTCTGCTCCTCTTACTCCGTCCCAAACTCCTGCTGTCATAAATGGAAGAGTAATGACATAAAGGGATTTTATTAAAAGACTTGCTTTAAAAGCCGGCTGCAGGTGGTGTGGGAGCCCTCAGTGTTGAGGGGTGGAGGCTTGGCAGCCCAGGTGATTGGAGGGCTGCGAGCTGGCCAGCTATTTGCCCAGCCAAATAGGCAGGGAGGGAGTGACAGTCTTGCTGGCGTTCAGATAAATCATATCCATGTCTTCATGACACGAAACCCAACTGGAATGCCAATTCCTGCATTTAAACACCTATGTCATTTAATAACCTATGTCAGGGAAACTATTGACACATCCTGAAGGAAATACATGGGGAAATCACACTGTGGTACCAAGCAAAGTCCTTCCATTGCTCTTGTGAACAACAAACTGGTTTTGAAGCATATTGAGGGATGCTTTGCAATGTTTGGAGACCTGAGTAAATCTTAGAAGAAAATAAGTAATTTTAGAAGTATTGCTGTGGCTAGAAGCAACACGGAAGGCAGTGTATTTAGAGACATGGGTTGGAGCCCATTCTGTTAAACTGAGGTAGATGTACCATAGATGATCTTCTCTTTTATTTGGCTTGAAATGAAAAATGCTGAAGACTGGACTTAGAACAAGCCAAACATTCCTGCGACATAGCCAATAAATAAATAAATAAATAAATAGAAATAAAATAAACCTCAGTTTCTTAAAAATCCAAGAATAAACCAAACCCCAATGTATAATTTACAGTTCTATTTTTATTACTTCCAATGGTGGACAATCCCACTCCTAACATGTAGTAGTATTTCCAGCCAGTATTATTCACAGCATATTGTTTCCTTCTAAACACTCATGTTTCAATCACTTTATTTTTGTTCAGCTAACATAAGATAAATCTTACAGAGAAAACTGCTCATTACTAAAAGGTCTTTCCTAGGAATATATGTAGATAAAAACATTGTGTGGCAACCCGCTGCAACTTTCTCTCAGCTTTTACTTTTCCCTTAAAGTCTGCCAGTGCTCCAGAAGCAGAGAGGTTCCTACTTTTTTCTTCATGAATAGCCCTACTTCCTGCAGCAACATGCAGGGGAAGATAAAGCTTTCCTCAGCTCTCCCAGATCCAAAGAGAAATGCATCCAAGAAAGTGTGCTCCACAAGGATGGGCTGTGTTTCAAGACCAGGAGTCCAGCTTACATTACCCAAGGCAATTATTTTCTTTCAGGCAAAAGGATATTAAGAGAAAAGGTCTATTTTGCTGAAAGTCTGCTGATGACAGTGCTAATGCTTCTCATGTTGACATCATCCTTGTTAAAGATGAACTTTATCTCTTTCTCAGTTAATACACAGTCAGAAGATAGAAACAAGAAGTTATGCTACGGACTGGGTTTCTTGTGCAGAAATGCATGACAACCACTTTTAAGGGACATCATTCCGACCTGTGACAACATCTAGGCATTTTTTTTTTTTTTCCAAACTAGCACTTTCTAACAAGTCCATGAATGACTCAAGAATTCTTAGATGGTTCTTGAATATCTCCAGTGAAGAAGACTCCAAATCCCTCTGAACAATCTGTGACAGTGCTCTGGTTACTTGCACAGTAAAGAAGTTCTTCCTCATAATTAGCTAGAACTTCCTATGCATAGTTTTCTGCCCGTTGTCTCTTGTCTTGTTGCTTATCTCCTATCTGATAACAATTCATCCCTGGTAGCACCAGTACATTTATGGGTCACTACAATGACATGGCTGGGCTGCTTTGGTTTGCCTAACTTTCTAAAACTTAATCCTGAGAATAGTAGCACACAGAAGCTACACTGCTAGAGGCATTCAAAGCTAGAATCCTCCTTGCTCCCAGTCAAGAGGCAGGGAACACGCTCGCTGGTGAAATAAAAATGGTTTACATCTGTCCCATCTCGATCTAGTGTGCTGTGGGGTGGATCAGTATATCCCCATTACACAGTGTTTGGATCAAAGGTCCTATGGACAGACACCCAGACATAGTTTTGGGTGTGTTTTCAGTAACACATGCTTGAAACTACCAGAAGACCATGTTGCCACGCAGCAAAGGTAATTTTTGTAGATTCAGCTGAAAGATGTATTTGTATGGCTGAGGGTGTGTGACAAAGCAGCATGAGAGAGATGTTCATAAAGAGCTGGGTGTGGTGGGGGATCAGTGAAGGATGCCAAATGTGGTGCTCTTTGGACAAGGCTGAGCAGACAGAGTGCTGTCTGGTGGGAGCTACCTGTATAGCATACCCAGCTCCTCTCTTGGAGGAGACTCTTGTTTCTCTCCAGGAAAGAGCTGTGGTAGATCCACTTTGTGGCTCCCAGTTTGTTTCCAGTTACGAATCCAGCTGTGTTTGGACCAACATTAAGTTCTGACTTTAGAGACTTTTCTCCTCCTTAGCAACTATATCACTTGAATTAATCTAAAGAGCATCATCCAAGGGTTCTCTGATTTA
This sequence comes from Toxostoma redivivum, assembly GCA_013397375.1. Classification (NCBI taxonomy): domain Eukaryota; kingdom Metazoa; phylum Chordata; class Aves; order Passeriformes; family Mimidae; genus Toxostoma; species Toxostoma redivivum. The sequence goes on along the minus strand of VXBI01010167.1, from coordinate 164,015 downwards.
TATATCCCAAGGGCCTTTGTAGCACATTCTCTCCATTAAATTGTTGATCAGGAATTCTCTTCTTGCCAGGAATCAGTTGGCAACATTAGAGTGAATGAACTGAAGAACAAAATAATTTTATTTTCTTTCTCTATGGAAGGTTCCTTTAAAGACTTTCCCTTAGAGTAGCAAAAGAATACAAACATATTTTTATACAGTTATGCAGAAATTAATGCTCAGGGGATTTTAACGTTACAAAAAAACCCCCAAGCAAATAATTTTGAAACTCTTGCACACACTGAAGCCAAGTTTTACAGATGCCCAAGTGACAAAGTGACTAAAAGCTGCTCTGTTGAGTCTGATTTGTCTCACAGGCCCAGCCTCACAGCTACAGGACAAAAATCTGTGGAGTTTTACATAACTAGAGGTGTTAACTGTGCACATGCATATCCATGTGCTTGCCCATATAACTCACACAAGTTAAACATGAGCAAAAGTTGCTCAGGCTCAGGCCTTAGTGAACCATGACAATCCCTCCACTTTGCAATCAACTGTAACAAACTCAACTTTTGTTATGCACAATGAAAAAGAAACACAACATGTTCTGCACACCTTGCAAAGCTCTGATGGGTTATGAGAAGATGTACTGGTATTTATAAGAGGATTTGTCAAGTAGAAACAATCTTTTCTAGATATAGTAATTACATTTCAGTAGTTCTGACTTGTGGTTCTGATAATAAAAATCCAGTGCAATCCGTGTGCTAATCTACACAAGAGGATCATATAATTCAAGAGAGAAAGAATCTTCATAAAGGTCAATAGTAGGGTAGGCTGTCTCTATGAGAGGATCATTTCTGAAGAGAATAAATTACAATTCAACACTTTTTAAAGGACTTCCTATTTATTAAAATAAAAATATATTTATTTTAGATTGCTTCTCGTGGTTTAAGCAGATTTACTGAAACTAGTTCCTACAAAATATTGTACAGTTTAAAATAAAATTTCACTTACCAAATCCCTTAAATTTTCTTTAATAATTCTTTTTACAGTTTGTACTTAGGAAAATACCTCAAATCCTGAACTTCTGCAAAAGAAATTTAATATAACCTACAAAAAATAATCACATACTACTAGACCAATCCAGGCAGGAAGAATAAACCTGCATCATTTCATATGCAGCAAGAAGAAGGGCTACATTAGCACAAATCCCATTTAGTTATTTTGATCTAGGAATGAGTAATTTAACCTAATATTAACCATGTTTCAAACAGCTACTAGCTGCCATTTGCTGAATTCCAAATATTCCCAGGGGTCCAAAGGAAATTTTTGTAGTACTGACTCACAGTGCTGCCCCTAAGTCTAAAATCAGATTTTTTGAGAAGGAAAGTAACTATTTAAAACCAAACTAGCTATAAAAAAAATCCACACATACTTTTTGGCCTTGAATACAGGATAAATATAGATAGGAAATTTAGATGGAAAAGTTTATATTATACACAAAGAAGAACTAAGAAAATCAAAGTTCTAACTGAGACTTGATTTGTAATTGAAAATAAACTATGATGCTATGTCTTGCCAAAACTGAAATGATTCTGTTTTGCGTCTCCCTGGACACCTGGGAAAGGTGTGTCAGATTCAGCTCCACATTGCAGCTTGGGAAGCAGCAGGAGAAGGCACCAGCAGCCAGCTGAAGTGTGGGTACACTTCTCCCTCAGAGGCAGGAGGTTACAAACAGGCTTTCAATAAGAGCAAGGAGATAGATCTACTAGAAAACAAACTATTAAGACATGGTGGGGTTTTTTGCGGTATAAGCTGTTGGGTAATATTTTATTCTGCCTTTTTCTATAAGCCTGTTTGAACTTACAACATATTGGACTGAAGCAAATGTTTTTAAAAGTATTCAATTTCTGACAACGGTCCCATGTTTGAGCCAAATGTGCAATTGCACATCTAAAGGCCACTTAGGTAGGTAATTAGGCACATTTCACAGAAATCATCTCAGCCTATGTAAATGCAACTGACATTTAAAAGTAGTACTTAATGTCCAAAAAGACAAAACACCAAGATTTTTTACCCATACAATGAGGCCCTGGCTTATTCATTATTGAAACTTGTATTATCATGTACAGAAATAATAGGTTTTTAGTTGTTATGAATGTTTCAGTTATAGCTTTTCAAGGTCACCCTGTTCAAATTATCACTTTCCTCATTACCTGAATTAACCAACTCAAAGTTTATTTCCCAATCCTTCTATAATATAGGACTTCCTTCAACTTACTGTTTTCACCATAGCCAATCAATCTCTTTCCTCAGTTTACTTGGATTTTTTTATTGCTGGAATATTTGTGACGGGTTTGGGTGTTTTTTCTGTTTGGGTTTTCTTATTTGTTTGTTTGGTGGGGTTTTTTGGTTTTGTTTTTATTTTTCTTTTAAAATTTTTCAACTAGAAAGGCTAAAAATGATCTTTTTCCCTGTATCAAAAATGGCAAATCTTTCCAGTTACTTTCTTTAATGAACATTTTTCTCCTATAAAAAACAATTTTATCAGAAAATTTCTATTAACTCCATTCCTACTTAACAATCATTTTCCTTTCCAGATAATGATATAAAGGTTGCTTTTTTTTTTACTTACTCTTTTTAATCAGTAACAGGGCTTCACCTTTCACCCCATGGTTACCAAGTTTTCAGTAATAGCCTCTTGTGTAAGACACAAGCAAAAGGCTCTCAAAAGGTAACATCAGATCAATTCCATGTATTCTGTTCTGTTGAAAACCCGACAAAATAAAAAATTAAAACTCTGAAAAATTAGTAGAGATGTATTTACAAATACAGTCTTGGAATATTTTTTCCAGTGATATTAGGAAAGATACACAATGACTGCAGGATCAAAATTAAGTCCCAAACATGCTGAAAATTGTATCAATTTGCACAAAAGCTGGTGATTCTTTAAAAGGTTAGATATTGGTTTTAAAGTAGAAATAGTGAGAATCCTTTCACTTGCATAAACTCCTGAGGTGGTTTCTGAATGTCTATAAAATCTGTATTTTTTAACTGGCTTTACCTGTGTGCTCCTGTGCACTTCCACAGGGGAGTTGAAAGGCCCAAAAAGTAGCCTAATTTCATGGTGCAAGAGTGGAAATTAAGCAAAGAATTAATGATTCACCTCATTTCTCTCTCCTCCCTTCCCAGCCTCAGCTGGCTGGTTTGATGGCTCAGGCAGCACCACCTCCAGGAATTCCTACTCCACTGGGGTTGCCCAGTCCCATCCCTCTCAGCCCATCTGACCAGTGCACCATACACTAATGGGTTCCAGTGGGCCTTTTTGTTTTAGAAAGCAGTGCAATTAATATTCTGTGCTGAGTCATTGAAAACTGTTTAAAGTAACTTAATTTTTATATATATAAAAAAGTGGCCTTTCCCTCTATTTTCTGTGAGGGCAAAGAAAGAAAGAAGAGTGAGTAGAGAAGAAAGATGAATATATCTAATTTAAGACTAAAAGAAATCACAGATGATACCAGAAACAGCCTCATTTACCAAAATATCATGGAGCAGGGGACAGAAGAGAATTCCTATTACACATCTTGTTTTTTTATGAGTTTTTATCGCATATGGAAAAGATGCTATCTTGAACAGATTACAAAAACTCAACAAAAACTAGGTCTAATCAAGGTGTCACAATTTTCTTATAATGGAACATCTAAAATGAAACATGTTTAAATTATCTGCCAACTATAAGGGTTTTAAAAAGGTAAGTTTCCTTTACATTTGCTTATAGAAATACAGGAATTAGATGTGCATTATTTATATTCCATATTTCTTTTATCTTACGTCAAAGGCAGTAAGAATTAATTTAAGACATTCTTGCATAAAAGTTTTGAAAACTCTCCTTTGCAACCAAATATTACTATGAAATAATGGCAAAGTATTTAAATTAGGATTCTTCACTGGATCCATAGTGGACTTTAAATATTAAATCAGAGTTTGCTTCCATTCTGTGTGAAAATGTAATCGTGACATGCCCAGCATCATGCCCGTGACATTGCACACGCCAGACATGTCTGCTAAGTGCACTGCTTGATTTATTTTAGGTTTATACATCAGAACAATACAAAACAACATAGACATAAATGGTTAGTTCATATGATATAAATAAGCTGCATCTGCAGTGTTTAATCCTAGAAGTATTAAACAACATTCTGTGGTCTGAAGTTACTTCTGTTAAGACCACCCTGGATTCCTTGCAGGTATGCTCTGCACCCTGCAAAATCAAACACCGCTTCTTTCAAATATGAAATCTCCAGAAAAATGAGTTCCCGCAAAGTCACTAGAGCAACCCTGTTACAGAGCACTACCCTTTGAAATTAAATGTGGATGTTCTAGACAGATGTTCTCAATATATATTGTACATATCAAGATCATATAAATCCAAACATTGAACATAATTTATAACAGATAACTAATGCCAGAACATTCCCTTTTCATTCTTGACTTGAAATAGCACCACTACATTGAATGCTTCAGGAACAGAGTTTGAAGTACATTGCAACCTTCAACTGGGTGATTTTTTTTAAAACCTTTAAAATTTCTCAGTATTTTTTAAGTAAGGCAATAAACAGCTTGACTGCATATAACATGTCACAAGTAGAACATGACTAAGACTTCAAAACCCAGCAAAAACCAGTACTGACCTCGATAGCTGCCCACTGAGATCTTGTTCCTGGATTTCCAGGAGAGTTAGCAATAGGTACAGCAAGTGACCCTAACCTTGCTTTCCAGAGACCCTGAACAGACTGCAGAGCTCCATGGTGTAACCTAACAGACCACTGCAGTTAGCAAGGCCCTATACAACATCTTCTGAGGGTATGTCAAAAACCCACTGTGAACTTCCATTAAGAAAGAAGTATTCTTTTGTATTTTAATCAAATCACAGCTATGAATGCCAATTGCATAAGCGTGATGAAGACGTGCTTTCAGATCCATGCAGATTTCACATAACGTATAAAGGCAGAAACATTGGCAAGTCTGTCTGAAGAAACCAGATCTTCTCTTGGAATAAATCCAAGTTCAGCAATAACAGGAGAATCATTTCAGCAGAGCATTGATGAAGTGCAAGTGCTGTTTCATAAAGCAATTAATATTTTGTAAATAATAAATAACATACAGAATAACACACACATTTGAGAGAAAATCCAACTCAGGTGTGCATGTGTGTTTCTGTACTCAGTCTGCCAGGATAATGTTGAGGGGAGTTTTTGAAAATTGAGAGTACAAGTCTGAAAAATAAAAATGCTGTTCTTCTAGCCAGACAGGTATTTCTTCTGAAATTTTCAAGACAACTTATTGTACACATCAACTATTAGCTAGGTAATGTCCTGAGCAGAAAGGCTAAGACTTCACAAGGGTACAGATGGACACATTTCACTTACCCTCCAATTCCCAACAGCTGCAAAGAGAAATAGAAAAAAAAAAAAAAACAAAAAACAAAAAAAAAACCAAAACCAAACCAACAACAAAACAAACAAAAAAACTGCAACAACAACAACAACAAAAAACCATAACTCCAAATCATTAGTACTTATCAATTATCTTCAAAAGAGGGCTTAAAAGACTGGGTTTTTTCTGATGGGATTTACAAAACCCACCACAAACAGCAGACAACTGTGTGATGGCCAGGCATACTTCTGAAAGTTTGTTCAGGGCAGGCCAACAGCAAATGGATGAATTGTCCAGAGCAGAAAATATGGGTTTACTCTTGAAAGATATTGGTGGACTCTGCACTGGACCACAATGATTCATATGAAACTGGTGATAGCTATTAGGCCAAAACAGGAGAAAATGAGAAAAAGGCAGTAGAGCTACTGAGTCCAGAGATCAAACAGGTCAAAGACAGCTATTCCTTCATAAAAAGACTCTTTTTCTTTTTTATTGTTTTTATTTATAACTTTGCTCTCTGCTGATAGTTCTATTGAGTGTGACATTAGGAATTTTGTCATGACCTAGACATAAATCATCCAAAAGAGCAGAAAATGCATCTGAGAAACCAGATACTTTACCATTTCATGCCTATCATCATAAAATATACACTAGGATAAACGATGTGATGACATGTCATGACTTCTTTAAGAATTAAAGTAATATCACGTTTCCTTTCATTCTATTTGTTCCTAATTCTATAATGCAAACTCTGAAAAAAACAGACCTCTCAAAAAGCTATTTCATATGATTAAAATTATGTTCTGCTAACAAGTTCTCTTCAAACACATAAACAGAGCATGAAAATACTATTCAGCTGGAGAAATTGTTAAACCTATGAGTCTGGCTCTTCCTAAACTTAACTCAATTTATTCACATTGCTTTTTTTCTTCTCCCCTTCCTTCCACAAAAGACAGAAGACCAAACACTATAATATTATAATGTATAATACACTATTATGTATAATAAAACAGTTTTAACTGTTTGGAAGTAAAACAAAGCACATTCATTAGAGCTTGTGTAAAAGTGAGGAGATGGACTCTATTTGAATGTAAGTTGTGTTCAGTGGATTCCTTTGTTCAAAATTTATCAAACGGAGTATATGTCACACAAAAAAAGCCGAAGTTACAAGCACATGCTGGATCAAAGGCTATTTGAAAAATGCAATCAAAACAGGATGAGAAGTCATGGATAACTAGGAGTTAATTTTTGGCATTGGTATGAATTTTGGAACCATATAAAGTATCAAAAAGAAGATACTGACCATAAAGATTATGACATCGCTACTTCCCCAAAATGAATTTAACATCTCCCTAAGAATATAACTGGGTATTACATGAACTTCTACTCTTAGGCTGGCCATCAGATGTCAGCCACAAATTATTCCTCATGACATCTATGCTTAATGCAATTTAGCAACACCCAGAGACAGCCAAAATTATTATGCAACAGAACGCCCACTCTGATGGGAAATATTTTTTATTTTTAAACTTAGATTAACAGATAATCTTCTTAAAAAGAAAAAAAAAAGAAAAAAAAAAGAAAAAAAAAAGAAAAAAAAGGAAAAAAAAAGAAAAACTGAGGAAGAAGAATAAAGGTTGGGCTGTATCTGATATACAATTTTCTATCAGCTTCACAGATTTTAAGCAGAGTTTTGTATTACAGCTAACAGTAAAATGACTTGGTGACCCCATTTATTTGGATAATTCTTGAGGTTGATGTGACTCAAATTCACGGAACTAATTTGTCTGGATAACAGCTTTACAAAGGTTCTGAAGTGTCTAGACATTTTCACTGTGGGAAAAAAAGATTCACAATCCATTATATACAAACTTTACAAGTAATATCCTGCAGTCATCCTGTCATATTACAAATTGCACTTCCAAAGTCAACTGCAGATAAACTAAAGCATTTGAAAGTAGCTGTGTTTGTACAACACTGGAAGGTATCAAGGGAAATAGAAACAGCCTTTGCTTCAACTATTTTGCAAGAAATGATGTAGTGAAGAAAAAGATCAATTATCTGCAGTGCTATAGACTACATACAACTTAATTTTTAAGGGTTGTGAAGTTACACCTAATGATATATGATGTGATGAGATGCAATATGATATTATATGAAATGAAAATTAAGCTACTTTTCAAAGAACTACTTATCGATATTATTTCCTGTCTACATTGATTGAGGCTCAGGCTGAAGAAATGTAGGATCCATGAGAAGTTTGAGTACTGTTTCTAGCAGTCTAGCACAGCTTGACTAATTGGAGAAAGAAGAAAAAAGGAGGCAAAGGAAGAGCCAAATGCTTTTTTTTTTTGAGTTGCACATCACTCTCTCCCACTATAGCTATAATTTTAGCTTACAATTAGGTTTTAAAACGTTGGCTTTACTCCACTGTAGACTGAAAAATTATGTTCCCAAACGGGTTTAACTAGAACTTTTTCAAACAATGCTGCCAAGATATTTAAGCTCCAGAACAGGAGGAAAAGGAAAAGTCGGGATTTATTTCCTTTAAAAAGTAAAAGAAAACTCTTAATTCTTGATGCTTGATCCAGAAATTCAACTTTATGTATAATCAAAAAGACTGAAATCCCTTCAAAATTAGGGCTTTGTCATAAAAGCACTTCAATTTACTACAGATTGTAGCCACATGGCACAACTCTCTCTATAAATATACTTTGAGCCCCAGTTGATGAAACAAAAAAATTTCAACTGTGCTAAGATAAAAAATATCTCTGCATTTATTCTTACTGCAGTAATACTCAGCTCAGAATCAAGGCCTTAGAGCTTAAGATAAAAAAAAAAAATCAGTAGCATGAGAAGAGTTGAGCAGTGAAATGTGCATGTGTTGGTGGATTCATTTCTCTTCCTACAGATGCACAATGAATATGCTTGACTACCAAAATACCAAGAAGCTCCAGTGTATCTACTGCTGGTCAAACAAGACCAACGAAGAATAAGAATGGAAACAGTCAGTACAGTTCATCTGCCAAACACACATCCAAGTTTCTTTCATTGGTGCTTTTTTGATTATTCAGATTCAACATTTTCCTTTACACAACAAATGCAACACTTTCAAGCACTGTCTTTACATTTCATTCTTTTTGGCAATGCTTCATGGAGGTGAATACTCCCTTTCTACATGGAGTCCTATGGGAAAGACTAGGTGTAAGGGGTACAATTTGTTCCTGGGGAGATTTAAGTTAGACACAGAAGAAAAATTTTTCACAGGAACATTCAGCCACTGTAATCACTTCCCCAGCGAAGTGGTGGATTCTTCAGTATTGGATACTGTTAAGATTCAGCAGGATGGGGTGCTAGGCCATCTTGTCTAGACCGTGCTTTCGCTGAGAAAGTTTGGACCAGATGATCCTTGATGTCTTTTCCAAACTGGTATTCTACGATTCTATGTTTCCATCAGTGGAAGATCCACAGTCAGTCTGGAGTAAGAAATTCCCTTCTTTGCATACTAAATTTTAAGAGAAAACATGTGCACACTGAGAACAGTCCAACCAAAAACCTTTTATTTGATTTAAACTTCATGTTGTCATGCTTAGCTCAATTTGCATAGAATACTACCAAGGCAGATAGAGATGAGTGATCAAATGTGCTGGAAAATATCTCTTTTTCTGATCATTGCCACCAACAGAGTGAACGAATGCACCAGTCTCAGAGCTTGGAAATCAAAGTGGGACTAGCTACTGAACTGTCACCAAAACAAGATTTGAACTGGAATCAGAAAGAATGAGAGTCATGTACAATATCAGAAACCCCACTGATACCACAGAGCAACATCTGACTGCAGCATCTACAGGCAGAGCCAAGTTACCCTTGGTATGCATTTTTGCTCAGATGTATATTTTCAAAGATATTTTCCCTATCATCCAGACAATTCACTGTGCCTTGGTTCACTCCATGGAACAATCCTGAGACATCCTTTTGTATGGAAGGAAATTTGGATACATATTCCAGAACACTCCAAGTGGTAATGGAAATTCGGCCTGCAGGACCAGACAAAAACTAACCTGAAATCCTCCCAACTGTCCCACAGACAGCAAAAGTCGGTGGTGAGGTCAGTGAATCCACAGCATCAGAAGTTTTCCTCTATAGCTTCATAGCCGCAGAGCTGCACCAGTTGCTGAAGTAGACACTGCCACTGCACACAGATAATACTGAATGCTCAGGTGCAAAAGTTGCAGGCTGGTCTGCAACCCACCTGAATACAAAGGTGCTGATCAGACAGTTAAGCTCTGTGCTGCCATTGCTTCATCAGCAGCTATAGCATAGCTGAAACTAAAACCTGAAGCCAGCATTTCCACCAAAATAAGTGGTATACCCTAACCGGATACGAGCTCCTGCATTCTTCCATTGGGCCAATATAAACATTTCTGTGGCTGCTAAAAGTGAATTAAACTGGGGAATGGAGAAATAGTAACACTGGATGGGTACTAAGTCAATTTTTAACCAGATTGCTTTCCTGATACAATTTACTACAGAGCTGCACAAGTTCTTGTACCAGCACTACTGCAGGGTATATATGGAGAAGGATTAACTTCTGTAGGCAAGACTTCTAATATTTCAACTCTTTCTGGTGCAACCATAACTCCAAGTAAGGACAAAATTATTCTCAAGAAAGGCCACAACAGTCTGAATGGCAAGATTAAAGACTAGAATATAACACTGAAGTAGTGTTGGTGATGAATGACTCATAACAATGTGTAACATCTGCATTTGTATAGAAGGGGTAAATTTACTTTCTTATTTCAGTCTTCTGTTTCCACAGTTTCTGGAGAAGACTGTTATAAAAGCTCATCCTCATCCCATGCTTAATACATTAACTTGGAATTCAGGTAGGTAGGAAGGACTGCTCATATATCTAAATCCAAACAAAGTAGACTTCTTCCCCTTCCTTTCAGTTATAAATTTCTTATTGGTAGCTGTTCACCTGGTTCACAGGGCTTAGTATATGCCTTTTTAGTATACAGTATATGCCTCAGTGTAACAAAAGGGCTGTGACAGGCATACAGGCAGTACCTTCTTCCCGTCACTCAAAAGCAAGCTGGTACACAAGCCTGAATGCACACACAGCCTCTCTTCACGATGCAGCCTGGTGTGGGACCATATTCTGAAACATCAGTTTGAACACATGCTACATACAGTTGATCATTTCTCAATCATTTTTCGACCTTGGGCGTGGGATTTTAACTATATTGTTTCTCTCTTTTTAGTCTGAAGCATATCCCACTTCTCCATTTCTTAAAGGCTATTACGATATCAAGTTTCGCCTCTTCAGGCAAGAAAACATATTTCTCAGAACCTTATCTTTCTCTTCTGCCCAGTAATTCACCCAATTTATCAGCAATACTGAAGCCAAATACATTTCAGCAGAACTGTATCAGCCGTGAAAAATACTAATGGACTTATTTCTGATGGGGCAACCCAAACTCTCCCTTCCTGGGCCTCCAGATTAGAAATCCATGGTAAAATATTCAGCCTTATGCAAGTCTGACTCAGTTTCATATCTAGGGAAACAACTTCTATACCCTATCCAATTCAGATTTATTTCCCAGGTTGGTTTTGGGAAGACTTATTTGTTGTGGTTCCTGAAACCCTGCTTTCAAAGTTTGCTAAGAGAAATGCAAAAGTTGTCTACACTCAAGCCAGCAGCCATGCTAGCTGTTCAGGAGAACACCACAGAAGTAGCAGCCTTTGGATGTGTTTTCAAGGGAGTGTTTACTATCAGAGATGGTTCTACATATAACACTTGGAAGTGTGTCTCCAACTGCTGCAACTTTCCCTTTCAACTCAGATGATGTTTTCAAGTGTTTGTAGTCTCCTCCAGCGAGGTGATGAAATTCAAAGTCACATATGTCACATGCCCTGCTGTGTGTTTCCAGAGTCTTGTTTCCCTGAACATAGAAGGAATCAAAGTACCAGGAGAGCTTCTTCTCTTACGGTTCCAGGTTTCTTTCCAGCCACTCCAAGCTGCCCCTCCAGAGAACACTATGAGCAGCATTCACATCATTCTGTTTTTCTCTTTCCACTATTTGCAAACAGCTGTGATTAAGCCAACTCACTGTCTGTGTGCTGTCAGCAATGCCTGTTATCAAACCCTTAGAAAGCATTTGGAACACTGAAACCCACACTTCTATTAGCTAGGTTTTAGCCAAGCTAAAATACTGTATTTCACTGTTCTTTTACAAAAATTTAAGAAAGATACATAACACACTCACCATCCTCTACAGAAGTAATTTGTACCAGTCATCACATAGCTGTTTGGACAAATATGCTGTACTATTGCCTGTTTTCATGAAAAAGCACAAGAAAATGATTTTGAAAAAAAAAAATTTAAATATAAATTCTGACAGCTTATAATAGTCTACTAATAAATGCAAATGAGAGTTGAGATAGTGTTTGGGACGGGAAGGGAAGAAGAAAGTTATTTGCCACTTTGGTAATTTCACTGGTTCCTATGAAAATATTCTCTATTTACAATGCCAAACAGATCTCAGAATGATGCCAAATATGCAACAGAGGACCTACAGTTACAGTAAAGATGTAACAGATTAAAAGTAGGAACTATCCAAAATTCTTCATTCAGAATCATTTCGCATACAAGTCATTCACCAAGCCAGTCTAGAAGAGTACCACCAAAAATGCACTTGGTAAGTTGTATCTTCTTGTTTGAAAAGTTGCTAGTTTCTTTAGTTTCAGTTCAAAGCAACAAAACTATGTAACTGAACTCTAAAGGACTTCCTTTGTTGCAGGAAAAGAATGATTCTAAATGCCAAAGCTTATTCAAAAGTTTGAGGGATACCACAGTCATGGTCAATTTTTTTCAACTACTATTTTCTTCAGTGACAAAGATGGTCTAAAAGGAAGTGAAGACAAAAATCAGAGGGCATAAGAGAAATTACGGTATGTTTTACAGCTATGTGGAGCATATTAAATAGTTTCTTCCAATGGTGGTACAACTGAAGCAGCTCATACTCCTCAGTCTATTCTCTCCTCTTGTGTCCATTCCTTTAATTGTGGCTGCACAGCCACATGTGTGGCCATTCCAGCTGGAATAGGGAAGTGATCTTCAATCAAAAGTATCCCAAGAAAAAATATTGTTTCCTAATCCAGTTCATTGCACAGAACCACAAGCAGCTGTGCACGCACAGAGGGACAGTTACAGGAGCAGGAACAAGAGATAGGAGCCTGGATCACAACGTAAGAGTTCCTTATGCTGACACAGCTTCAGTAAGAAATGTACTAATTGTACCTATGAGCCCATCCAGGCCCAGAAAATTACCTGTTTCACAGAGCATAGTGTATACATTTAAATTAATTTCAATGAAAGAGTATAAACATTAACTTTACATAATCAGGAAGCTGACTTAATTTATTGTGTGTGAATAAAAATGCAACATAAACAGTATTTAACTGCAAATTCTGCGCATTTTGCATCTGGTTCATTGAACTAAGTGCAACCCATCTGTTACCATACAGGACAGAAAAGCTGCCAAATAGGAAAAAACCCCTCTTATTTAATACAACTCTAAAATTATTTGCTTAGACAACTAACGAAGTGGAGTATATAGGCAATTCAACACCATAGAAGACTTTGCAGAGTACTGTAAATTGAATGAAGGTTTACAAATTTTTCTAACTGGGACAATTAGAAATACAAAATGGTGTTATTAAGTCTGATGTTGAAACTAATTGCTTCAGAATATGACACATGCAAAAATTAAAAAATAAATTAAAACAGTCTAATAAATTATTTCTAAGAGCTGGACATTGCATGGAAGACTGCAAAACATTCTGGACTGGACACTCAGAATAGTGGAACTTAGGTTCCGCTGAGGAATAACTATTGAGGTAAGTGGAACAGATTTTCTTCACTTAGACAAAGTACATTACAGGGCTGATTTTTCCCTCTCAGATTTTTCTCTGTCTACGTGCAAAATCCACACAATTAATCTCTTCTTGCACTAAGACATTCATTCTACCAGAACACCTCTTAGCAAATGATAAATTGCTACCACATGGTATTTTTCAGTATCAGGGTCTACCACGATAATGAAAGTTGCATTTTCATGGGACAAATGGGATTTCTCCAAATGATTCAAGAACATCTACTTTTTAACTCCTGAAAACTTACAGTATTTGTCTCAAAAATCTAAAGGTGTCTCAGCAATAGCTGGTTGAAATAATTCCCAGAAAAAGATTATACAGTTTCAGAGGTTGAGCACTCAAAAGAGAGCAAGAAAAACTAAGCAAATGTGGAGAAAAGAACAAAAAGCAAGCCTGGTAGGAAATTCACATATTAATACCATATTGTAATTGGCAAACCTACAATAAAAATAAGCTGTAAAATCAGAATGTATGATTTTTGGGAGTACATGTGTTTGGGGAGAGCAGTGGAAGACCATTGATTCATCTGCATGATGATCTTGGCCTAGAGCATCCATGAACTCAAGTTCTGTGTGATTGTCATGCACTTCAGCAAAATAAAATAATTATTGTTGCTAATTAGGCAAGCAATTTTTAATTCTGTATAGTTTTTAGATAATAAAATATACTTAATAAAGAAAGAAACAGAGAACACATCAACTGTGAAGTCACAATACTATCCATATTAAACATACTTTTGAACATGTCATTCCTGCAGAAGTATGTATTTAAATACTTCTGGTGTCCAAAGTATGCAGTTAAATAATTTTGGTATCCATTGTGGGATTGTTCTAACCTATTTATTTTATTGTCAGGTCAGCAAGAGTAAAACAAAAGACCATAAAGTAAGATCTTCTTCCTAGTGTTCTGTAAGCAAGGCAGCACTGAATGTTCTACTTATAATACATTAAATTTTCCTGCAATCTTCCAGAGACCTGATATGGTTCATAACATACGTTCTATGCAGCACAAGGATTTATGCAGAATGTGACTGAAAACCTGGAGCTCTCAGGTGATCTGGATCTGCAACAAGTCTTAAACAAACCTCTTCAAACTCTCAGGATTAAACACCATGAGAATCACCATTGCTTCTCTATGCAGCATCTCATCTTCAGCTGCAAACTACCACAGGGAGCCTCATAGTACTCTTCTTTCTCAAGTAACTGGCATAACACAAGTTGCCACTGCTCCACCTCCACACACTCCAAGAGGTCTTTCAAACACAGTGGTCTCTCTCATAATTTTCCTAGTTGTTGTGTTACACCAACCATGTATTTTCCTGAGCAGAAAACCATGAAGTTATTCCGTACAAACTGATGTAAACATGACGCATAGCAATCTTTACTGCACTGAAAGAAAGAAGCTCAGAAACAGCAAAAACAGTGCTCTGAGAATATGAGGAACAGCAACTCATCTTTGAGGCTTCCTTGGGAGATATTTTAGTCTTTTTAATAGTAAGTGTTCTGGCCAATTTGGGTTTGGGGCATTGAATAAAACTAAGAGAAATGATAAGATACGAGTCAAAGGACGGCAAGGACAGGTACGCAGGCTACCTTAAAACAATAAAAAACCTCAAACCAGGTCTATTTTATACAATAGGAAGTCTCTCCATAGATAGTGTTTTAAGAAACACTCATTTCTATTTCTCTGGACTTCTCCATCTGACAGCGAATACTATAATTGCAAATTTCATAGTATTTCTAACCAAGCAGCATGTACTTCTTGGTAACTCATATATTTGAAGTTTTAATATTGAATCTTTTTACTGCTCTAGTTTGAGGTAAGTGCAATTTTTCTCTTACTAGTTTGCCAGCATAGCAATTTACCTAGTGCATACTCATGACTTCTTGAAAAATATTTTTTTTTTAAAAAAGTCAAACTCATAGATGTAGAAGGCACCTTCTACAAACAGGCCTGAAGGAAGCCTCCAGCTCAGGACTTCCCTCTTCTCTCAGGATGAGACCTGGTTGTGCCTGTAGAACAGCCCCTCTTTATCAAAAAGTGCCCAGAGCCCCTCCTTGAGTCTTTCTAAAGAAAGAGGGTGGGCACAGGTTGGTAAACAGTGTATACAGATAAGACATCAAGATTTTCTAAAAACATACTGATGAGGAAAAACAACAACCACAGAACATGTAAATTACTATGTACATATTATTATTGCACATAACAAACCTGCTGTTTCATAATACTTCTTCAGTACTACCCTAAAAAGTTCTCCCTCTCTTCAAATCCTTGCAAGGACAAGCAACTAAAGCAAGGACAAGCATGAACAGAACAACTAAATTCTGAAACTGACTGTACTCATAGACTTACCAGTACTTTAAAGTTAGACTGTCATTACAAGGATCAAAAATACTGCCTACTCATCTAAACTATTGGCTCCAAAAAGCACACTGAAGCACTGCACCTTTGAAAAGAATCACACATCCATGCTAATTCTATATATCCACAAGACTTTAATCTAATTCACAGTGCTGAAAGTATTTCCTGGCAAGTCACATCCCATCATTTTCTCTCAACTGCATGATAGTCCAAAAACATTTGAGGGCAAAATAGAATCAATATCAGACCAAATCATTCATGAAGCATGTATTCAGAGGAATTAATTTAGGCTCTCACAGGAGTAATCAGGTATCTGCACAATATCCAAATGTTTCAATTTCCTTAAATAATATGGAGATGTTTCTCAGTCTAAGAAAACTGAAAAAAGGACAATAATAATCTCTTCCAAATTCTGTTTCAATTATTATTTCTTTCATGACCACAATGTGCATGGTACTGCACAAACAAAGTAAAATACGCACAATCGCTTTCCCATGTTGTCAAGCAGCTTGCAATACAATTCCAGGCAAATCATAACTAGCCTCAAACAAAGTGGGCAAGGAGCAGAGATCAGCTACATGAATTCACAAAGCTGTAGAACAGCTTATCCATACCATTCACTGTTACTACAGTAAAGGAAAAGAACATTAGATTGCAATGAATCCAACTCTCTCCCCTTAAAAAAGTCAACTAAAGTATAATGTTCTTTAAAGCAAAAATAAATTTATTCCATATCTTTCTCAAAGAAAAATATTCTGGAAAGCAAAAACCACAGGTGTAGTAAATTTGCATATTCAATACAGATGATGGAAGAAAAATCTGGCAAAGTCATTTGGCACAGTTTGTCTTTTCCTTTAGTCCAATCCCAACTGACAAATGTTCCCTAGTTAAGGTCACTGCAGAAATTTATTTATTTGCATTTTGACAGCTGGCACCTTTCTTTTGTTGCTACAAACAGATAAATTCATAAAAATTCTAGTAACCAGTTAATTGGATTAATGCAATCATCCCTTTCTAATAGCACATCTGAAAATGTAATTTTCAGAAATACAGTCATTTAGTGAGAACAACGATGCAAGAAAACTGAAAATTGTAGTTACCATCACAACGAGGCAAAACTACCCTGCTATTAGCAATAGAGGAAACTACAGCATAACACTGAATCACTAACTCTGACTCTGCCTGTTTTGATTACTTATCAGAAACAGCAGACATGTGTGCATTCCAGTGCATTTCTGCTGAGTTGTCACAGGGAACTGAGAGCTCCTCTGGCAACTGCATGGAGGTCTTTTGGGTCACCTACATTAACTACTGGATGTGGTAAGAAAAGGTAACTGCAAAAGTGAAAGGGACAAACCAGAGCCAATGAACAAAAGTGATGATAACATGATAGTTTATATATGATTGTTTCCTCCATTTTTTCCCCTGTGTGGCTGGTTTACTACTACTTGTCAGACACACACAGCCATTCAGAAACTAATGAGAGACTATACTCTTCCAAAGTAAATGTTGTAGAAGTCATCCTATGGCCTGGATTTTTATGTAAATTAGTTTTAGATAATGTTCCTAGAAGCCATAACCCAAAACAGAATGACAGACAGCTGTCATCAGAGCTCTGGTGTTACTATTTCATACCATTCAAAAGTTCATTGCTTTCTGGGCAAAACTTTGAGAGGCTCCATCTGTCTTAGAGATTCTATTAACTTTACAATATGTGAATGGAGATATATTTATTTGTGGGGACCTCTGTTATTAAGATGAACCATAAAATATTCTACTCCAGTCTGTTGCTTAATTCTTCATAACAGATGCTGGGGGGCTGCTTACATATATTCACAACTATCACACATATACTTGGGAGTCCATGTAGTCCAGGGCAGACTCTTTACAGCCACAATAAAGAAAGGATGGATATGACAACTGTCTATGTATGCTATTCTAGTAGCACCTCTTCACACTCAATAAACACAGGCTCAACACCAGCATTAAACTATCAATTTTTCAGACTGTTACAACCTGCCCAGCCTTATTTCTACAGGGGTTCCGTTCATGATCAAATGAGAAAGAGGGATACTCATGTATGTAACTGCTGTAGATCATATCTTGGCATTAAGAGATCTGCAACAATCATTTTGCAACCAGAATGCTTTATTTGAGGTAATTTCTTCTCCAGTTGTGTAGAACAAGATGTCCTGGAATCATCCTGTGGTCAGTCACATTTCCCATCAGAATCGTATATCCATTCAGAAATCTCTCATTTACACACATATGCAATCTGATGCAAGAACTCGTGAAGACAAGGACAACATTCAGTGCATTTCTAAATTATCTTTTCCTTGGAGTACATCCACTCAGATAAATAAGAATTTTGAGATCAGGCAAGATGGTACAGTGATCTTGGATGATATTCAGCAATGACTAAGCTTAGGAGTCCCAGAAGCCACTTTTACTAGTAACCTTTATATCTCTTGCTGGAGTCGTAGCGGCAGATCACTTATACAAATGCTTTTCCCACCAGAAAGGAGGACAAATTTGTCTTTTTCTGAAAGGTCAACTGTTTGATTCCAAGAGCCCTGTCAGTTGACTTACCAATACTAAATCTCTCAGCTACTAAACCAGTGGGATGAAGCTCTCACCAACCGGAGAATGAACAAAAGCATGAAGAATTGAGAAGCCTGAGGATCAGAATTTTATCATGAAGGATCAAGGGCAATGTGCTAAATGGCAAAGGTATCACGAAGATCTACACTTTCAGACAGATGAAAATTTATAGACATAGAAACATGACTCCAAATAATTTTTATTATACTGCATACTTTTTACTATACTGTATACTTTTAATAATTTTAGCAACATATAAAATGATTTTTACTATCTTAGTATGGAAAAAGCTAATATCAATACATGAAGTTCTGCTTTAAAGTCACAAATGCATTGAAATGGCATAGCTAGCTTTCTACACTTTTGGCTATATGGCATTAATAGGTCCCTAACTAAAATACATTAATTTATTAACACAATGCTCTAAGTGATGCTAACATCACTTAGACAGAAGATTACTCCATGCATGAATAATCTTCATCACAACATGTGGCAAAAAAGTAAAAATGCATACCATTCACACAAAACATCACTGCACTTTTCATAAGACACCAATATGGCTATTTATGTCTCTGTGAGACTGTTTTATTTCTGGGCCAATTTGTATCAGAACCCAGTGGACTGGGGTTTAGAAGAATTGTGTGGACAGGGCCAGAGTCAAATGAAATCAAATGCAGCCATGGAGGTCTGTTTACAGGAGCAGGGCAGGCAGGTACCATGTCTTTTTCTGTCTGAGCATGTAGTACATAGATGTCAATGAAAACAAACTTAGTTCTTGTATAGGCACAATGCCTATTTTTACTGTTGATATTTTAATGCCATTAGGTAACACAAACCAGAACTCAAAACATTTTCCACAGTGTCTAATCCAAATTCAAATCCAAGACCCACTGTGTACTGAGTCTGCACAGTGTCTACAGGAGCTTTTATAGAATGTGTTTTGTATTTCTAGCATAAACAAACTACCATCAGCTTGTTTCAATATATACAAGTTCTATATGCCATGATCTCTTGTCTTACCTCCTCCATCTCCAAAACATCCAAATGCCTCACAGCAGATTTGGTTTTATTTTAATAGGAAGAATGTAAAGAAAAAAAGTTTGAAAGCTTCTAAAATAATATTAGGTACTAGTATACTTGAAGCAGAGGGTAGGCTTGAAGAAAGTCCTTTCACACCTTAGGCCAAATTTCAGGAAACTTCTATTCCTTTCACAGGTAAATTGCTGAAATTATGTGTTAGGCACCAGCATAAAAATCAGCAGAAACTACATGTGCTGGCAGAACTGGTATGAGACCCACCCCCCGCTTCCCCAATACTATTGTAATTCAGCCAAAGTAATGGAGTTGACCTAGACCCTGCATCAGATTAATAACGCTCTACCATCCAAACGGTATCACAAATCTCAACTGATACCAAATATTTTTAAATGGAAGGATTATGTCTGCTTCTGATACCTTAAATGTTGAACTTATTTTACTGGACTAGTCTTCTCCAGCTGTCAGTAGCATTATATATAGGGTCATATATACTTCAAACACATTTCTAGATTTAAACATGCAAAGTTGGCAGAAAGGAACAATCCTACATTTCCTAAACTTGTTTTACCACAGTTAGGGACCTGCACCTACTTCATGCTCTCCACTGAAGTGTGACTTCCCCAACTTCCCAAAACGTACTGAAGAACTGGGGTTGCACTGGTACTGTGTGCTTTGGGTCAGTAAAACCCTGCACGGGTAACACCTGCAGGGACAGCACTTCCAATTAAAGTCAGTGCCTTGAGCGAGCTTGTCAGAAACCCTAGGAGGGGCGTTTCACCCATGGACGCCTCCAAACCTTTACAGTAGCAGCAAACGCTACCCCAGGACCAGCAAGCAAGGTCCCACACGTGCCGCCCGGGAGCCCCCAGGAGCCTTTCCCCACATCCACCCCCGCGCTCCCCGGCTGCAGCAACCCAGCGCTGGAGCGCCGTTCCAGGGCCGGCAGGGGCACGCCAGCGCCGTGTTCCTGACGGCGGACTTTAAAAGGCAGCAGAGAGCTCCTTCGCTTCGCTCCTCGACGCCAGGAATAACTAACTCCTCGCAGCGAGGCGGGGGTCAGCGCCCCCCGACCGCACACTCCTCGCTGGACGTGGGACTTCGGAGCCCTCCCCACCACCCCCAAGCCAGCCGGGAGGCCCCGACAGCGGCGCTTCCCCCAAGCCCTCGCCCTCCCGGTCCCGAGGAAAGGAAGGCGGCAGAGAGGAGCCACTTACGCGGCCGGGCACAGCTCCCTGAGGCGGCTACGGGCTGCGCCAGGCTGCGCTTGCAGTGCCGAGGCTCTCTGGGCAGCCAGAGCCGGGGCGCTCCTCCCCTCAGGGAGCCCCCATTCCCGGCCTTCCCACACGTGCGGGCAAACCCCACCCTGCCGACCCCTGCCCGCCCTTTCCTTCTTCTCCGCCCTTTAGGAGCGCAGCGAGGATGGGGGTGTTCCCTGAAGGGGCAAAGGGAGGCCGGGCGGCCCCGGCACCGCGGCCTCGGAGCCTGTGCAGACAGACCCACTGCACCCCCGCGGGAGCCACCACTACAGTCCCGCCCGCGACCCTCTCCCCCTTCGCATTCCCAGCAACCACGGGCTTCTCTAACCTTGCTTTGCCCCGAGTGCTTTGATGTTCTGCACGCGAATAGCCCTGGCGGGGGGTTCGTGAATGATCCGCCCTCCGAAACAGTTTTTCCCGCAGCTTCACATGGGTGGGCGCCTGCTTGGCTTTGCCCGGGAGGCGGGAGGATAGGCTGCTCCCGGGCCGGTCCCCTCCCAAACGCCCTTTGCAGCTTGCTGGATCGATTTTCCGAGGCACCTTTCAAGAAGCGTGTGGTGGGATTTTGTGAGGAAGCTCCAGGCAGTGTTTGGAGCGAAGGTAGAAGAGCACCCTGTCTGTCCTAGCAGATAACACTTCCTATGTTTGTCATAGGTAACATTTGTTTGAGAGCAGCAGAAAGTGCCACAAGATGGGTTCAAGGACAATGCAGCTTCTTTTCATTCTAGTGTTGTCAAGCACTGCCTTTTCCTACAAGCGTTGTTATATTTGTTTGAGATACCTGGAACAGGTATTGAGATACCTGGCAGCTCTGTCTGTCCACAAGTTGAAGAGTTTTAGTCTTTCCCTCTGCTTCAGCCTAAAAAAAATATAAAAAATTAACATTGAGAATAGCCAGAATAAATCTTACAGTCATCATCTTTTTCTTTCTGCATATATTCTACTTATATAGGTCCTTTCTTTTTACCACTATAATCTGAATCACCCAGCTGGTTCAGGGAGGCAATTATCCCACTCTGCTCTGTGCTGCTGTAACCTCACATAGAATATTGTGTGCAATTTTGGGCACCAGAATATAAAAAGAATATAAAGCTATTAGAGACTGTCCAAAGGAGGCCTACAAAGGTGGTGAAGGGCCAAGAGAGATGTATTAGGAGAGGCTGAGGTCACATAATCTGTTCAGCCTGGAGGAGACTGAGTGGAGATGTCACAGCAAACTTCAACAACCTTATGAGGAACAGTGGAGAGGCAGGTACTGACCTGCTCTTTCTGGTGATCCAACAGGACCTGATGGAATGGCCTGAAGTTGTGTCAAGGGAGGTTTAGGTTAGATATTTGGAAAAAAATTTCACCCAGAGGGTGGTTGGGCACTGGAACAGGCTCCCCAGGGAAGTGGTCACAGTACCAAGCCTGTCTGAGTTCAAGATGCATTTGGACTATGCTCTCAGGCACATGGTGTGACTCTTAGGGCTGTCTTGTGCAGAACTAGGAATTGGACTGTGATGATCCTAGTGGGTCTCTTCCAGCACAGAATACTCCATGTGATTCTATGAATACATAAAATCCTTGGGCATACCTTTACAAATTTTGGCTATAGATCTGCTTGTCTCTTTTTTTATGATATTCTGTCACCATACCTGATCTGTGTGTGTGTGTGTGTGTGTGTACATGTGTATGTAAATATGTACATTATATATGCACGTGCCCACACACACACATCCCTACTTTCAGGAACATCCTTTCAAAAGTGGCTTAAATTCCATCTTTAACCTGGCTAGCTTTTGCCTTTCTCCTTCGACAGGGAAACTCTTTCAGAAGTGTAAATCTGAAAGAATTCCGACATCTATAATCCTGAGTTCTCATTCCATGAGTCTTTTTCTTCTCACAGAAGAAGATCATACAGAGAGCTATATTGACAAGATAAGAGCAGAAACATATTTGGGGGGTGAGTATTAAGTGACTTAGCACTTCATAAGTGAATTTATGGCTATAAATTTAATTATTTTCTGTTTGCATGGGCCATTCTGTTAAACAGGCATGTTGTGTTCCCTTGTGGTTGGACTCCATTTACATTTAAATTCTCATTAGAATTTTCAATCTTTCATTTTCTGAACATTTCAGGTACAGTGTCCTCAGCCTAGTAAGAAATAGCTACATCAGTAAGGTAAGCAATAAAGATTTTTTTCAGAATACATATCAGTTATTCAGAGAAATCATGTGACTAAGGGGAAGCCTATTTAACCAAAATGTTGGCAATCAGAAATCCCTTGCCATGCATGCAGAACAACAGTTCTGACTAAATATTCCAATCCATATCAGGAAATTATATATGTGACACATAAAATCCTCTGAATACCACTGAAGGGTAGTTTTCAAGTAATTGGATTTGTAAATACAAATGTTTCACTAAATGCTCTATATATTACGTTGCATGTGAGAAGTCAGATGCAAAAATAATTAAGCACAACAGAATAAAATAGTCTCACCAAATCTGTGATACAAAATTATTTTTGTGAAATTTCCAGTTACCCAGTATATTCTGTATGTACATGCTTTTATTGTATGTATTTTATTTTATTGTATGTATATGCTTTTATTGCATGAATATGAAATGACCATTCTCCACCACATTCTTCAGCTGATAAAAGCAAGGAAATTATCATGTGTACAAAACAAATGAAAAAATTACTCATCCTCTTTCTTTCCCTCACTCTTCATCTTCTACCTGAGTGAAGCAATTGAAACCTAAGACTGTATTCTCATTTTGAAAATTCTAGTATTATAATCTGTTCATATGTTCCTTTTAGCTTCCTGTTTTTCACTGTGTTTTTCTATGTTATTGTTTCTGTTCTGAGTATTTAGTGTCTGCATGTCCTACTGACAGGAGGAAATGTTGAAGAGATAGTACTGTATGCTTAATGAACATATAGTAAAGTTAATCTCTGGAAGTTTAAGCATGTACTTGTGAGCTGGGTGATGACCTGGGGGGAGTAGGCTAAGCTCTAGCCTCCTCCCTCTTCATCACCTAGCTTATGGCAAAGTTATTCATAGTGGTTCTTTGAGTAATATAAGTGCTGTAAAAATTAAGGCATTCTTCCTTGCAAACAGCTTAATGCTGATATGACCATGACAGAATTATGTAGCAGAGCAGGAGGTTGATGTTTTGGCTGCCTGGACTACATTTAGCCATTAGATATTGAAGGACTTTTATTATGCAGGATAGATTGTCCTTCAGGCTTTTAAAATACAAACACAGAGGGGGAAAATGTTTGCAAAGTAAGAAAAAGCCAATAAGTATTTTTAATCTGTGTTAATAAATATAAACCACTGTATTTTATTAGACTGAACAATAAGAAAAGGGCATTTAAATAAATAATGGAAAAGTAGTGTATCTCTGTAAGTAATTAATTACCCATTTGCAGGGAAAAAAGAAGTATGATGATTTAAAAGAACATTTGCATGAACACTGGATGACAATTTTTTAACAGCTAGGTATTCATTTTCTTTAGAGAACTTGTCTGTGTAGAGTCAAAACCAAATTATTGCTTTTCCCCACTAAGAAAAAAGTTCTAGCAGGACTTGATCCTCAGTTGCCTAAAGCAGGCTTGCTATTTGAGACTTCAAGGGGGTGTACCAAGGGGAGTGTAAGGGGGAGTGGCAGGAGAGCTGCAATCATTTCCTGTTTTCCAGTGAACAACACTGAGGTAACTAATAACTACCTCCAGCAACCTATGGCAAGTCTCAGGCATTGAGCAACCAAGGCCATGTCAATGAAACTTTTAAAAGCAAAAGGAAGGCATGCCTTGCCCAGCCTCATCAGCAAAGAAAACATACTTTTTGTCTCAGTTTTCAGCAGGTTGCTTACGTACTCACCACTGCTTAACAGCCTGTGTTCGCAGGTTTGCATAGTCTTTTGTGGGATCAGAATTTGCTTAAGTACTTAGGGTTTGATTAGCCATAATGAATCACATGAGTGGCCTCAGTAAGATAGTATTAGGTGACCTGCTGAAGCTAAACTGGCAGCATGAGTTTTGGCCCATTTAGAGAAAGAAATGTGCCTTATAGGATTGTGAGGGTTGGCTTCATTTCATCTCCTACTTTTCCACATGACCTGTGCATTGAATTGACACCTTAATTTGTCTGAGAGAAATCAAGGAGGTAATCTCTTAAATTAAGTTGGGGTAGTGATTTTGGTTTTTGACTTTTTCTAAGACATGAAATAGCTGTAAGTTTTTCAATATGATCTATGTAGAGCTTCTAGTTAAATTCAGAAATTGTATGCACTACTTATGCATTTATGCATCACATGCATTTCTTAGTGGAGTTCTGCACAAAATTTCTGCTGATGAAAGCTTGTCTGGTATGAAGAGCAGCAGAAAGAGAACTACAGTGTGTTGCAGCAGAATTGAAATGCTAAGGCTTGAACCAGAACTAAATATTGTCCTGTAAAAGTGGTGCTGTTGGGCACTGTTGCTGTCCTCAATTCTGCAAGCTCAGGACAGCTTCTGAACCATAAACTTTTCTTCTTTCCCAACATCAACAGAACCCATAGACTGTATGACTTAATGTCCTCAGACTCTCAGCTGTCATGAAGAGTCCAAACTTTCAGTTTACAGAGAAGAAAGTACCTTGCCTATGATTTATTAAGAAAGCTTGAATAACCATATATGAAAGCTGTCTCATTGAGCTTCTGGGATTCCTGAAAGAAGTCTGCACTTGAGAAGAAATGTCTGTGTAAAGGTTTGTATGTTTCTGTGTAAAGGATAATAAAGTTATCTTTTAACAAGTTTTCAGTTCTGGATTCTGGTAACTATTTATATAGAGCTTTGCGTCTCAGTTATTATATTTTTCCTGACTTGTAAACTTTGTTCTCCAAAAGTCGGGAGACACTTTAACACTCCATGCCACTTGTGCACTGTAGACACATCATGAGAAACACAAGCTGCTCTACATGTTTCAGTCAGATAGTAAATTTTAATGCCAAGGGCAACTCTACGTCAGTGGCACTGGTCTTCAATTAATTAAAAGTCTATTACTTTGATGTTCACCATACGTTTTAGTTTCAGTTCAGCAGTTTTACACTGTATCCTTGAGCTCCTGCTTATCACAACCTCCAGCTCTCCTAAATCAGTTTCTGTGGTTCAGCATGTCTCTGCCGCTCAGAAAACTGACCAACATTTTTTAAAAATCACTTTTGAGAATAAAGTGATACTTTAAGTCAGCTTTCCCAGGAAGATTTCACTGACCTTTGGGCTGCTGTGTAATCCCACAAACAGCTATTCTTCCCCTTCTTTGTGCCTGAAGATGTAAGAGAAGAACTTCCCACAGGAAAAGGGTGGGAGAGAGCAGCCAGATGTGAAAGACTTAAACAGCCCTTCTGCCCTTGGAAGAGAAGGAGTATAAATATATACTAACACATTTTTAAGTTCGGCTCTGCCTAGTATGGTGGGAAGGAAGTTCTCTGAATCATTCAGTCCTAGTTATACCACTGGGGAAACCATAATGTCAGCACACTCTGCTTCATCTCTGCATAACAACAGCATTCATTAATTGCTGAAATATTCCCTGAGGAAAATAATGCTTACAACTAGGGCTAGTAATTTACTATAGAGATGCCACAGATTCTATGACTAGGTACATTGCATATGTCTTTGCTCATCAGTGTTTTGATGTGTATATTTTATAACTAAGCATACATTATGCATATGTGTACTCTGAGGCTGATTAAAATTATGTGTTTGCAGCTTTTTGATGAGATGAAGCTAAATTTTTAAGTGGTAAGGAAGAATGCAAAATTTTGGATACTGCACAGAATTTTTCTTCACAATTTAGAACATTTGCTCTTCAAGGTTTATCGTCAAAGAAAAATATCACCTAGATAACTTCCTACAGCTGCCACTGGATTTTGCATTTGGCCTTTTTGTTCACTTTTTCTTCAGAACAATACAATAGAACATACCAACAAAATTATTGTATTGTTCCACTCTTGCAGTTAGTCTTCATCAGTAAGAGATGACATGATCATTGAAAAAATATGCTGCAAAATTCTTTGAATGCACCAGAGGATTATTCATATGATGAATTTGTATCCACCACCTTTCTGTACATTGCTATTCATTTTCCTGAATAAAAAGTATGAGCCATGCAATATTATTATTTTCTTCTTTTGTTACCTGAAATGTGCTGAGCTTAACTTAAGCAACAAGTGATAGAAGACTTTATTTTTCTCATGATATCAATAATTATACTTTATCCCCTCTAGCCACCCACATATGTACCTGAGTCCTTCCTGCAGCCACTTACACAGGAGGAGTAAACAATCTACCACGTAGAAAGCAGTGAATCATGACTTTAAATGTTAATGAGTATTGTGTGATACATTTGTATATATTTAAGTTTGCATTATAATTTCTTATTTTTAGCTGATCTTTACATTTGTTAAAATGTTGATGCACAAGACATTATATAGTAAGCTTACTAAATGGAAATTGCAAAGAAATATCTTGTCAAAGAACTGTGAGCTGTCACAAGACAATTGCCCTCATTAAATCCTGCTTTGAGATGTATATATATTATTCTGAAATCTGCAGTGCATACCTTCAAAAAGAAGGTTTTTATCACAGCAAATATAAGACCAGTAAGAGACATAATTGCAGCATATATTTAAAAGGCTAAGTTTTGGGAAAAGAGAGGAATTGTTTAGGTTAGAAAAGAGGATGTTGGCACAAGAAGCCCATTAATAAATTTGGATGATATATGAGTCAATATCTAAATGTTTGTAGAAGTGGTATATGTGGAAAGGGGAAATGAAGTAACTCTCAAAATGGAGCTGGCAGATTTATGAAGAAAATCATATAAGGGAGTAGTTAACAACAGCTTCATGATATCCAGAAGATCCCCTTCAGTCCTTTGTCTTTCTGAAAGGGTGAATGTATTTTAATTACTAAAGTAGTTTTGGAAAACACTGTCTATGTTTGTTACATTGCCCAGGAAGCATTAGGCCTAAGCACAATGGTTTAGAGACAATTAGTGGTTTTATTTTTATGTATGCTTTTTATAAGAATGAGCACTCATGGGTTTGATTTATTTCCCAATTGAAAAGAGCACAAGGAAAAGTGTTAGTAGAACCCAAAGAAGCAAGATATCCAACACAGAGCTGAACTAAACTTGTTACAGCAACACTATAGCTGTGAGGATTAACAGGTTGGCTCTAAAAGCTTTGTAAGACATAGAAATTAACACCCTGCAAGTGCCTATTGGACACAGACTGTACTGGTCTAGAAGCAGTACTTTGCAGGGTAATTTGTTCATCACTGCTCACTGTCAGAAGTAATATAGAACATGACCTATTAATCCTGTCCAGGCACAAGTTTTGTGGTATCCAATTTGCTTAAAAATAGCAGATTTCTAGAGCTAAAGCTAATGGCAACGGCTATGGTGCAGTTTGTAGTCTTGCAGTTGTTATGGTTCACATAGTAAATGTCTGTGAATATAAAGGTCAGAAAACGTGCAGCTCTCTCCCTGTAACTTATGACTTTGTCTTTTCCTAAAAAGTCCTGAATTATGCAGATTTCACAAAACTGCGAATCTGTGTTCAAGACATGCTTCAGGCTACATGCTAAAACAGAACGGCTCATCATAACCAGAGTCATATAAGCAGTTTTTTGGTCATTGAAGTACAAAAGCTCTGAGTTATCTTTCTAGAAGGAAATTTCAGAACCTCACTGCTCTGATGTTAGGAGATATACATGTTTCATGTTCAGGTGCATCCATAGACAATTTATATTTTTATTCTTTTTTAGAGTGTCAGTACTATCCTCTAGTTGGAACAATCTTCCCTCACCCTTCTCAAATATGTTTTCAGGAAGTCACCATATTTTCTCTCTGATTTCATTTTGCCTAGCTCAATAAGCAAAAAGCTTTCAGTCTTCTCTTGTGTAGTAGGTTCTTCATATCCCTGATCAAGCTAATTGCTTTTTCTTACATCCATTCAAAGTTAGTTCCTATTTCTTGAATATGTATGAAAAAAATTTGTAAATTCTCATATAGGAACTTACCAGGTCCTCTATGCTGGCTACAGGACACTAATACTTCCTGTATTTCTGCATAGCATTAAAACCAGGATTGTGTTGGCTTTTTTTGTGCCTGAACTACAGCTTCAAAAAGGTGATTTAATCTTTTACATGCAATTTCAGATATGTAGAAAATTTTTCATATATTTCAAACAGCTGGCTCATGGAAGAATGAAAAATGAAAGGTGATTAAGTCTTTTATTCAAGTAGGAGAACCTTAAGACAAGGGAATAATTCAGATAAGATTGTTTAAAAGGAGAAAATGTGAGTCCATGCTAAAACAATCAAAGAAGAGTCAAACTCCTGAAACTTCTAATACTGAAATACGACAGAACTTCAGGCATTTAGTAAGAAAACATTACAGAAAGCTCAAGTAGAGGAAAGTGAAAAAGAAACAGGATTTCATAGTGAAGCCATTAAGTTTTAGCTCTGTCACCACTCAAGTGAAAGGGAAATTAGCTGCAGTAGAAAGAAAGAAAATGCATATTGCTTGGTTTACTAAAGTAACTGGGTTCAAGAAGGGGGATCTTGGATTTCTCCCACACCATCTTCTGTCAGATTCCCTGGTCTCTAGCAGATGTGCTGACATTGCAGCGTGTTGTTTAGATGAAGCTCTCACTTTCTCTTTGCAGCAGCCAAAAACTTCTAGAAACTTTGTCTCTTTCCAGTCCATCCCCTTAATCCCGTTGCTATATTCACTGCCTTGAGATGTTAGTAAGGAAAACTGACTGCCATTAAAAGTCAGACAAGGTACAGTTTCTGACTATTACACTTTTTATAAACTCTCCAGTTTTGTTGGAAAAGTAAGCCATCATAGTACATAGAAATTTGCCATTAAATCAAAAATGCTGAAAAATGGAATAGAATAAAAAAACCTAACAAAAAATTCAGGCTTTCTGTAATCCTAGGCACATTTCCAACACATCAGTCTATTCAGTGTGGACTTTCCCATGCCCAGTATAGAAGCCAGAAGTGTTACTGCACATTAATAGTTAGCCTCTACGAGCTGTGTCAGTCTTCTTGTCCACAGGGACTGATGAGCACATGTGGGAGTAGGGGTAGATCTGGCAGTGCAATGTGGGAGCCAGCTCCTCTCAGAGAAACCAGAAAGTGGTGAAGGTCATCCCAAAGTGGCTCAGACTATCATTGCCACTTCAGCTTGCATGAGCAGCTTCCCACTGAATTTGAGTCTTGCCCAGCTTGTTATCTGAATGCTTTGCGAGCACTGTGATTCAGCAATGTCAGAGACATGGGTTGATGTTGCTCCTCTTTTCTGCTACATATAACATTCACACTATAGAACTATGGGCTTTTAACTTAGCTCATTTTCTTCTCTTTCAGAGCAGCAGTCAGAGCAGCAGTGTAGTGTACATGCACTGAATTGTTCCCTCCAGCCTGCATTGAGTACCTGTGGAGTTTTCCAAATCATCCCCTGAAGTTCGGGGCCTAGAGTGGGTTCATGTGAACTGTGTCATGGATGGATTTGCTGCAAGTTAGTTGTTTTTCCTCTCCTTTTCAAAAAGGAGACAACACTGGAGTGACAACAGAAGCAAGAGAGTTTTTCTGACCCCTTCACCCCTACATCACAAGGATACAATGAGAAGTTCATTGTTGTTCCAACTCAAGTCAAGCAAAGACCAAAGAATGAGGTTCAGAAACTGAACGCTGGCTGTAAGAGGAATTTGTGTTAAACTTGACAGTAAAAAGGTGACAAAGACTGTATGTATTGCAATGTTGGAGGTGCCAACCCACAAATTCTCATTCATTGAACAGATGTACTAACTGGAAACCTGTTCAGAGCGAAGAAGTGCCTTTTATTCAGGTTTCAATTTTGTAAGATGTTGCACACCTTTTTGGGATGTCCTTTGCAGGGTCAGGAATTGGATTTGATAGTCCTTTTGGGTCCCTTCCAACTCAGCATATTTTATGATTCTGTGATTCTCTAATGACTTTAATCCTCCCAGTTGAAGCACCTTGAATTTGGGTAATTTCAGTGTATTGCAGAATTAGATTCCTAATCAAGACACAAAATCCTCCATTAAAAGGGAAAGAGTAGTTCAGGGTGAAGAAGGATGGGGATTGTTCAGAGAAGTGAAGACTTGCAGCTGTCTTATACAATATGTCATCCACCAACAATAACGGAAACATATTTTCTATTCTTAAGTGCTACTTATGTGGGGTTTTTTGGCGTTTTTTGTTTGGTTTTTTTAATTTTTTTAATTTTTTTTTGTTTTTGTTTTTTTGTTTGGTTTTTTGTTTGTGGGTTTGTTTTTTGGTTTTTGGTTTTGTTGTTGTTTTTTGTTTGGGGTTTTTTTGTGTTTTTTGTTTGGTGTGTATTCTTTTTTTTTTTTTTAATTCAGCTTGAAAGAGACTTTGGTGTTCTTTCTACCAGCTATACTCTGATACATTTGTTATGACTCCTTCTGCTGAACAGGAACTTTCATGCTGTTCTCATTCATGCCCTCCAGAAAGGCTAATTTTAGCAAGATGTTCTTAAAAAGTGGACTCAACCTTACCACTATTTAGTTCTGTCAAAGGTTACATTCAAGAGAAGAGACAGTGTCAGAAAAATTCTGAAAAATAGCTATTTTTTACCAGTTTTTGTTTTAAAACTAGGAATGTCTCAATTTGTACAGATAAGAAAAATCATACAAAGAAAAAGGAGCTACCTCACACTCTTAGTGCCAGTAAGAACAAGCACCCTACAATTCCTTTGATTGGAACAAACGGCCTTGTTAAACAGCCTTGTTAAATGCAAATTAAAAACACAAACAACAATGACAAAAAACCAGCAAGAAAACCAAAAGGAAAACCTCAGAGTATTCATGTAGAAAATGATGAAATAAAATATAGTTTTGTATTTCTTTTGGTACTAAGTGGTTATGTCTGACTACTGCATTTTCCATCCTTTGAGTAATATGATAGCTCTAAATTCTCAGGGAAAATATCATAATAGGTACCAGACTCCAACAAATACCTAACATTGAAATCTGTTGAAAAACCTGTGTTTAGAAGTCTTGATTTAATTCAGTGTTGTGAAATCATCATCTGGAATGGAATCCTTGACCAGGTCAACTTGATGGGAGTTTCATAGTGGGAGGGCATACTGCCATGTCTTTAGGGTATTTAAAATATCTGCTCCACGATCTGCGGTTAGCAAGGTGATGTAAAAACTTAGTGTGCTTTTGAGAAGAGAAATATGGCTGAAATAATAAGAAGCACTGTCTTGTATATCACATCATGGAGTAGAAAAGCTGTTTGTCTCCTTGCTTAGTTTTGCTCTAACATGTGGAACAATACAGTTTGGTAGGTTGACTTTTGTCCAGTAATTTTGGAGCAAAGCTTGACCCTGGGCAGTGTAATTCACATATATCTATGTGGACATTTTATTGCTGACAATGCTAGTTCAGCATATCTTTTTCTGAAGACTTCCAGTGCTTGTGCCTTTGCTGCCTATTAGATGTTGCAACTTGGCTCCTCTATTCACCTGGTGAAGAGGGAGCTGCCACACTTAAGTGCAGAGGTTACTGGCTGAAAAAACAGCTAATCCTGCAATTTTTTTCTGCTTAATAATACAAAATAATTTAGGAAATGAGGAATCTGACTGCACAACTTCTGAATACCCATTAAACTGTCCAGATGACAGTCAGAACTCCTAATCCCTTCAGTATGTATCAACAAAGAGTATAACAAAGAGAAGCACCCACAAAAGGATTTCTCAAAAGTACGAAAAAACCCCAGCCTTCTAGTCTGTAATTCATATTGCAATTTACTTTCTCATATTAATAGTAATGTATTGGATCATAGGCAAGTAGAATCAATTGATGAGTTGTTAATGTAATGAATGCTGGAAAAATGAGTTTATGATGGAGTTAGTGTAGATTGTGAAATTTTATTTCCTAGAATTGTTGTAGCATGGAGTTTACTATGATTTATGCCTACAGTTATTTCCATATCAAAACCTAACTAAGGTCATTGCTGTTAAGGGAGAGCTTGCGTGATTTACCAACAGGAAAATTACTCAAGGTTCTAATTACACAGACCTTGGATTTCTACTCTACTTAATCCACATCACGTATTCTATTTAAATAAGCCCTCAAGGGCTTTGTTTGACTGATTGTTTTTTTGATTGCAAAACATAACAATGTCATATCTTTACCAATATCAAATATGGAAAGAGATTCAGGCAATAAAAGTTTCATTTAGGCATCTGCTTTTCATATCCTCCATTTATCTTCCCTGTCAGTTACCAAAAATGTTGATCACATTGAACAAAAAAAATCACAGCGGCATATTATCCTTCAAGGCAAAAATGTACTTGGGTGTTAATAAGTGATAACCTAGTAAAAACATCACATTTTCCCCAATAAAAGTGCATTTCTGCAATGTTTAATCAACTCAGTTAAGTCTCAGGCAAATCAGTGGAGGACCCTCTTATATTTCTTAAGTTTACAAATTTTTTAGTCATGCTAAAAATGTTCACTTGTGAAGAGAGATCTTTAGTATTTTTAAAGATTCACTTCAAATAAATGTTTAGCCATAGGACGCCTGGAGAGGTTTTGGTTTTTTAGAGGTAAATTTTTTGAGGTTTGTGTCTCTTATAAGTTCCATGTACTGGAAATATTTCTTACTGTCTTTGTGTTTCTCTCATGTAGGCCATATTTCTTTTGCCCATTTCTGCATTATAATGAGAAGATAAACAAAAGCCAAACAAATAAAAGAAATATATTTTTCAACAAATGAAGATTTAAAGACAAACATTTAAAAATTCACTGCAACATGAAACAAATTAATTGACTCCTTTGATTTTGGAAATATTCCAGTAAAGGGCTTGTCCAACTAACAATAGAAACCCTGACAAGAAAAAATTACACCAAAAGCCAAAACATCTCAAAGAAATAAAGCTATCTTAAATCCCAGTATTTTCTTGAATGATTCTACAAATGCTGAACTTTCCCTCTTGCAAAACTCAGCAGTTAGATTAAGACTTCAAATAATTCAAATAATATAAATTTTTTTCTAAGAGTTAATAGTACAGAAACTATGCTTAGACATTTGGAAATTTAGAGAAATTGTTCTCTGAAATTTATTTTCCATTTACCAATATGTTATAAATACTACAGACAGGCACTTCTGAAGTGCAACTTCTGTGAAATAAGAAGGCAGGGAATCTGTTCCTCGAACACCAGTCCACAAATACTTCTACCTTGTCAATCTGGAATTTTTTTTCTCTTTCTTCCTCTCTCTTCTTTTGCTCACTGGATGTAGTCAAAGACAGTGAAGCTAGATCCACCTCAGACTTACTTGGAACTGCTGGGAGGTAATTTTTGTAGTTGAGCACTCCTTGACAGTGTAGAAACATGAATTGTCAAGTGCAATTCTCTCTCTCCATCTGAAACAATCCCAAAATTTTCTGAGAGCATTGTGTTCTGAGGAACGCCCTGAGATGCCCTCAATCCTTATGAGAACCACCAAACAGTGTGCTATAAACGTTAAGTTCTGCATGCAAGAGAGCAGCCATTTCAGGATTTGGCCCTAATCTTTATTGTACTGTAATCTTTACTTTCATTCTCAGCAAGAAAGGAGATGCCTATGGGACACAGAAGGTCCCATTCCTGGCTTCATAGAGACAAAATATTTTCTGCCTCTGAGGATACCACAGGGGATTCCAACCAAAGCCCAGGCTTTTCTGTAGGACTAGAAAGGACGAGTCTGAAGCATTGGTGTTACCTAACCCAGTGATGTACAAAGTGCATGAGGAAAGTGGCTAGTGAGCACAGACAGGAGGTTTGCCTTGTGTGGGCACCAAGACATGGAATAGCTTGAGACTTTAGGATGTGAATGGTTCCCTTGATACTAGCAGAGATGTAGATTAGCAGCATCAGAGATGTAAGCTGGCAAGTAACAACCCAGGTCAGTGNAGAGGGAGCCTGCATCCGAAACGGGCTGGGACTGAGCCAGACTGCTCTGTTTTGGTGTTTTCTGCTGTTTGCCTGGTTAGATATATTAGTAAAGAACTGTTATTCCATCCCCATATTCTTCTGCCTGAAAGCGTCTGATTTCAAATTATAATAATTGGAGGGGAGGGGCGTTGCACACTCCATCTCAGGAAAAGGAGTTCTCGCCTCTCCTTAGCAAATACCTGTCTTTCCAACCAAGACAGTGGTTCATGTTGTGGCACGCAGCAAAAAAACACAGTGTAGACATGTGCTTTATAAGTTGACTATAGCCATTAAGTTAGCTAACTGTTAACTAATTGGCTTTTATAGCTGTTGACTCAAAGTGGGCAGTTTTGTACAACCATGTCCAGAACTCTCTGAAGTTAATGGTACATCTCATCTCACAGATATTTTTTCTGAGACATTGCATCCTTTCCACTCAGATGAAGACCATTCAACCATAATAATTCATGAACCCTGTGACCAATGAGCAAAAGTATTTTTTAGCAATACTCCAGACATTTCACTCTGGGAACATATTACATCAAATGCTGTCTTCTCATGAAAATAATTGACAGAGATAAAGAACAAAAATATAATACTACACAGGGTGAGAAAATTTCAGGATTTAGAGAAATTTCCTGAGCTTCAGAGCCTAGGAGTGCCAGAAGCAGTTTGAATTTCTTCAGAATCCACACCAAAATAAAACTTTTTCCCTAAACCTGAGCAGCGGTAATGGAACCTGAAAAATACTGACCAGGTAAACAAAGTGAATTCAAGTATAACAATGGGCATGTTTTGTAAAAACACTCATTAATTTATTCATAATACGCTTTCACTCTGAACATTGGGGTTTCTATGACACTTGCTTAATCAGCTATTTCTCGAAAACTAAAGCTTGTCGGTAGCTTAAAAATTACTGTGTGTTCTGAACCCCTTTACCACAGAGGTTTAGTGATACTTCACCGACAGCTTACACAGTGTCAGCTTATTTCCATAATCCTATGGTAGATAAGGGGCCAAGGCAATCACCTGAAATTCAGAAGGATTTCAAGAAGCGCAAGGCAGCCAAAACTGATTCTGGCCACTTATTGTGATGGCTGCTTGTCAGTCAGGTGGTAGGAATCACATCAGTTTCAACTATTCTGCAGAGACATTTGAAGAACAGTGTTTGGCTTCAGCACCTTATTAAAAAAAAAAAAA
>VXBI01010167.1:61723-128170 GCA_013397375.1 Toxostoma redivivum | reverse complement strand
AAAAAAAAAAAAAAAGCCTAATCTTAAGGTTTCTTTTTAGAGGCAGAGAGAAACAAATTATCTCAAAAATATACTATTATGTGGTGTGAATTTGAAGTATGAAACAGCATTTCAGTAAGGGTTTTATTATATATTTTTGGGAAAGAACTGTCCTTTTTTTAAAATTTCACTTCATATAGCATTATAGTTTCTGTAAAATTTTGAGAGTAAGCAAAATTAATTTATGACTATCACACATCCATGCATAATCATGACTATAAAAGTCACAATTGCTTCAGTGAATTCTGATCATCGTAGGTCAATGGAGAGCTTCAAGATAAACTCTTCAGTATTTTAGACATAATTTTAGCTAATTCTTATACAAAGGCAAGGGAATACATTTCTTTTGTTATCCACTTTTTCTTTCTTTAATCTTTTTTCCCTAAACCCAAATATAGCATATCCATATCTTTTTCTTCACGTTGGGAAAAATGCTCTAGGCAGACTATTAATATGGTCCCATATTAATAAGAAAATTTTCTTTGTGAAAGTGTTGGAAGCTGCCTTGCTATCATGATGTTATTTTTCATTGAGCAATACTGCTTCAGACTACACAGTCTGCTTTCAACTCTATACCTTTATTTCCTTCTGAGTTGTTGCTGAGCCTCTGACTGAATGTTTCAGTGGAAATGGTCTAAGATAAAGGTATTTTTAACAATCTATATCTTGTTTTAAAAGTTATTTTTATTCTTTAAAATCATTTAAAGAGAGTATTTCCTGTCTTAAAATTCAGGACAAGCTAGTGTAAAGGTAGTCAGTATATGACAGATGCCACAGTTTGGAGGCAAATCTCTAAGCAAGAGTTTAGGAGCTTTAAATCGTCTTGTGAAAGAGTCTGTTTCTCTACTGGCTATACTGAGAAGCACTTCTCTCCTTCTTGCCCCTACAATCCATATTGTAATAACTGACCGACCCTTACCTGTAAGTGCTAAGCTTTCCTTTCACTGCTGTGTGTGGTATGACAAATACCAGCTCCAGGACATCATGACTGATCTTCACCCACTGTATCTCCAGCTGGCTGTGTCAATGAGCTTTGTTATGAAAAATGCAACATTTCAGAGCAATAAGACTGAGTATTGTAATCTTGTTGAAATGCTCTTATTTAGTCAAGAGTTATCACTTTGCCTTAATCATACCTGTTTCTTCAATTTGTGAAATCCTCATGTAAGTAACTGGATATATATCCTGAGTAATTCTAGAGTTTTGTCTATTTTATTTCTCTACTATACATTTCTTTCTAGTTATCACAAACCTGGCCAGATATCATGTGAGATGCATCATATATCATGTATAAAAATGTTATATGGTATATGTTGTATGATATAAATACCGGTCTGTTTATGTGCAGAATAGCATCAAAACCATTCCAACTTCCAGAGGTTGGCTGGTATCTTTTCCTGCCAAAAATTCTGCTTTTATAAAAATGTAACAATGTTTTATAGCAAGGCCAAATCAAAGACTTTGAGCAATTCTTGAAAGAAAAGTTAAAAGGTCAAACCTAGTAACAGTCAAGTTAAACAATAAAGTGGCAGCTGCTCCTCACATCCTTTACCTTGTCACATGCAGTTCTTGCTGTGTTAACTGGGGGTGAAGTCTGTGAGTCCAAGTTCATCTGCCAGGAGAAGGTTGCATGTTCCCTAGAAAAGTTCAAAAGTTATGAAAGAAATATAAACAGACACACTGTTTCTGAATCTGTGGTACTTATTATCTCTGGTGTAAACATGTTCCAATTGAATTAATCTTTATCATTTGACAAGTGGCATGAAAAACCTTGATGGAAGAAAATAACAAGAACAAATCTTATGAGGAGAAGAGCAGCTAAGGGAGCTGGGGTTGTTTATCCTGGAGATAAGGAGGCTCAGGGGAGACCTTATAACTCTCTACAACTACCTGGAAGGAAGTTGTAGGCAGGTGAGGGTTGGTCTCTTCTCTCAGGCAGCAAGTGACAGGATGAGAGGAAATGGACTCAAGCTATGCTAGAGACGGTTTAGGTTGTGTATTATGTTTAATGGTAACATGTTCAGGTTAATGGCTGGACTCAATTATCCTAGAGGTCTTTTCCAAACTTAAAGATTCCAAAATTCTAAGAAATTACAGGGGTGGTTTTTATCTTGTGAAGGGGTTACACCAGCAAAGAAGTACTGTAAAATTGTGGAAGAAAATAATTTTGAAACTACAAAGTAGTTACAAGTAACATGATGCTCTTGTGTATTACTGGTGAAGATATGTTGGAAAATGTATTCATATACTGTATTTTATGGTAAAAAGTGGTACTGCTTCCCTTTTTCTACTACAAAAAGTCTATTTTGCCATGCATCTTACTGGATATTTTAATTTGAAGAAAACTGAGAAGAAAGTCAGTTGGCTTTGCTATAGTCCTATTTGGTTTGTGTATAATTTTCAACAAATAATGTACAAAGACTTGCATGATGAATTGCATGAGAAAGACTTGATGCCCAAAATCCACTTTTTGCCATCAGTGGGTCCAAATGCATTTCCTTGGTGAAGTGTCAAGCTGTGGTTTTTTTAGCTCCATTTCTCATCCATCAACCCAGGGCTGCACTCAAACTGTTTGCCTTTAGGCCACTGTAATGGGGGCTGAGCCCAATCTCCACATCTTCATCCCATATACCAGACTCTTTGGTTGGAGGATTCCATCACCTTGGCTATAGCTGTTCCAGCAACAAAGCTGTTATACCACCAATTTTCAGTTATTATCTTCCCTACATGTGAGTATTTAATTTATGTCTACTAATCTGTAGACTAAACTTTAAAATAAGTATTAGAAGTAAATAAGTGTATTCTTTGATTTTGTATTATATTAAAATGCAGCTCACAGGAAACTACACTTAAGTAAGATATAATTGGAAAACACAAATAAATCCACAAAATCTTCCTCATCTAATATGATGGTTCAAATCCAGGCCAGGTAGGTAGTATGCAAAATGTCTGAGTATTTGGGTGACTCCACTGTATATAACAGAAATGTTTACATATTGGAAGTGAAATGTGCTTTCAGGTTTTAATGGATTAGGCTGAAAGCTGACTGTTACTTATGGATGTAGAAAATAATTACACTGGTGTGATTCTAGTCCTCGGTGACCAGCCTTCTTCATGGGAAATAAATTAGGAACTTTATTGGCAGTTTCAGTAGGTAGGTCAAAACCTATGTAGGCATGGCAATTTAATTTTCCTGCCTCTATGTCTTAGTCGATGTCAGAGCAATAATCTGCAGAAATATTTTTGGTTATACCTTTACAGAAGATTTAATTTCCAGACTGTTGAGGCATCAGTCTTCATGAGCCTGAAATGCAAATGAAAAATATAAGACAGTTTTTAGAAGGCTGTGCTTACTGAAGCTTTCCATGACAATTGCATTAGAAGTAATTTTTATCTAAACCCAAGTTCTGTTTATAGCTTCATTCACCCATCAATTATTTTATCTGCCCAAGACAGGCCAAAATCTCTTGTCAGGATGTTGAGCAACCAGTTGCCACATGAACAGCAATGCTTTAGTTTTGCAGCTACTGATGAATGTGAGACAGAGTTAAAGTGCATTGGCACTTACATCTGAAAGTTTTCCTGACATCAGCTGTAGGAGTTGAACTTGGCTGTGATGAATCACAAGATGTACCAGAGTAAAATCATCTCTAGGGACTGAAAGGATAAATGGACTTTCTTCCAACTTTACTCATTGGTGCTAATGCCAAAAGATAATACATGCAGTGAATCACATCAGCCATAACTACAAAGGAAACGTATTCCATGGTTGGTTAATTCTTAGTTGATTCTGATGCTCTGGCCTAAAATAGAGAATAAAAATATGCCACTGATCAAGAGTCTTGTGAATTCCACACTTTATGCACAGTTATGGATGCTATCCAAACAGCAGCTGAACTATGAGAGAGAGGTGAGCAGAAATGGGCCAAAATGGGAGTGGCAAGCAGAATAGTCAAATCCAGGGGTGATTTATTTTCCACTCATGATAGAGGAGACAGCTTCTGTCCCCTCTAACCTAAGAGTTGATATAAAACAAAAACCCTCTTGATGCCCTGGATTTTGTGGATAAGAAATGGAGAAAAAGCCCCCTCATCTAGCCATTCACTACCAAGAAAGTGTCAGGACTGGAGAAACTTTGGAACCAATGCAGATGTACCTATTATTCCATTTCCCTTGGGGTAAAATGCATTTCTGTTTTTGGTAACTCTATGTTATTTTCAACCCATTTTTTTATCTTTCATGGAACAAATTAAGCTTGATCTCTTCTCTGCAGGCAAGAAGAGGATATATGGAGAACTTCCTCTGCTATGGAGCAGAGTCCTCTTGCTGTGGACTTCATGGGGTTTGTTTGGCAGGTTTCCACATTTATTTCTATGCCTCCATGAGGCTAGTTCCTACTTATGAGGAATTGCTGGAATACCATGATCAATATAGAATACCTGGGCATTTTATATTTATGGTGTATCTGAAATAATATACTAGTGTGAAAAATAAGGTTCACTGTTTTGGGAGAATTTAAAAGGTTTAATAAAAAAGACAATAGGAGACAAACATAAAACAAAAGGTTAAAACGGCCGGGTGCTTGGCATGCTGCCAAGAGCACGCGGGAGCTTCGGGAACACCCTTTTAAATACATTTTACAATACATAATTTGTTACATATTCATAGACCTTCAAACATAGTCAATTGTTTTTGGGAACTGTTTAGCATGGCCACTCCTTGGGTCCGCCTTTTTAGAGCATGCGTGTTTATTGGCTTGTGGTTTTAATCTTTTTCTTATCATTTTTTAATTTGGGTGGTGGTCCCGGCTTTTGGCAGCCGGTGAGTGTTGATAATTGTCGTGTTAGCTGCAGGGTTCCCATCACACGTTCACGGGCCGTTATCTTACCTAAGCGGGTAGTTTTAAGCATACTATTTCTAAAAACTTATGCCTAACTTTTGCTATTAGCAGAGAGAAGAAAAAGAAGAATAAAAA
The DNA here is from genome assembly GCA_013397375.1 of Toxostoma redivivum. Taxonomy (NCBI): domain Eukaryota; kingdom Metazoa; phylum Chordata; class Aves; order Passeriformes; family Mimidae; genus Toxostoma; species Toxostoma redivivum. The sequence goes on along the minus strand of VXBI01010167.1, from coordinate 123,156 downwards.
CTATATCCATATAGAAATGCTATTTTAACATTACACATACAGCATTTATCCCAATATTTGCGAAAAGCCAACAATATGTCATGCACTTATAACACTAGGACCTCTAGTTATTTACACATTGGTATAAACACAGAGAATTTTCTCTTCTTGCTCTAAATATGATAGCAATTCAAAGATGGTTAGAGATACCTATTCTTTATCTTCACATTGGTAAACTGGGAAAACTATCTCAGTGTCATTTCTTTTTGCTCCAAGAGGAAACACATCTCTGACAATAGACAAAGCAAAGGATGGGAAAAGGAATTTCTGGCACAAGGCTGAAAACTGTGCGTCACAGAAAATACTCCCTTATGCAAATCTGAGGATGCAGCAAAGTCGTGAATTATAGACACACAGAGCTTGAGATAAACAAAATTCAGTGCTTCAGTTTCAGTAAATGCAGCTTTTGTCTTTGAGCTACTGTACATGCTGGGCCAGGGAACGAATAAAATGGGGGGAGGCGATCTCAGACAGAGCTCACTTTATGCTTCCGAGCTTATCTCCCCTGGAAGAAAGGACAGAGCGATGTGATGATGCTCGATAGGACAGCTGAGCGGGCGGGTTGCGCTCCCGGTGCCCGCGGGGCGGAGGCTGCGGGCGCGGCGGTGCCGGGGGCGACGNCGGCAATAAATCCTCCCTTCTTCCTTCCCATCTGCGCCGGAAAACGCGAGGAAAACGTAAAATGAAAATATATTATTAAAAAGAAATCAATTGTTTTTGGGAGCAGGGCCGGAGGAAGGCGGGGAGAGGCCAGGTGCGCAGGCTGGTCCCGGCGGGCGGTGCCGGAGGAGCTCGGCCGGGCGCTGCCGCCATGGAACACATCCGGATGCCCAAGGTGGGTCCCGCCGGCCGCGGCAGCATCCCCACGGCCCTGCCCCTGCCCGCAGGAGCCTTGCACCGCAGCCCCGCCGGCCTCCACGGCCTTCCCGCCGGTGGCCATGAGAGCTGCCCAGAAGGCCGAGAGGCGGGCGCGCTGCTCGGGCTGCCAGCAGTGCCGCTGTTACCGCAGGCACTGCCCGGGAGCTGGAGGGATCCCCAGTGGGAGCCGCGTCACCTGCTCTTCACACGCCTTTCGGTCGCCCCAAGATCTCAGACTCGGTGATGAACTGATGTAGTCTCTCTACGCATATGTGTGATCTTTAGCCGATGTAATCCGTCTTTTTCTACAGCTTTCTGAGCACTAGGCCTGTATTTGTTAACAAAATTGCAGCCTTGCTCTAAAAAAAAAAGATACAGTTTTAACAGGTAAAAGGGTTAGATTAAAGGTAATAGCAAAAAAGTGAACCGGAGCAATATGTTAATTTGAAATGGGGTGGGATATATTTTAATATTTATTTATTTAATAACCAAACCCCTGAAATTAAGAATTTATTTGGATTTATTTTCTATATTTATTATGACAGCATGAATTTGAGATTAAGGCCTTGTTATTTGTCTATTTTTTTGGCCTTTAGGTGTTAAGATGTAAATCTGTTAAGAAGATAGGCATTTATAACAACTGCCTTTCTTCTCATCTCATGATCTGCTATCTGCCTTTTTGGGATAGAGGAATTTCAGAATAGTATGACTGTATCCTCCTGCAGGTAGGATACAATCAGTGGAAGTTGTCTGTACAGATGCTCCTGACCATTCGCTGAAGAATGCTGAAAGTATGAATGAGAAAAATGTTGAAAACAAATTAATAAGGGTAGAAAAATGTCCAAAAAATAAATGGTTGTATTTGCTGTGAATGGAAGGCCCAGACAAGTCCCTGTTGCAGGCAGTGGAAGCTCATCTCTTTTCTTTTCTACAACCAGGTCCTGAAAATATTACTCTGCATATGTAAAACCCATTTCTGTATCTGGTGCTGTGAGAAGGCACTGTAACAATGTCTTGGGTCACTGAAAACCTTAACTCGGTGTGAGGTGATTCTGCAGTCCTGGATCCTGGCAGTCTCTTACATTATAGCTATGCTAAAAGGCATCTGATATAAGAGAGCAGTTTAGAAGACATGATTTAAAGGTACAAGGGATACAAAAACCCTTTAAAATTTCCAACATAGATGTAGAAAATCAACATATACTTCATCTCTCCAGTTACTCCTAAATATGCTGAAAAATCAGTGTACCTACAGCTACCTAACAGAATTGATACCTTGGATATTTTTTTTAATGCCTCAGCTTAAAATCAGTCACCAGAACTTGTAGAGTTTTGGTTTTTTTTCCTGTTTTTACTGAATTTGGTTTTGATAATTTGGACTGAACATTAAATGATTTCCAAGGCCTGTAAGGTAAAAATAGGTAAGGGAAAACTCAAAGTATCATGTTAGCCTCTGGTGTCACATTTCCTGACTCCATAAAATCTTGTCCCGAGAGAAATTTGAGAAGTGACTGCCCTGTTCTGCAAAGGTATTAATCTCAAATAATGACACTTTCCTTGATTCACAAACCCAGCCAAATGGAAAATCAAGATAAATCCCATACTTAGCAAGTTAATAAACTTAATAATATCTGAAAACAAAATTATTGGCCCAAGTAAAAGCTTTTCCTTCAAAAGGAGGTCTGTGTTGCATGATGCCCACTAAGTCTTAGCAATTGTTTTAATTTTAAGTGAAACATGACTGTAGTGATTTATGGTTCATAAATATTAAAATTAATCTGATAAAACATAACAAATATTAAAAAAGCAGAAGGTAATTCCATACTAGTTGGATCAGTAGTTCATTAAGATAACTAGTCTGTGTCAGAGTGACAGAAGAGAGAGCATTTAGACCTGGCCACATTCTGCAGCATCTCAGCATCTACAGTTTTATTTGGGCCCAGCTCTTCCTTGTTCCATTAGTGTCCATTTATGGACCTCTTTGTGTGAGTTAGCCAGAGCTTCTTATAGACAGGATTAGACTCTCTGGCTCCACAGCCTGCATGGGAGCAAGTTCCAGAAGATATCATGGCTTTACAAAAAATTACCTTCTTCTGTCTATTGAAAAGTCCTGAGCAGCTTCCTTCAGTATTACTTCCTTCTAGCTTCAAGGATTTGTTCAATAGAAATTCTATGTTCACCTTATCCATGCCTTCACAGTAAATCTTGATCACAACCCACCAGATTCTATAATTTCAGAGAAATTTCATCAATGACCCCAAGACCTCTTTGTTATGTCTAGTCCATTGTTCTATAGATATGTTTTAGGTTGTTTTTCCTGGAGGTATTCTACTATGTCTGTCTGTGTTGAAGCTCCTATATGTCTCTTTTGCTCACACATTGTTTTGCAAGACTCTTCTGGAATAGAATTTCCCAGTGCAAAAGCCATTCTGGTGCTTTCCCAACTGGCTGTGTATATCCACCTGCTAACACCTGTAACTATTTGGTGTACTCATCACTATTGTTCTATTATTATACTCTTGGTAGAAAACAGGGTGCACACGTGATATATGCCTGCATGAACATACTTAGGCACTGTATTTTCACAAGGTAAGTACCATCCTATGTATGAAGGCTGTAATTCAAGTTTAACTATTGGAAACCATCCCTCATTGCTGAATAGAATTATATATAACTCCCATACCCATTTAAAAATTAAAAATTAGTAAAACCAGTGACTGACATGGATTGAACAGCAAGATAGTTTAGGATAGCTCTCCAAACCCAAAATATGACAAACAGCTCATAACCTTCAGAAAAAAAAAGAAATCTGCAGTACTTCTGAGAAGATGAGAAGCATGTCTTATGAGCATGTATAGAGAGATATGTGTGGCCATGGACAGGGTGATAGATACAGAGGTCTGTAGATATGTTCATAGGGTGACTTCATGCACTGTAGCTAATCAGTTACTTTATTTTATTTGTAACTCTTCATATCATTTGTGTTTGTATATTGGCAGCAGGCCTACTTAATGGCCTTATAATAAAGAACACATCAGTTTATCCCTGGTGTACTAGCTGTCTTCAGTGGATTTTGCCCAGAAATTCTTTTGGCTCAGTGTTAACAGAATACTTGGGATGACTTGAGTTGCTCGAATGCTTTAATTTTTGTGATGTTACTGTGAGGTATTTCCTTTCAATGATGCCTCCCTCAGGCAGAATTTAAGATCTGCTTCCACATTAATGACAAATATCTCTACCAGGTGTATTGCTTCAGAGAATAAATTTCCAGCATGTAAATGAGCTGTGTGTTTACTTTGTTTTCAAACTTTTCATAATTCTTGCTATTCTATAAGGTTTTGTAACATGTCCTTTTCCACAAAGTGTCCATCAGGAAATCCATATAATTTATATCCACTTTATATATGACAATGTAAATGGCAAAAAATTTGTCCAGGTGTCTATCTAGATCAATAGCAAAACTGAACCCAGCATGCCCAATCTTTACTCTCCAACTGCATGCTCTGGGTTGCTGGATCTCCACCTTTTTTTTAAGGTAAATTGGCATATTCTGCCACTGCTCTCTGTGTGCCTACTACTGAGATAAGACGTGATATTGTAGTTATGTTCTCTGTATCCAAACTACAATTCCTTTTGGGAAAGTTTGATTTATTTCAGTTATGTAGAAAGGTGGCAGTAGCCCTGAGATGATATCAGGAAACACCTGGGGATATGGACAGGTTGTTTCCCCCACTGGGAATGAGGAATGGAGTGCCACAGGCACTTCACAACAGTACTAGAGTATGGCTAAACTTTTGTTTAGTTTGCTACTTAGAAAAGGTAGAGGAGGTGAGGCATGGCCTTTGCCTTTTATTGGTGTTTTGGTCATCAGGTTGCAGCAAACACAACTGCAACGTCTTTTAAGTGCCAAGTTGATTTTCTGCTTTCCAAGTATTGTGTCAAGGTGGTTTCAATACTTTCCTCTAAGTATACAACTTAGAGCAGTGTGTCTTACAATTCAGCTGGTGTTTTCTGGTTTCATAACTCTTTACATCATGGTTAAAAATTGTTTGGCCTTTTCTGAGTCCAGTAATGTTTAATGGCTTCAAATATGTCATTCTACTTCACTGCTTTAGTCAAATGATGCATTCAGACATCTACACTAATCCTGGTAGTAATCACATTTAACTGATTTTGTGAGTTATGGATTTTTTCTTATTAATAAATCTTCCTTATTTAGAATGCAATTTTGTTTTCTTTGGGTTCTATTTATTCCATCTTTGTGCTATGAAACTTTGAGCCCAAAGGATAAATTTAATACAAGTAAGCTTTGTAGTATACTATGCCAGAGAATGTTCTGTGGTAACATCAGACTGGAGGTGGATAAAATGAAAATAGGAACTGCAGAAAATATTCAAATATTGTGAGATTGGACTTAAAATATCTGTTTGGAATTGTGCTATAACATATTTGTTTCGAATTAGAGTCATCAAGCTACTTTCTTATTAGTGTGAGTTTTGATTTAAACAAAATCTTGTAACAGCCATTATTCTCAAAAAATTTAGCCAAAAATGGTCAGAAGGTCACAAGGTCACACAGATTTTCATATTTTCAATAATGTGACACTCAGTAAAGAGGTAGCTAGATAAAGTCACAAAACAAGCTCTAAAAATCATGGGTAGTCATGTATTTTAATTAGTTGTCTCCGTGTTTATGTCTAAACCACTAACTCTAAACCTTATTGCACTTGAAACAAAGTACTGAAAATCATTAAGACAGTATGTCTGCAGGGTCCTATTTGACTTTTTTTTCATAGTAGGAGGCTGAAGTTGGAATAAAGGATTTAAGAAGTTACGCTTTGGTGTGGTTGAGGCTGGAATGTGGAGGCCTGCTGTTAATGGGCCCAAGTGGGTGGTATTTGAGCTATTGCTGTCTGTAAACTAAACGAATGATCTATTTGCAATAGCAAATGCACACTGACATTTCCTGCTGTGCAGGTATACTCTGCTGAGAAAGACAGGTCCCTATCACCAGTAAAGGGAGTCCTACAAGTCAATTTTTAATGCAGATCTCTCGTGGCACAGAGCCAAAATGGCTTGGTACTGCTGCTGTGAAATGGGCTGCTGAACAGGGCATGATTTTAAACATGTAACAGAAAAGCCTGTATCGAATACAGGAGTTTAAAGACACATTTCTTTTCAGTATCCCTTGGCTGCATGCAGAATTATTTCTCCCTATATATCTTTTCAGAACCAAATCTAAACAAATTTGGCAAATGTATTAATATTTACTGCCTTGAGGAAGCCCTATTTTCCCTAAATTAAAGCTCTTAGACAGGATTTTTAATACAATACACTTAGTTCCTCTCTTCTCCTTTACTAGATAAATGAGATCTAATACAGACTGAAAGAGAAAACTTTATTTATGAGCCTTGTGTTATGATGTAGATACCATATTGTAATGCTCTATACCCTGGTAATAAGTTTTTGTTAACTGCTGTCATTATGCAGCTGCTACTCAGGTATATCTGATAATGTGGTGCTGACCTCACTCTTTTTATAGATCTTAGCAGACAACAGTTTCTTTTTTTTTAAGCCAAATTATTAGGTACTTTGTTCTCTGTCTTGCTATTATGAATCATTCCTTATTCTTTTTTCAGCTGTTTTCTTCCATTTCACATTAGCCCTTTAGAAAATTAAAGTTGTTTTGATTTATCTTGAATATTTTCCCCCATCCTGCCAGATTTGCCCTGAGGAAACTTTTAACAATGCATATTTTAAGGTGTCTTTACTTAAATTTAATGATTTACTTTTGGCTTTGTTTGAGTCTTTTGACATATGCAACCATCTAACTTCATAGACTGTGCATTATGTTACTGCACTTGGGAGATCTTTTCAGAGAGGGAAATATAAAAAAGTAACATGCATCAAGTACAGTTTTTATGATTCTTATGAAATAGAATAGAAACCACATTAAAAGGCAGCATCAATTGGCAATCCAGTTTTCTTTTATTCTTGATCCAAGATCTTTTGAAAAGGATCACTTATTGTATATCTTGTTTAACAAGTACAACACTACTATCTTTGTGTTGGGAAAAAAAAAGTAATAGCATTTGGTCTTTTGCATATTGTCTTTTTTCACTCTCATGAATTATGCTAAACACATGGATAGCTGGGGGTCAACCAGGGTGAAGAAAGCTCAAATATTCCACTTGGCCTCAAACCATACCAGCTGTGCTCCTTTTTTCTCATTAGGCTCAGGCTTTTGGCTTTCACAAGCTCTTCCCTTAGCTTTTGTGTGCCTGCAGTGCTGAGGTCAGTGAGAGCCCTGTCATGAATTCCCAGGATGCAGTTTCTTCTTGTTTTACTCGTGTGTGTAACCTCATAAGGAGAGTAGGGAAGGCAGCAGAAATCCCTGGTCAGTGTAGGACCCCAAGGGGATGGACAAGAAGAAGCCTTTGTAGGGCAAAGTGTGCACCCTTAGGGCCTAACCTTGGCTTTGGGTCAACTTTTTTCATCAGCAGAGATGTTTGTGAAAGTGGCCTTTCTTTATCCTTGAGGAATCACTGAAACTCATTTGTACAACCAAATTTCAAGGTACTTTATCAGCTTTTAAATGAAACTTGCCCTCACAGGTTGTTGTAGAGCAATGAATTTCAACTGTCTGAACAATAGAAGCTCCTGTGGATGTGGCCTGAGTGAGGACATTCCCTGCTTACCTTTAATTGGCAGCTTTCTCCTGGCATGGAGGGTTTTCTGGTCTTTCTCCTCCATAAGGAATTAGATTCCTAAAGGAATTGGGGGTACAGGAGCTGATCTCCTTTGTTCTTGGCTGACAAATAGACTTTTCAGCTTCTTCAAGATGCTCAGTGATAATGGGCAGTCTGAGCCTACAGTCTGAACTGATCCTGCGTTCATCTGAAAAAGCTTTCCCATGTGGAACTGTGAACAGCCTGAAGTAGTAGCAGTAGCTTCTGCACTGACCTGTTTGGAGGCACTGAAACAGCTTAAAGAAGTGAGAACGAAGGTTGCATGTTCAAAAATAGGTCATGCAGTCAAAGCTTATTTATAAAGTTATCTAAAGTAAAAATGAAAACAAATTAGGGTACATGAATATTTTTAGGAATAACATTTTGGCATGTAAACTTTTCCAAATGCTTTCAGGGTCATACTTGCCGTTTTTCCTTAGGTGGGAGTCCCATTGAAACCGGTGGGAATTGTGCCTAAATAAAACTTTGGCCCATGATTTTCCTTAATATGACATTTTTTTCTTGAATGACCTCCTGGCAACCTTGTTCGTAAGTCATTTGTCATGTTTATTCTCTGAGTAAAAAGTGCTTTCCATCTGTTCTTAATCTGTGTTCCCTTTAACTTCTATTTTTGCCTCCTTTTTTCTGTCATCTGTGTTGCATTGGAAATAGAGTTTTCTGGGCAACTTTATTTATCTCCATGTAAGCAGTTGTAGTTCTTGAAATAAATCTCCTGGTGGTCTTTTCTTTAGGCCTAGACAACCACAGTCATCAGGGAAGAGAAAAAAAGAAGAAGAAGAAGAAAAAAAAAAGAGATAGGCAAGAGCTTCAAGTTAATTATTTAAATTATTGAATTTTTACTTAGATGCCCCTCTCTGACTGCCTTGACTATTGCTCTCCTTTTAACTCCTTGTGGTCTTCCAGCTGTCAGTTTTACAGACTTATGTTTTCTGATCTGATCCCTCACACCAGCTGATCATTTTGTGTGAAGCAAATGTGCATGGTCTCTGTGCTTTTTCCTGACATGTGTCAGTACATACATAATTTCCTACGTTCTCCAATAAAGTCTACAGTTGTTTTGGTGAAAAAGTGGAGCACTGTTTTATAGGGAAAAAAAAAAAGAAAAAAAATAATTTTTAGATAGAAAAACTATTCTTCCAAAGCACTATTGCAATGTGTGTTCTGCTCTTGTGGAAATGAGCATATTCCCAAACTCTCTAGGTTTAAAGACACTGCTGGACATGGCTTTCTTTTCCTGACTCTGAGAGTGCAGAATAAGAAAGAATGCTCATTCTCTGAATCCTTTGACCAGCAGAATGAAATCTAAGATTGAGCAATGCCTCATTTATACTGATGAACTAAATTTATCATTAATAAATATAAGATAATGCACATGAGGGAGTAGATCTTAACTTATGTATGCAGGCAGGACTAAGAGTTACAATTGCTAATTCTAAAAAAAAAAACAAACCCAAAAAACCACCCCAAAACTAACCCAAAACATCAGAGGAAAAAAAAAACCAAGCAATGTTTGAGAACTTTAAATCAAAAGCAAAACAGCAAACATCCCTATTCCACTACACAAACCACAAAAACCTGTTCTACATCCAACTTTTGAATTCTGTTTGCATTTTTGGGCTTTTCTCAGGAAGTAGACCTCACGCAGAGTAATCAGAAGTGTGGAAGAGCTTGTCTGGAATTGCTTCCATAAAAGTCACAGCTATGTAAAGATGGGCTCTTCACTCTTGGAACATGAGGATGAGGGATGGATCCGTAACAGCACATGTGGCACATTACTTGTGACAGATTCAACAAGAGCAGGAGGAAGGGATTTTATTGACAATGTATAGCTGAAATGTGAAGTTCAATCTCACAGGGTGTTATCCCTGCCAATAATCTACGGATGCACAAAATGTTATTTAATAAAATTAATGGAATGTAAACACAGTTATGGCTATTCAAAAGTGTGACCTCATCTTAGGAAGGCCCCAGAGCTGGGCTGAGATCCTGAAGGAGCATGAATACATGCCTGCCTCTCACACTCTTCCCTCAGCTGCTGCAGCTGTCTGTTCTTGAGAGACAAACTGCAGGGAGAGGTGAATTTTCATCTCCCCCAGTGCAGCCACTGCATTTGCTTTGATGAAATCAGACTCACCACACAGCTCTTACTGCAACTGTTCCTATTCATTCAGATCCAACCTTTAATTTATTTGTAGCTCTCTACTAAAAAAAGAACAAACCACAACCAAAGAGGAGCTTCGTTGGTTAGCATTTTTCAGTCATGGGGTTGTGATTAATGAGTGGGGCAGGATGTGACCTAGGAGGTCTGGAAATGCATCCTTTAGCCCTGCCTGCTGTGTGGATGCCTGCTTTGCTTGTGTTTCATGGCCCATGCCTGCCCACTTTGTAGGCTGCGGTGGGTGATGAGTGTCTTGTGCAAGATCAGTGCCTGTATAGCAGAGTCCTTGTTGGCTGGACTGCAGTGTAGGTACCTTTCTTCATCCAGACAATGCTGATTTTTATTGGTTTTGTGGGTTCCTTTCAGAAGGGCACTGCCTACATTTTTCTTTTGTATCATCCCTCCTCTTTTGCTTGCTACTGAGTGCTTGCTGGATTAATATTGTATTTCTTCCATTCCTTCTCAAGCCAATACATGACCTCTGAAGTAGATGGCCCTGGGAAAAGACTTTATCCATGCTTTCTAGCAGGATTTTTTTTGTTTAAATAAATGGTTTTATTTTTGTTTAAAACAGATTATAGCTGGCCTTGAGGGAGATGACTGTGCTTTAATAATTGTTTGATTTTAAGCATTTTGCTACTAAACTGGTTTATTTTAATTTTAAGGTTTTGTTTATTCCTATTTTTAAAGTAGTACAATGTAGTTGGAATACACATTCCAAACATGTAATTCTCTGATGCTGGCATTATGTTTTTCAGGAAAATCAACTAGTATTAGTTTTAAAATTGTTGTAGTAGGGGATCCATCAAACCCATGGTAGCAAATTGGTTACTGTTTTGGGCAAGTTTTATCCCACTGAATATCCAACTTGTTGACTGTTTTATTACTCTGGTTTTTCAGTCAGAAATCACAGAAGGCTAGAATAGTTTGTTTTCAAAGGGACCTTAAATCATCTGTTTCCTACCTATATATATATAGGTGCCTATAGTACATGCCTTATACAAAATGCTAACGATGTATGAGTCACAAGCTAGTGATCTGAGAGTTAATATCGTGTTTTGGACTCTCCTGTTGTCAGGAGTGCAGCACAGGGAGAATGGCCATTTTGTGCCCAAGGTGGGAGTGCAGTGGAAGTGGAGTTTTTGAGTCCCATTGAAAAGTTACCGAAGGCAAAAGTTTCCAGTGTGACCTCTGCTGTTGGCCCTAACAGGAATGTAGGGACCAGCATCAAAATGTTTCTTTTAAAGTCTTTTAAACTTTTTAAATGTTGTTTTAAATCTTAACAGAGATTTGCAAGTGAGAAAATTTTCCTAATTGAGACCCATTGAGGAAAGACACTCCTACTTCTTATTATTTTAATTTAGCTGGAATGGCTTGAATGGAGCTAGAGTTTAGCTGAAAGACAGGCCCTGCCTTGCTGTCACAGGACTTTGGTAAGATGAGATCACAAGGAGGAGCTCAAGTGAGAAATTGTCTTTGGAAGTGTTAAGTAAGAGGTTTTTGGATATAGAGCTACCACAAGAGAGGGGAAAAAGGGAAAATGAGGAAGACCTGGAAATAGAGCACATAATATAATCACATTTTCTCATATAGTTATACTTCTTTGATATTTAATGTTGTGCTGAAAAGAACTTCGTAATAGATGAAATGTGAACATTGAGTTTTCACTATTGAGCTTTCTCTCATAGCCTAATTATTTCTTTTTTTTTTTCCTCTGTCACTTTTTTATATAGGTGGAAAATGTTAGGTTACTTGATCGTTTTTCTTCAAGAAGAGCTGTGGTGGGAACCTTATATTTAACAGCTACCCATGTCATATTTGTGGAGAATGGTTCTGAAACTCGCAAAGAAACCTGGGTATGAATTTTTATTATTTCAGTTAACTCTAGTTGTATGGCACTTCACTGATGGTAATTTGAAAATTACTTCCAAAACACTTTAAAAACAGTTAATTAGTTCGCGTGGATGTGTTTATGAGGCCATGTGAAGTTCCAGCCTAGTAATTTTAAAAAATTTTCAGTGGATTCTAGATATTACAGTATAGTAAGAGCAGTACAAGGGCCTTCACTGTATGAATACCAGATGTGATTGACTGAGGAACAGCTGCTGAAAACTGCACCTGTTGGTCCTGTCATCCAGGAAGAACTAATGAGAAATGCCTTGAATGTGAACTACTTCCTTGGCTCTGTCAATTCTTGGCCTTCTCCCTTACTGCTAGTGCTGAATCAGTGATTTTGTTGCTTTAATACTTTTTTTTTTATAAAGTAGTATTTTGAATTAACTGTTTTGTGGATTGACAACATATATTGCATTTTCTTGTGGTTTAACCCCAGCCATTGACCAAGCCCCATGCAGCCACATGCTCACTCCCCTAACCAGCAGAATCAGGGAGAGAAGCTAAAGGGTAAAAGGTAGAAAACTCATGGGTTGAGATAAAGACAGTTTAATAGAGATAGCAAAAGCCACACACACAAGCCATGCAAAACAAGGAATGAATTCACTGCTTCCCATGGGCAGGCAGGTGTTCAGCCATCCCCAGGAGAGCAGGGCCCCATTACATGTAATGGTGACTTGGGAGGACAAAGCCATCACTCCAAACATCCCCTGTTTTACATACTGAGCATGATGCCATATGGTCTGGAATATCCCTTTGGTCAGCTGGGGTCACCTGTCCTGGCTATCTCCTCCCAGCCCCCCATGCACTCTCAGTTTCCCTCCCAACATTGCAATAGGCCGTGGTTCTATGTAAGCAATAACAAAGACATCTCTATATTATCAAAGCTATGTTCAGTGCAAATCCCAAACACAGCCCCATGTCAGCCACTGTGGAGGAAATTAACTCTACCCCAGCCAAAACCAGCACACTTGTACACATACAGGCAGAGCTATTGCTCGGTGCCATACATTTGAGAGTCTTTTATGTCACTTAATTATGCACCCCTTGTCCATTTTTGCACTAACTCCAACTTTCTTTGATACCATTATTCCTGACCAGATTTTCATTGTCATGTTTCATCTCATTTGATGCAGTATTCAAAATTATATCAGCATTACCATTTTACCCACGAGGAGGCACAATATTTTAGCCTTATGTAACTGATGCTGGTTCATCTTTTCCCTGTGCAAATAGATGAAAAGAGCTTTGACAACCACTAGCTTACACTGAAGCAAACAAACAAAAAGCTTTGGCTAATGTGAGTAGGCTGATGTTTGAGCAGCTGAAACACTTCAGAAATGCCTCTTTGTCTGCAGGTGATGTATCACCTTGATCCTGAAGCTGGAGATAGGAGCCCAACTACAAGAGGAGGAGCATGAGGGTTTTCTGAAACAGTAGTGGACACTACTGTGCCTGCTCTGGCACATCATTATAAATAATTACTTCTTAAAGATTTGACTAACATAACTGTTTTCAATTCCCCTCAGGTTCTCCACAGCCAAATTTCCTCTATTGAGAAGCAAGCCACCACTGCCACTGGTTGCCCATTACTGATCCGCTGCAAGAACTTCCAGGTCATCCAGCTGGTGATCCCTCAGGAACGAGACTGCCATGACGTTTACATATCTCTGATACGTCTGGCTCGACCAGGTACGGGAAGAAAACTGCACAAAAATCAATCTTCATCCTGAAGAGGGAGAATTTATAGAAGAAATGTATCTGTGCATATTTGTCCTTTGCAGATTAAGAAAAAAAGGTTCAATAGAGATGTGTTATGAGAGAAATATTGATATAATCATTTGTGGAGCAATGAAGAAAGGTCATTATAACAAATAGTTTACTCCATAAAGTATGACATGAACTTCTATTTAAAATAATACTCTAAGGTATCATGGACCATAAAATATATTATAATACTATTTCATGTGCAACTCATTTTCTGGATGACTTGTGTAAATGTAAATTTAGGAGAATACTTTTCATTCAGGTAACTTTTATGTCCCTGTTGTAATAAAAACTTTACAATATATTTAGTGGTCCTGTCAAGATTTCCATTTTGACTTTTTGTGCTGTGCAGAAATTCCTTAAAATCAGTGAAAGGTTTTGCAGCAAGTAGTTGTTTTATTTCACTGGGCTACCTGTGTTTTGGCCGATTATTATCTACATTTTGAATATGCCCTGTGTGTTTCTGAATTCGGTTCAAGATCCTTTTGAAACCTTTTCCTTTTCAATGAAAAACCAAATGTTGTGCCAAAGCCCATCATTTGATTGCTTACGTTAAAGCCCTTCCCTGCACCTGTGGTCTCCTAAGACCCAACTGAAAAAGCTTCTGGATTGCTTATTTTAAGCTAGCTATGACTTTAGAAATATAACACCAAGTTTTGGTTTTTATTATTATTTTAACAGTATGCAAAGAAATGGTCTATTGTAGTCTTTACAAAGCTGACAATAACTGGCTTTAGTTTTTTTCTTGTTAGGACAGTACCAATTTTATCTACTGTGTAGAGGGGGAAAAAATTGCACAGTCCACCAGCACAGCTACTGAATTTTATAAAGTTTTAGTAGTAGCAGTAATACTATATAACTGTAGTAGAAGTAACGTGGTAAGCTAGGTGATGCAGGATGAAAGTAATCAGAGAAATTTAAAACAATATCAGTGGTTCTGCTGATGAAAATCTGGATTCATTCCATGCATCTCAGCTGCAAGTACATGTTCATGTATGCTGGAAGGCATGTGATTCTGTAATCCTTTTTCTTGGAGGCAGGAGGAGGTGTGTGTGCTGCTATGCACCAGAATGATGAAAGGAAGAGTAGCTGAGGATCCTGAACATGAGTTTAGTGACTGACTGCAGTGGACAAGAAGGCCTGAGCAAAGAAGATGCAGTAACAGCACTGTAGAATTAGCTCTTTGCGTAGTTTAGCTGCACAGAAGTTTTCCTCCTCCAGCAAACTATCTGATCGTGATTTGAGGCAGGAAAGAAATCTTGCCTACCTACTCAAAATTGGAAGGCTCTGATTCAAGCTGAGTCATTTGTACCTGACAGTGCTCTTCAGTGTCATTTTGTCAGGGCATTAAGCTGTACTTTCTTTAGATAATATGGTTACTCAGCATTAGAAGGTATGCTTTACTCCACAAACAAATGATTTGACTTATTCAGGCTCTACTTTCCATTCTCTGCCTGTTCTTTTCCTTCGTTCCTGAGAGAAGCTCATGCATATTGGCTTAACATATTCTGTGCTATCTGATGTCCTAGTTACATTAAAGGTGAAGGTTATGCTTGATTTTATTTTTGCTAGAATTTTAATCAGGTCAAGTTGTCAGCTGAATTTGATCTTTTTGCCTAATTAACCCATTTTGTAAAACAAGCTGACCATAAGATACTACATGTTTAATAGCAGGATTCCAGATGTTTATGGCAAAATTACTGAGAGATTAGGAAAGGTCCTATAAGTACTGGCAAAGATGTGGTAACTGACCTTTAAGGCACTGACTAAAAAGACTTGAACATTTTTGTTACTACATACAGATACCATCATGTGATAATACTTATAATCTTGAGGCAGACTTCAGTCATAAATAACCTGGATACATAGGTAGATCTTTAAAGGTATTTCTTGTGCCTGTGAATAGCAGGTCAATTGGAAAGAAAATCCAGATTCTTCTGACAACCCAGCAGTGAAAACAGGAGCTCAGATTACCACCGAAAGTTTAGCTTGGATTTATGGATTGTGCTAAAACTTTAGGTTAACAGATGAGAAATGAACCAGACTGTCTTCCTAATCTGTGCCATGCCAGAAGTTTAAAATTAGAGAATAGAGAAGGAGTTTAAACTGCTGAAAAATATGGAGATTCTCTTTTTTCTCCCTACTTAAGACTTTGTTGATTTTCAGTACATTCTTGTCAGAGTTAACATGAAGTTTTCTTTCTTTCTATTCCTACTTTTGTGTCTGTATGTATACAATCAATTTAATGACATTTAAAAAGGCAAATCTTAACTTACAATAGACCTTTAGAAGACATCATGAAAATAAAAGACTTTCTATAGAAATAGATAGGAGCCTTGTTATTGGGGCTGGTTGTATTTATTATTTTTATAGCTGTAAGTTCTGTTCAGTGCAGAACACAGCAGCGTAGTAAGATTCTGCTTGTTAGCAGAATGTTATTAGAAAAGGAGTGTAGTATTTAAATTTTCTGATTGTAGAGAAAGTATATCAGTGGAGAACTATGAAATCAGAGAGGACTCAGCTTGTGATTTACTTCAGTCCTAAAGTTAAAGATCTGTTGATCAGAAAGCTTTAAGGGACTTTGAGCAACAAAATTAAATACGCCCTTGTGACATAGCAATATCTAAAGTATCAGTGAGAACACTAATTTCAAGTTGTATGCTGGATAGTTACTCATGTCAGTAACAGCTGGGATTCAATGGCAGTGATGCCTAGCTGCCACTGGCTACCAGGATTAAAGCACTCATTAAATGCAGATATACTCCTACAAAAAGTTTAAAACTCCAGCACCACCAAACCTTCATACTGGGTACGTGGTTGAGGAGGATAGGTGGCATAGCTGCTTAAACAACCTCCTGATCATGATAAAATTATTGATTAGCATATGCTTTTTTTATACTATCACATCATGTATATCTCAAATGCATTTGCTAATGGTTCAAGGACAGAATTTTGCAGTCCACAAAACTATGATTTCATTGGATCTATTGAAAACCTTCTGAATTAGGACAAAGACTACTGAGATTTTTTAATTTTTGGAAGAATGTGCTGTGTAGTCCATTGTTCATATCTTTTTTCTTTGCCACAGGATAGATGTTACATTAATAAAGGCACTTCTAAACTACCTCTAGATAGCAAATTCTTTTGAAGAGCAAGTGCTTACTCTGGCACTGACTTTGGTTTTCTTTGGATGAAAGCATATTGCTGACATTTTGCCTTTGTGCTGGGGAAGGTTTTCATAAATCTACTAAAAACTAGCAGAACAGTGTATTTTAAGTAGCACTTCTATTAAGGCACATACATTGCAAAATATGCAAATAATAAAATAGCATGTACTTCCAAAGTTTTCTTTGGATATAAAACCAATATATAAACCAGGATACGTGCTTCTGTAAAGCAAAGTGTACTCTTTGAAAGGAAGCTGCATCAAGGTCAATACCAAGTTCTGGTTTTGAAGTGTGATTTCAGGATGAGAAATCTGAAGTAATTTACTCTTCCTGTTTCTTTGCTTATTTTTTCCCAGTGAAATATGAAGAGCTGTATTGCTTCTCCTTCAACCCAAAATTAGATAAAGAAGAACGAGAACAAGGCTGGAAGCTTGTGGACCTCAATGAAGAATACAATCGGATGGGTGTTCCAAACAACTATTGGCAGATTAGTGATGTAAACAGAGACTATGGAGTAAGTTGTTCTGATTTTTCTGCTACAGAGTCTGTCTGTACAATAAATTAGCAGTCTGACTGAGAACCACCATAGTGCTTGTGGCAACATCTCTGTCCTCAGCACTGTATACACATGTAGTAAGGTGCAGCTCCTCTACTACTTCATATAAAATGGCACAGAGAAAGAGAAAAAGGATGTGTCTTCATTTAACAGATGTGGAAATGAAGCGCAGAAAATACATCCACTGTATTTTAAATGTTAGAGTTCAGCTGCCTGGGAAGAAGTTTAAGTCATACCTAAGGTCATGTGTATGAATAAGAGTTTCCCTAACATGTAGGGCTATGTATAATTATTACATAGTCATTTTAAGAAAAAAAAAATTGCTCCAGATAGTGAGCTTGGCAATATTTTTTCTGCATTGCTGTTCCCACAATCTTTTTGAAGAATCTGTGATTGACTGTCAGTGTTTTTCACAGCCATCTTATAGGTCATAAAACTTCCTAGCTGCCTGCTGTCCTGCCACATTCGATCTTGTATGATTGAAGAACTTAGAATGTTAATTAATTGTGAAAAATAATAACCAAGACATTTTGAAGAAAGTTTGTCCATGCACTCCATTGGTTCTGTTGCTGGAACATATCCATGTTAAGGAAGGACTGTGACATTCTCAGAGAAGATTGAATGTGCTGTCAGGGTTTGTTTTCTTTTTGTTAAAATGAGTGGAAAAAAATGTATGATCTCTTTTAAGATAAAGTGTAGGAAAAATGTCATAATGAATAAAATCCAGCTCACCACAGCAACTGTAACCACAAGCCCTTGCTTTCCTTTATCCTTCAGTATATATCTCTTGACTCAGAAAATAGTTCTTCCTGGGTATCCTTAGTGCTTTAGTCATCTCAGAAAGTCAAAGGGAGTTACTGAATATCCTTTCGACCCCAGTCAGAATGCTACAGACAAAATCAGGACAAGGGGGTAAAAACAGGATTCCATCTGTGGCCTCACTTGTCTTGTCTTCAGAGGGAATTTGTGGCTTTTTTTGCAAGCTCATTGGGTTCCTCTCAGAAGTGGTAGGCATTGTCAGGGCTGATTGCCCTGGTAACCTCATTACATGTGGCTTAATTTCTTGTCTCCATGTCTATATTTTTGTCCCTCTTATTTATTTTCAAATTTTCTGAAAAATTTGGCTCTATTGTCTGCTCCAATTATTGTCCCCTTCCAGCAGAACGTTTGAGAACTTCTCCCACTCCCACCCTTACTCCCAAATTCTGCTACAGAGGATACTGCAGTTGTAAATACAACCTTGCTATATGTAATAATAAATCTTTTCTGGAATTAATGTGTGTTAATCCTGTCTGTTCTCAACAAGACATGAATTAACACTTGAAACTACAGCCCTTTGACCCCTTTGCTTCAGTTTTGCCATCTGTAAGTTAGGATTAATATTTTGCAGCTTCAAAATAATGTTTTAAGCAATGTCAGTGATACATATACAATAATAACAGATATATTCCGGGAAATTTGAGTTCTTTGATATTTTGTTTTTACTGTGGAAATGGCTAATGCTACTTGTACTTTGTAGACGAAATAAACAGAGTTTTCTTTCACAGGTCTGTGACTCCTATCCTACAGAAGTCTATGTACCAAAGTCTGCAACTGCACACATCATAGTTGGGAGTTCTAAATTTCGCAGCCGAAGGCGTTTCCCAGCTCTTTCCTACTACTGCAAGAGTAACAATGTAAGTGTGAATTAGTAACCTCAAAATGTTTGCTTATTTTTGGCTTTGATCTCATAATTCTTCTAGTAAGGTTTTTCAAGACAAAATCAGTGTTTATTTAATTAAAAAAACTATTCGTGTAGGCTGGTTAGTTTGGTTAATTCATTAATAGACATTAATGCAGACATTTTAACCCAGTTTCATCATCCAGCTAACACAAAAAATATGTGATCTTTGTATCACAAGGAAGTGGAGTAGTACAAGAGGCCCTGAGACATGGGTGGCAGAGGAGTGAAGGCCAGTAACAGGCAGCTTAGTAGCTGACTGGGAGGAGAACAGAGCAATCCAAAATCTTTTTGGATCTGGTAGCTTGAGGGCAAGTTGAGGAGGTATAAAACTATACTTGCATCAGTTAGAGAATCAGGAGCAGATTTGCAAGAAAGATCTGTGAAGGGACATAGAAAGGACGGATATAAGAGCTACTAAATTTTGGCTGAGCAGCAAGTTATGGATTTGCTGAAGAGACTCTCCTTGTCTGCAAGTTCCACCTTCCCCTCCACAGCAAACATTCTCAGGGCTGAGCAAGGAACTGGTTCACTTTTCTGTAGCCATTTGGGAAAAACCCTGTGCCTAGACTATTTACATTTCTGTTTCTGGCAGCTGAGGTGAGCAAGGAGACCCTTGGACTGAAGGATCCCGCAAACTGAGTGTTTTTACATTCGTGATCCAGGCCCTTAGGGGCTGGGTTAACTCAGCTGTCATTACCAGTTAGGAGAATGTGTCCCCTTTGTACTCTCAAAGGACCTATGTGACTCCTGCTTCAGTCCAAAATGGCACTAAGAGGCCTTCCCTAGTGCTGGGAGATGGTCAGGACCTTCCAGGAGACAGAGCTAGTCTGGGGTTACAGGGCATCTGTAGCATCTGCCACACAGAATGGGACATATTTCTGCAGAATGTCACAAGCATGAACCATAAGGTACAATCTCCATGGAAATCTTGCCTTTACAGCAGCCCTTACCATAGATTTAAGCTTCAGAAGGAAGGAATAAGACATTATTTTTATTCTTTTACTCCGCATTTCATCAGGGCATTGCTTCCATAAAGATCTACGAATTTTGCAATGAAGTGGAGAGTAGGAACATTTAAATAGTAAATACAATCTCTGCATAAATTCCATATTATTTTTAACACTTTTTTAGAGTCAAATTTTTCAGAGTTAATCACTTTGCATGATCAACTATGTCCAAATATAGATACCTAGGATTCAAAACACTTGGACATTTCCAAATCTCAGTGAAAGAAAAGGTCTCAGGGTCAGGTAGATTACAATATATAGTAATTCAGCTTGGATGAGTTTCATGTTTCACTCTGATTGTTTTCCCTGCTGCGTGAAATTCAGATTAATGTTCAAAATACCAGGTCTGAAGTATTGTGTTTACTCCTGGATCCTTTAAAGAGCTAGGAAAAACAGCGTTGGAGGAAATACCTTCTTGTGAGTTTGGAGATTGCCATGAGTTGCCAGTAAATAGAGCAATGGGCAGGAAAGAGGTAAGATTTAACAGCAGTTTGGGAAGAGCCTGCTGCATGCAGAGGAGATAGGTACCACTCATTCAGTCTTTCATAGACGGAACTTTCACATAGCTCCTCTGTCCTGGCAAATTCAGTGGTGATGTGACACCTCTATGCCTTACACAGTCTGTGTGAATATGATAAGATCAAAGTCTGGAACTATCTGTTCAGCTTATGCAATAGCATGTAATAAATCACTGGAATATGTGCTGATCAGAAGACTTAAACTCTAAATAATAAGAACCTGTTTGCAAAACCATTAATAAAGTATGAACAAGGTCTCACACAATTCTGGGTTTCTCTCTTAAAGACCCATACTTTATTGACTAACTACTGATAGTTCAAAGTTGTGACTGAAAAAAGCATGTCCCTTTTCACAGTAATAAATAATCTGTAGGACAGTCTGCACAGGTTGTGACCTTCAGTAGGCAGATTCTCTTCATGCTTGTGTTCAGTGCATAGAGAGTGCATATATTATCCACTTGCCTTCTATAAATATAGCTGTCCTCTAGCAAAAATAAATATCTCCCTGCTCATCCATTTCACATTTTGTTTCTTCTTTCCTGGTTTCATCTGGAAAGAAGGTGATCTTGATGGGTCTGTGGAGAAATTCTTCTGCCTCCTTCAATAGCCCTGCTTCATACAACCCTGACAGGAGTCAGGCTGCCTGACCCATTTCTTATGCAGTGAGGTCTTTTTCCAAAGGCAGTGCTAAAAATACACGATCATTGGTGATCTGGTTGCATGTTCTACATTTTTGTTTCCTGGACTCATGCTGCCAGGCTGCTTAGTAAAGCAGGCACTGGTGTAGGTTGGGTGTAATCAGTCTTGTACCTGGTGTGAGTGCAAAAGGACCTATTCTTTATGCGAAATCAATGTTCTCATGATTTCAAGGCTGTACTCATCCTCAAGATATTACCTTTCAGGAGTTATTCCACATTAGAGAAATACAGAAATACAACACTTAAAATAGCTCTAAAATTTGGATTCAAGACTAGACTTGGACCAATGGGGTTGTATTGTTTTAATACTTCCTTGCCTTTTTAAAAATAATGTATTTATTAACATGTAATTACAAATAATGTATTTATTAACATGTGATTAATTTTACCATTCTAACTCTCTCAGATGATTGTACATCTATGCAAACATCTAATGATCTGGTTTTGTAAATGCTTCTGGATGCTAAATAATTTCTACTTTATAGTTATGTTAGGTTTTTTGTTTATTTGTCTGCTTTTCTGCAGGCCTCCATATGTAGAAGCAGCCAGCCTTTATCTGGCTTTAGTGCTCGATGCCTTGAGGATGAACAGATGCTCCAGGCCATTAGAAAAGCCAATCCAGGAAGTGATTTCATATATGTTGTTGACACTCGGCCCAAAGTAAGTACATTAAATTTCTTACACATAGCAAGACTGAATCTGGGCTGAATACATTAGGGAAGATACACAACCTAAGTGATTGATCAAGTAATTTCTGATCTTAGTTGCACCTATGTAATTCCACAGGTGCATGAAGATTTATCAGGGGAATCTTAACTAGGAACTTGACCACTTTTTTATCTCTGGGAGAATTTTCTCCTTTACACCAAACCTTTCCCTTTTCTTGTTCTTAGTAAAATGTCAAGATACAGAAACGTAAATAATATGTAGTTGTAACTGTTTACACACACAAAGGAGCTACCAAGTAAGCATATTTCTGATGAGACTGGCAAAAAATAATTCCCATCATAAGGTATATTTACAGTTGTTTGTAATGTTGCAAACTTCTGCCTGCTTATACTCTAATTTTCCATGCATGATTTCTCCTGGAAGTGAGAAAATTCCAGTGACCTCTGCACAAGGCTAAGGAAAGACAAGTTACTGAGATCACAGGAATGGAAGAGAGCTTTAAATATCTCCAGCACTTTGGTAGTTTTGAGAGAAAACCTGAAATATGATAAATAGTGACATCAGATGCCATATCTATAACTGATTAAAAACCTCTGGCCAAGATAAAAACTTTAGAAAAAAATTTGCTATGGAGAACTAGAGAAACTCAATAATGATCCAGAAGAGGTTGGAAGCTAAAAACCCATTGTATCCAAATTGTCATGCTAGCAAATAGCTCAAGGTGAAAAAGACTAGATAGACTTCAGTATCTGGAGGTTAGAGTAGAGATATGTTCTTTCTTATACTATCAGCAACTTTCCTCTTGAAGTTACCAAAGTCTCTGAAAAAAAGAAACTAGAGGCAAATCTCCACAAAAATCTCCACAAAAGGTATAGGATCAGCTTACCTGTGGTACTTCCTAAAGAAAGTGAATTGTGATGAGCACTAGGAAAGGATTGGTACCATTCAGAAAGGGCATTACATTGAAGTACAGTCCTAGCTGCCTACATAATGCTTGTTTAACAGTTTTCTATGTGTAGTAATTGTTATAGCTTGTTTCCTGACTGATGGTATTGGTACTCTTCTCTATTTAAGGCAATCTTTCACTGCCTTATATAGGAATTATTGCTAATGACTTACTGACTTGGCTATTAATAATGTTTTACCAGGTAGTAATAGGAAGGATCCATCCTTTAATTTTTTCTGGTAGATTACTTAGAGACACCTTCTGTATGCAGTGAAAAAGCCCATACTTTGTGGAGGGTGTGGAGAAACCGAATCAGGCTCAGTTAGCCATGAATGTCATGTTTCCAGCAATGCTGACTTCTTCAGAAGCCAGTCAGGAGAGGAAGACTGTTTTCACTTAGCTGTTCTGTAAATAAAGGTTTTGATGTAAAGAAATTTGTATACCAGATTCCTACTTCTCTCTGTGCAGCAAAAATGGACAGATCTACAACGCTCCTGTGATCCCAGATGCCAAATGCAGCCTTGTTACAATTTTATACTTGATGATGCATTTATAAATGTAGAGCATATAGCAATGGATAAGTATTGGTGGAAGCAGTTCCTGGCATTCCTCAGGGAACCTTTAACAAATGTAAAGATAAGATATCAAGTCTGGTGGAAGGCTTCCCATTCCCATAGGCAGCTAAAAAACTATTTGCCTCGTTTTTCATAAGAACCAGTTTCTTGCAAAGATCATGAATGTTGATGGATCTTTCAATTCAACATTCCCTCATTGCACTTGATAATTTTCAAAACAAAAGATTTGTCTGTGGAAGAAAGCTTTGTTTCCACTTCATTTGGATATATCAGGATGACCAAATGCAGCTTTATTTAAGCCACTGTCATTCCTCTATGTGATCACAGAAGAAGCTAATGTAGACTTACTGTTTATGAGTGAAACATTAGTTCTATAATTTTTCTAACAAGACTTGACTTGGTTATCCTCCAGATTAAAGCAAATGCCAGGAAATCTTGCAAGTGGGGTCTTTTACCTTTTCAAGCTGTATCCTCATATTCACTGAGATCAGTCAGGGACATGCACAATTTAGATAGCTTTTCAACAACCACTTCAGGAGCAACAGATGGAATTTTGGTAGATGATGTGGAAAACTTGTTAGTAAATATTGTGGCAGCTGCAAAGTTTGGCAACTGACAGTATTTAAAATAAATGAGCGTCAGAAAGCCTTGCAAATTCAACCTTATATTTATTTACTTTCAAAGAGTGCTATTTCAGATTGTCCTTTAAGAAAGGGTATTTGTGATAAAATTGCTCTGCTGCAGGAACAGTTAATGGTATTTATGTGCTGCGTAACATATTTATGTTATGTGTTAGTTAGAAGATAGATGTTGTTCATTTAGGGTTTCAGGGGTTTGTGGTGGCTGAGACTCATGTGTACAGATCTTTCTTCCTGAAGCTATAGGCTGCTGCAGAGAGAGGCTGCCTCATTTTGTTTATACACGAATACTGATGTCAACTTCAAAAGAGAAAGATTAGGATTCAGCAGATAATTTATATCTTTGTACTAAGTCACACAGAGGACTCTGTCCTTAACTGACATGCCGTTCACAGGCTGTATCTTTTTTTTTATTGTCCATTGATAGTCAAAACATCAGCAGACTGCTGGTTGATAGACAAGAATGGAGTTTTTTGTTTGTGCTCTTTCCTGAATTGCATACTACAAGTTAAAATACATTTTTTTGTATAAATCAAAAATGTTGGTGTTTTGCCCAGGTTCCTACCCAGAATGTGGTTCCTTTTGTTGTCATGAAATTCATGTTTCAATTCCTAACAGTTGTCCACAAATGTAACTTTTTAGCTCTTTTCCTTTGAAAGTTAAGACATCAGGTTTGGTCCTTGGAAACCTATTTTGACATGTAACGTTAAAAAGCTAGGTTTGTTCATCTTGGTTGGAGAGAAGATGGCATCAGACAATGAGTCTCCAATTGTGTGTACTGGCTCCAAACTAAAATTGAATATTGGGAGTATGTCTGTTTGGGGTGGAAGAGGTCAGAAAAGAAGACATTCTTGGATATCCCATGATGCCATTAGCTAAGCACTAAAATGTGTTATTGTGAGTTTCAGATGTGACCAGAGAAGCAGTGAATCAATAGTACTGCCTGCACTATTGAGAAATAAACTGGAGACAGAGTTATCTGCATAGCGTCTTGTCCCCTAGGCAATGCCTAAGAGAGACTTTTTTTTACTTTTTCATGAGCACTGGCTCTCACTGAAATGAAGATGAGTCATTTTTTGTTCAGTTCGTACCTTATGAAGTCTATATCCTTTATTATTTATTTCTTAAATCTCTCCTGTCCAAAAGCTGTTCGTTGTGCTTGGAGGCATGGAGGTTCTGCCGCTTGAGCTGCTTTGCCACTCTCAGAGCTTCATATTTCTTGGGAAGTTTGAAGGTCCCCGAGCCCTACAGCATGAATTTCACATAAAAGCATGGACTTTATGCAAAATGTCGATTTCTTTCCATTGCACAGTGAGATTTTGCTATAGGAAATTTAGGAAAAAAGTAGATAGGTAATTAGTAAAAGAATAATTTAAAAGACTTTAAAAGACTTATAAAAGAAAAAGTAAAAGTTCTTAATGAATTTTTATCAGCTCTAGTTTTGCCCAAAATCAAAATTTGGGATAAGAAGCTTGGCAGACAGATTTCCTTCCCACCCAAGGGTTCCAAAAGGCAGGGAAATAAATATTAACCCCACCCTTAATATTATGCTTGGGAAAACTGAACAAAAGAAGTATTTAGTAACTTTCTTATGCCAGGAAACAAGTAACAGATTCGAAGAAAAAATTTCAACTCCCAGCTGAAAGTATTTTTGCTGAAGTACAGCAACTCCTTTGATAGCAGTGTATTGCAAATGAAAGTATTTGTGGTAATGTTGTCAATTCAAATATTTTGTAGTCTTACATAACAAGAGCCAAATTACTATAAAATTATAAAAAAAACCACTCCAGCTCCCTCTTCATTATTGCAAGCCTAAAAGAAGTAAACTGCATCAGCTTTTGGATGATTTGAACAGTAAAATAAACTTGGGCAACACTAGTGTGCACACGCTATGAACCACTGGCATCGCAGATGAGACACTGCCACCTCCTGGGTACATTCTGCTAGTAAACATAATGCTGATCCAATATAAGATCAAAACAGCCCTTTAAAATTAAAACCTTTATACTCTTGCAGAGGAATCCTGCCTAAGCTGTGGGTTTTGTTTTTAACCTCACTAACAAAGTTTCACTCAAAGTCTGTGAAATAAGGTTATCAGAGACTCAGCAACCCAGCACCCTGCAATAGGCCGTCAACAGATCCCCCATTCATAGCCCTTGTGTTGACATTGGAACAAATGCTTCCTATTTGTGCCTGGCTTAAACCCCTCTGATTTATTGCTGTAGACCACAAGTTTTGTTTTGAAAAGATTCTGCTACTGGTTTTCATCCAATTTTCCCTATGTTTTCCAGCTCAACGCGATGGCAAACAGAGCAGCGGGGAAGGGATATGAAAATGAAGACAACTACTCCAACATCAAGTTTCAATTCATAGGCATTGAGAACATCCATGTTATGAGAAATAGTCTGCAGAAAATGCTTGAAGGTAATATTCCTCTTCATTGGAAACTAGAGGAAAGAATTGATCCTTCTGTCAAAGATATCAGTTTAAGTGCTCTGAAATGAGCAGCAGCAGTGAAAAAGAGTATCTTTACCCATTGCAGCTGTATGCAGCTGCCTGCTGGCTAATGGGACTTGTACAATGGAGGATCATGGCAAATACTGATTGGTCATTTCTTAATTGTGAAAACACCTTGTTTCCTGGCTGAAATCCAGATATCATTTACTTTAATGATAATTTTAGTTCAGTGCATCTTACTGCTACTGTGTCTTCCTTTTAAATTTACATTTTGATGGTAAAATGAAAAGAAATCCCTTATAGCTGCCTTTGAGGCTAGTGGAAAATACAGATTGATTTTTTTTAAAGCTCAGAAAAACTGTGATCAGAAATGAGCTCAGATCAAACTGTGGTTTGGTTTTTGTATAAGGTAGTCATGCATTTTAGACTGTGAATTTTAATAGAAACTTATTCATGCCAGGTATAGAACATATAATATCAGATCTATTAATGAAATTCACAGTCAATGGGTGTAACAACTCATCACCTTTAATATCCCATGGTAATTAATAACAATTGCCTTATAAATACGTAGCAGTATATGAACCAGCAAAGCTGTTCTTTCATATTTGCAGTACATAACTGTTTAGAGGTCATCTGGGAAAAAAACCAATGATAAATTAGCCATCCTTGACCCTCAATGGCTTGTTGATTTTTAACATGCAAATAGGAAATAGTGTTCACTCCACCATGTCTCTGTATTTACTTCATTGACATCAACAACTTCCATCACCTCCCAGATCAGCTCCATCTATCTTATTCTTGACTTGATGCTCTGCCCATGCTCTTTTACTTTTCATCTGTCTCCCATTGAGTGCATGCGAATGTAAATTGAAATCTTAGAAGGGCTTAAATTTTCCATGACAGGGAAGCCATGCTCTATTTTCAAATGAGAGCATTTTATGGAAACCAGCATTAAAGTGTGATGCAGGTAAAAGATCCCCTCTCTTCATGAGAATTTTCTTGGTCAAGGGGTCTCAGGTGGGAAAACAGATTTTTTGTTCAGCCTAGGAGAGAGGCTGAGTAAGTAAACAGGTCCCTTTATTTGTTCAACTCAAGACTATCAAAGTTAAAATAGCAAACAACCAGTCTGGCTGCATGGGCAGTGCTGTGTATAATTTTTGAGCCAAAAGCTCATGAGACCGGCCTATGGTCCAAACTTGCATGTAACAAGGTAATTTCTGATGTATTTAACACTTCAGGCTGCTTGGAGGGCACAAATTTTTAGCATCGTATATGGCTTATTTTCAAAGCCATATGGTTAAAACATCTGCTTTTTTACTGGGTTTTATATTTGCTGTGTTGAAATCTCTCATGTAGCAACTTGACTGATAAGATTAGAAATCAGAGATGTTAAGGACTTTTAAAAAATAAATCCTATGACTTTCAGTGTACTAGGGCTTTCCTTATGTAAGCTGCTATGTAGTTTTTATCTTTTTCCATTTGTATGCGTCCCTTAATCTGTTTTTCTGGTGACCTTTTACCTGACGAGCATACAAAGAGACTGAGAACCAAAAAGACTGCCAGGGATAAGACATATTTAAAATGGCTTTAAATTTTTATCAATGAATACCTGGATAATATATCAATCATTATTAATTACTAATGTATTATCAATATAAATATAAAAATATAAATAATTAAAAGAATACATAAAAAAGATAGCAATATCACTGTATCTGTGTGAATAAGTAAAACATCACACTGCTCTATAAACTTTATAGAATGAGTCTGCTGCTCATGATCTGTTGTTAGATTTTATGAGATGCATAAAAACCTTTGAAAAGACAAATGAGGCTGATTAAAACTGATTTTAGTTTAATGGGAGCTGTATTGTTGCTTGCAAGTGTACAGCATGAAAAAGGATATCAAGGTATAATTGACCAGATGTGTTGCTGAAATGCAAGGCCAGGTTCATTCAATTTACTGGTGCTAAGCAGAAGTGAAGAGCAAAGGATCTTCACATGCCAGACTGCAGATTATTTTCAAGATACAATTTTAAATAACTTCCAATGCTGAGAAAATTTGAAAAAAAATTATTATTCCGTTTTTCTTTAGAAAATGCATTATATTAAGAATGTATTCATTTCAATGATTTTTTTTCAGGAAAAAGCTGAGGAAATTAATTTATACTTATAAAAATATATCAGTTTTTTATTTGAGTAGGTAAAAAAATTGGTTTCAGCTTTGTGATTTTACCTGACTTTCATTCAAGCCAATTTATCTTACTTTAACATATATTTACCCTGGTATAATGTTAATTTTTGGCTATTATACCAGCATTATAAAATGATTAAATTTTTAGAATAAGATTTTTTTTCAGAATATGTAAAAAACGTTGAGATTTACCTGTTCTGTGGAAATAAAATGCATGTCAACATGATGGAATTTCCTTTCAGAGAAAAAATATTTCCTCTGCTGTCTTTCGTATAGTATGGATTTTAATTTTCTCCATTTATAGATGGGTCTACATGAAGAACCTTGAGATAATTTTGATCCTGTGCATAAACCTCCTTGAAATAACTTTTAATGTTAGAAGGACATTACACAGGGACTTTTCTTGATAAAGATCCAAGGTCTGCCTGAGGCTGCTGTTTGGCATTTGGGATAGGGTGGGCTGTGCTGCACATCCAGGGGCCAGCTGAGACCTGACTCCCGTGTGTTGTGCACTGAGGTGATGGCCCCACATGCTCCCTGTCTGTATTTAAACAGCAAATATGAGGTTCTCCTCCCCTCATTCCAGGAGCAGCACTTGCTGATATAGGAACAGCCCTCTGATCCTTGGACTTCTGTGACAGATCAGCCAGTAAGAAAACCTGTGGGTTTGGCCCACAGCAACTATTTCTTCCTCTACTTATGGCTATCCTGCCAGAAATGGGGGGACTACTCCAGCTACCCCTCTGGTATCTTTGCTGGTGGAAGAGGCAATTTCCAACATGTGCCCTGTTTCTTCCTCCCATCCTGGGACATGGGTGCATTGCTGGAATTTTCAGAGCTCTGCCCATTGGCTCTTGATTTTCCTGTGCATACCCTCTGCATGAAGCAGGCCATATTTCTCAAAGATTTTGGTATCTTTTCTGCTGAGATGGAAATGCCTTTTCCCTTTAGGATAAGCCTCATAATTGAATTCGTAATTGAACTCAGTATTAAGGTCCAAATCGGTTGCCAAAGTCATGTGAAATATACAGTGTATGCATTTAGGACAGTGTGAACTTTGCTCAGTGAAGTGGTCAGTAAATATTGACTCCAGTTTGGGAGTGGGAATGAGCAAAGCACTGTTTCAGCCTTACCTTGGGCTTTTGTAAACAGAAACAGCAGCTTCAGCCAGAATTCAGCCACTAATTGGTCATGCTTCCATCTGCACAGGAACATTAATCATGTGAAAAGCTGTTTGCTTTCAGTGCTGCTATCTCTGCATCTTTATAAATATCCTCCAAAAATTACTTTTAAAATAACCATCTGGAAGGAGCCTTACATATAAACACTGCAAGACTTTGTACAGACACATTAGGCCATTTTGCTTCTGAACTAAATGGAGTTAGGACAGTCAGATACTTCAGATATGGTATAAACTCTGTCTTTAGCTTGTAAAATTAAATTTAAATTACACTGAAGGAAAATAAAGCTATGCCAGGGGCCATAATGGCCATAAATAACTGAGTCTTTTAAGATTTCCAGACCACAAGAGACTTACTAAGACATTATTAATTGACAGATCATACATTAACTCAGTAAAAGCCATGATGTTTTTCACTGTACTCTGAAAATTAATTTCACTGGCCAATATCTTTTTTTCCTTAAAAGACAGTACGATTCTACATGGATCAAAATAAATAAGTAGTCTATTTATGGGGTGAATTTAGCATCCTACTGTTGAAAATAGATTGCACCAAATTTCAGTGAGATTTTGTTCTGCTAGATTGAGGTACCTTACTTAGATTCTGATTGCTTTCTTTCTTTTGATACCACAAACTCTTTATTATTAAAAAAATAGATACTTGGATGGAGCAGAATAGAAACTAGGAGTAAAAATTGAGCAATTATTTTTTTTCTTCAAATGTGGCGTAGGGTTTGGAAGATTTTCAGGAAAACATTTTCCTTGATGGATTATGTCTTGTCCTCACCATCAGAATACCTTTTGATTCCAAGTGAAGCTTTAATAAGGTTTAATTCAGGGATGGAGAACTGTGGAGTGAACCATTTTAACTCAACCACCATCATCTGTGGTGATGCTGGGAGTATTAGGCAGTGGCACCATTTAGGTGTCTGTCTGCCTGTCCAACAGCAGAAATCAAATGCTTTTTGTTTCCAAGCCCTCATCATTAAATACATGAACTCCTCCTAGGGGTTTGAAAACTTCACTCCCAACACAATCTTGGAAAATTCATGCTTCACAGAAGGATGGATTTTGATTTGTTTTCAATGTGCTTTATGACAGCTTCTCTTTTTAAATTAAAGCAACACATTGGAGAAATTTGACCTAGTCCCATTTCTTAAATATACATGTTTCTCAAAGGTTAAGTTTGACAGTGATGTAGTCCTTCTTTTTCAAAAGATGCGTGTTTTACACAGCGGATATCTGAAGAGTTAACTCCAAGGCTGAACAGCCAATGAAGCTTAAGGGACGCTAATTATTATACATTCAAAATATATCTTATTTTGCAGTTTGTGAGCTGAAATCACCTTCAATGAGTGACTTTCTGTGGGGCTTAGAAAATTCTGGCTGGCTGAAACACATCAAAGCCATTATGGATGCTGGCATTTTTATCGCAAAGGTAAAGTGTGTAAAATGAGAACAAAACTTGGAGTAACCAGATACAGAAAATGAGGACCAAACTCTCTGTGTGTGGGTAACTTCTATTATTTCTTCAGTGATGTTATACCTGAAAAAGCCCATCTTGCAGTGTTTAGTGTATGAGGAGAGACGATTCTTAGGTGCTGCTGTGTCAATGTTTTTCTAAAATAGTAAAAATAATCTTGTGTTCTTTTGTACTGTAGTCTCTACTAGCCTGTTTGTGCTGCCTCCTTCACTGGTTTCTGGACATTTTCTTTGTGGAAGTGGTAGTGGTAATATAGACATATAGATATATATAATGTATAATACATTATATTATACACGATATATAGCTACTGTGTTATCCCCTCTGAGTTATCAGGCAACCAACCAAATTCACCTCTTGAACCAACTCCTGTGTATTACCATGGCCAATCTCTCTAGCCACTTCTACTTTTATATACTTCAGAACTCTTCCAAAAAACAGTTTTGGTTTTAATAAGAATTATTTTCCCTACTCTCCCCCAAACTAATGTAGACATTTGTCATCTGCCAACAGTCGCTTTAATTTTGTTACCCCCTGCCTTGTGCTGTGCTTCAATTCTTATTTCTGAGATTACAAATTCTTATTGGCAATTTTATATATGTGACCTACTGCACACAACTGTACAGATAAAACTTCATGGGCTTCCCTCCTCACTAACTGCTTGTTTCTCTTGCATTGCTTCTTCCTTCTCAGTAGGCAACTGTAGATTCTTACCTGAACAGCAACTATGCTGTTATAAATACATGTATTATTACTCCCAGCCCTACTACTTTTCATTAGCTCATAGAAATAAGGTTTTTTACATTAGTGTTACCAGTTTTTCCCCAGTGGCTAGTCTTATTATCCTTTGTGCATATGTTTGCTAGCCTAGTACCTTCTCAGACATGCATTTTGACCCATTTGTATTTGTACAGTTCTCAGTTCTCAGTTCTTGGTCTTCTGCCCACAGGGTTCTATTCTGGTAGAATTTACTTGTCTCTTGAAATAAACATAGATAATTTATTATTATTCCTCATTCCCTATTAAGTCCAAATTTAACTTAAATGTTTTTGGTTTTTTTTCCTAATAGTATTTTTCCTAACCAACTTTATTTTTTACTTCCTAAATTTAATTCTTGTTAGAAATGACAAAGGCCAAAACTCTTAGAATTAAAAAAACAACCAGCAACTCTCAAGTTCTATAAGTAATATAACACCAGACTCTGGAGAACTCTGTACAATTTCTTCTTTATGTGTTTATGTATAAAATAGATTCCTCTCTCCACGGTTATTACATTAAAGATATTGATAAAAATCTTACTTATTAGATGTAGAAGTTTCCCACTACCACAGGCTTCCCCACAAGCTTTTACAGCATGTCATCAGTGTAATGCAGTGTGCTGCAATAATGTCCAGGCTAGTGATGGCATTGGGAGCAGACATTGCCCTTAATGACATTACCATCAAGATGAAAAATTAAGAGCTATATTGCAAGTATGGCTATTCTTTTAGTGGCATGTAAGTGGCATGAGATGTGTTGGAGCATCTGAATCTGCTGTAGATGGTTGTTTGCTCTGACAGATTGATTTATTTTAATTTGAAGGAATCCCACATCTTCCTATAGTGGAGCATAAACAGGTAATTCTCAACCACCATATTGCATGGCCTGGGGTGAATTAAAACTTTTCAAATTAGAGGAATGATGCTGATTTTCAAATGAGACAAATAACACTCAACTTTATTTACTCTCTGTGGTAGAGTAACAAATGAATGAGCTTTCCCAGTTCCCAGATTATGGGAACTCTCTATATGGCTCTTGTTTCACTGTTTCTCTCTTACCATTGTCTTCCTCCCTGCTTGTGAACTTTCTGACTTTTTCTGTATCCTTAGGCTGTGGCTGAGGAAGGTGTGAGTGTGCTTGTTCACTGCTCTGATGGCTGGGATAGGACAGCCCAGGTTTGCTCTGTAGCAAGCCTTCTATTGGACCCATATTACAGAACTATGAAGGGATTCATGGTAAGCGGGTTTTTTCACAGAGCAAATGAAATAGTATGGCATCACTTAAGATGAATACCTCTGTTTTTATAAGGAAATAAATTGTCCTTAAATATATCCTTGTTTTGTTTTGTTTTGTTTTTTAAGTAGGAAGGAAGATTTCTATATGTTCATGTAAAAGTCTCCCAATTTTTCTATGAAACATTATTCAAGGTGGGGGTCAGTTGGCCACCAATGTTTGATTTTTTTCTCCCCCCCAACCTTGACCAAGAAACTTTCTCACAGCCTGAAGAGCTTTTGTGCAAGCAAGAATTTGTATTCATTTGCAGTGAACATTTTAATTTTGAGTGTCAGAAGTGTGTCTTTCTTAGACATTCGATTGCAATGAGCAACTGTATTGGAAAATCTAGATGGAAATGACCTGGAAAAAACTAGGTCAATCAGCAGTAGTAAAGCATCTAGAAGTGGTTATCAAGTTACTGGTCACATGGTCAGAAGATGTTTGAGACATTTATAAGTTCTATTTTAGAAAGCAATGAAACAAGATATTTGAAGTTGTGCTGAAATATTGGCACCCTCTCTGCATCTGTGAAGTGCTGCTTCACTGAGCTGGCAAGCTGTGCACATTACTCAATAATTTTCTGTTAATTCTGAAAATTATTTAGGATTCTAATATTTCTTGCTCACATTGTTCTTGCTTCCCCTTTTGTGCTTATTCTAAGAATTAACAGGGATTCCAACACTGCTTGTTTATACTATCCTTCTGCCTGCTTCAACATGTCAGCTCCACTCCACAACATTGAATGCAATATTCTCATTTTAGGTGTTAATTGAAAAAGACTGGGTTTCCTTTGGTCACAAATTTAACCACAGGTAAGGGAGTGCAAAGGTTTTCCTCTCTCTATATGCATATGTTCATGTAGTCTGTATCTGTTGCCATTCCAGTTCTACTTCTTTGCTGCCTTACAAAACATAGCAACAGAATACCCCAGGAAATTGCCATACCCTTTTCTCCAACTACGTAATTTAGCTGCCTGGAAAAGTCAGAGTGAAATATTTCTATATACGCACTCCAAGACTACTAAGGGGAATCCTACCTGCTGATCTTGCAGTTGCTATGAGCATTGAGAGGTCCATGTGAGTAGTGTGTATTTGGCTTGCAAAATCCCTTTGGACTCCAGCCAATCTTGTAGTGCCAAGGCCCCCCTACATAAGTCCCTGTTCATCAAAGGGACTTCTACATCTTCCAAAGCGATACTTAATCTTAGCCATGCCTGTGAGTTATCTATTACATAAAATATACTCTTCCTGTTACACTCTGTTCTAAAAAAACCAGCAAGATCTGCTCAGAAATGTCAGGCAAAGTGGAGTCATTTATTAGTTAGACAAGTTTTGAACAAATTCAAATTTTGAACATTGATCCAATGTAAATGCTATAATGCAATGAAAATATTTGAAGACTCAATGTATTTAAACATGGATACACGTTCACATTTTCTTTCTTTCATGACTTTATTTTTATTTTCTGTAAAAATTAAAAATGCATTTTTTATATTGGGGGTTAATTACGTTATATTACTTAATTTGAAGGTAAATTTGTTATAGTTTAAAAAAAACAGCAAAACCCAGAAAATCTGTGCATCTTCACAGAACCTTTGAAATTCCATTAGGAATTACTACATTTAATATGATACTGTCAGTTCTTTATGATTATCAGTGGTAAAAGGTATTATGAAATGCAATAACCACTGATAGCTTTGGTTTGCTGTGCAGTATTGCTGTATTTTCTTTGATGTAATAGAAGTTTCAGTTTTAGATGTTTATGAAATTCTACTCTGTTGGCATGTGTACATATGAATGCACATACATCCCCCAACCCCTCCCATCCCCAAGCAGAATAATTGATTGAAAATGCTTCTTCCTATTCTGTAGACTTACAAAATATGTTTTACTTCTACATATTTTTTATTTTCAGGCTCCTTTTCTTCATTGCAAGTGGTTCCAAGAGGCATTTTTATACACAGAAACTTTCATGTTCACTTGACAGTCATAGTAGCATGTAAACATATCCCCCTTCCTAGAAATTTCACCAAGAGAGGGCAGCTTTAACCTATTTTCTGCTGAGATTATAATGTAGCTCTCCTGCTCAGCTTTCTGGTTAGGGGAATAATCGCTATTAAGAGACTGTCTTAAGACACACTTTTGTCATTAAGTCATTGCAGCCATTCTGATAACATATGTTGTTGGGGTACAATTTATACCAATAGCATTAAAACATGGCTATGCAGCAGCCATCTTTTTGTAGCTGTAATGTAACAAGACACCCAATAAAAGGGGCTTTTTCATTTTTAATTCTGCCTCCCTTCTACCTCATTATTGTTGCATCATTTTTGTAAGTAAAAATATAGTAGTAGTTGAGATTTTAGATATGAATGCCTATGACGTAACTTGCACACTGAAAGTGAGGGGTTTGTTCTCCTTAGAGTTAATTCAGTTTTCTTACAGGAATCCAGGTTATAATTGGTTGTATCTTGTCTTGTTTCAGGTATGGCAATTTAGATGGAGATCCAAAGGAGATATCGCCTGTTATTGACCAGTTCATTGAATGTGTTTGGCAGTTAATGGAACAGTTTCCTTGTGCCTTTGAATTCAATGAAAGATTCCTCATCCACATACAGCATCACATCTATTCTTGTCAGTTTGGGAATTTCCTGTGTAACAGCCAGAAGGAGAGAAGAGAGCTGAAGTATGAATATGTTTTCTTTATTAGCATATTTAGTAGTACTGGTGTATTGAGCAGACATCTCCAGTTTGCATGTATGTGTTTTGTAAGGCACATGGTACCTGTTGTCTTCTGGCAACACAGATTAATACCAAAAAAAGTTGATCCTCTGCAATGTAGCTCTGCTGGGAGCATAATCCATAGTGTGTGACTGGGATTAGTGAAAATTGACAAGAGCCTTATGCCTTCAGCCATGTGGGCCTGCCTTTACTGCAGCCCTGACAAAATACAAGGCAAGTTGGCTCTATAACTCCAGTATAAAATGACAGAAACTCTATTTAAGTTATCAGTTTAAGAGTTCCTGCTCCTCTGTGTTTTTACCTGTGTTTGGATCTCATGTCAGGACATTTTAGTCCTGCTCTCTTAGGTACTTCCTTATGAATGGCCTTTATTCTGGTAGCCCTCCCTAGGACCCAGTCAGCAGACTGTCCTTCTGCTCTCCAGCCCCAAAGCAATTATGAATTAATCTACCTGCCCTGAGGTCCCAACAAAGACAGCATCATCATTCCTAGCAGTGCTCATGTTTGTATCTTCTTCCCAGGGCCCTGGGTCCTCAATACATTATGATATCTATGGCTTTTTTTCAAGCAGCCTGATCATGTCAGCAGTAGCAATGAGAGGAAGGTGCTGGTTACTGCTGGCTGCTGTCATTTGGTCCCTTTCACTGCTCAAATGCAGAGCAGCCACAGTGCCACAGTCCCTTTAAAATCAAAACCTTCACAGATCACCACATCCCAAGACCTAACTGTGTAAGAAACTGCAGCTTAGTGGGATAGGAGTGCTTTCGAATGTGGGGATCCCATTGGTGAAGAGATCAGTCTGAAAGCTCACTTTATGGAAATGATCCTCTCCACCTCACAAAGGAACCAGTCTCTCCACCTACTCTCTCTAGTTGCTTCTCTTTATGGGAAATGGATCAGATTTTGCTTATAGTGACCAACAAGGGAATATGGGTCTCTGTTTCTCTATGCTTGTAACTCAAGTCTAATTCTGTTAAGGAAGCTGATTGTAAACTGGAAGTATGGAGGACAAGAATGCTGCATCTAAGCTTTAGCTATCCCTGAATTGTAATAAAGGCTTAAATATATTTTTATCTAATGTATTGTTTTTCAGAATCAAAGAACGAACATATTCATTGTGGGCTCACTTGTGGAAAAATCGTGCCGATTACCTGAATCCTTTATACAGGTCAGACCACAGCCAAACCCAAGGGACCTTGCACCTACAGATAGCTCCATGCAACTTCTTATACAAGTAGGTAGTATCACTTGCTGCTGGGAATTGTAGCATGGGTTAGTACAGAACAGAATGCCTTTGTATTGTATATAAGTATTTCTTGTTCTACAAGGCCGTTTATAGAGAGAAAATTTAGTCTCAGATGCAGTGTGTTTGTTCCTAGTGTGCTCATAGTCAGCCAACACCTCTGCACCATTCCACAACAGAGTATTAGTCAGAAAAGAAGCTTAAGATTAAAGCTATATTGATAGCTGTGTGTCCTAATTTCATGGTTACTCACTTCTTCCACTGAGAAATGCCTCTTTCAGTCCTGTTCTTGTCTGTTGTTTCTAAATTTACAGTTGCTTTAACTTCTTCCATTCCAAGATTTTGTGGTGCTAGTTTGGACCAATTGCTGTCAAAAGTAAAAAGGATCTTTTAAAGAAATCGTATGACTTCATTGCTAAAATAAGTATTTAGTAAAAAAACTCCCAGACTTTCCCTATGTTGTTGTATCAGGTAAAATGAAGTTAAGTTTTTCCTGATATTTTTCAAACTATCACAAAATGCCATCACTTTAGAAATATTACTATTGACATTCTGAATTAATTAACTGTGCCATTAGTCTTAAAAAACTTTAGGAGAACTCGAATAGAAATTCATTAAAACTGTCATTTAAGTAAAACTGATCAGTTTGTTTTCCAGTTGCAAGCAAAAGCACCTGTTAAAAATCAATAAAAATCCTAAATAACAGAAACTTAATTTTTTCATGTCTACTATACCAGGACAAATCCACTTTAAAACAATTTTAAAATAGTCATTAAGGATATTCTTTGGGATAGTGGGATTTATAAATGAAGTACTGATACAGTAGATCCTCCAATGGATCAGTAATCCTGTTGATTTTAATCAAATTACTTGAGTATGTAAAGATTTCCAAGCATGAGCTATCAGATTATAAACTTAAGGCAGAATGTGATTTAAATAGCATTGGGACATGAATAATAAGCCACTAAGCAGCATGCACGTGCTCCAAAAATATCTGTCAGCTACTTTTCCACACAGCTGCAGCTGACAGCAGGGCTCAGCTACTTAACCTGTCTGGTGAACTGGTTACACACTCAGGGCCTGCCTGTTGCCCTATTGTCAGCAAAGACAGGAGGAGCACCAGACTACTGCAGAATTTCAAAGTTGAGTTCATGGGAAGTTGAACAACAATTGAGAACTACAAATATGAAAAACTGTCTTTGCCATTGTCTATTTTATAGGTACCATTGCTCTAAAGCCCATAGTGTAGAACAAGAAAATAATACCAAAAAAAGCCTGTGAAATTTTGCATTCAGTGAACCTTTCTCAGTTCTGATCTAAACTACATTCACTTTTCTTTCTACTGAGTATCAGAATTAGTTTGAGATGCCTATGTCCAGATGCCTATGAGTTGCACCTTCAGGATGGAGGAAATGCAAATGAACCGTGAACCTTGCTAAACAGTCTATGAACTTATGTTCATAGAATGAACTTATGTTCATTCAATGATGAATAAGCATGGATAGATCATTTAGGAAAATATGTGTCTGGGGGGGAAAAAACCAGTGTGTTCATTTAAGTCTCATGAGGCAGCTTCACCAAATGGGAAAATTCATGACCTTTCCATCAATTCCAGGTTCTGGAGTGGTATGTACAACCGCTTTGAAAAGGGGCTGCATCCTCGACAGTCAGTTACTGATTATCTGATGGCAGTGAAGGAAGAAACTCAGCAGCTGGAAGAAGAGCTGGAAGCCTTACAAGAGGTAATAACCAGCTGAGCTTGCTACCCCAGACTTGGTAACTGATGGTAAATGAAACCCAGCTCCACATGCTGCAGAGTCCCCTACACATGACATCCTTTTCTGGAAGGAGGATGTTCAGCCATCATCTTTGTTCTCAGATAAATTATTGTCAATGTTTTGCATTTAAGACACAAAAGTGGACTTTTTTGCTTTAAGGATCAAATTTTACCTGTGTTGGTGCAAAAGCACTACTGAAAGTAAGTTTAATCCTTCTGTAACTCAGAGGGAATTGTAGCTCAGAAGAATGCTGTAATTCAGCATTGGTTTGTGACAAATTGTGTACTTCTCATACTCCATAAATGCAAATAGTTTTAAAGGGTGAGTTGGGCTCTGAAAGTTTTTTTAAAAAGAAAAAGAGCTAGGGCATGTAAGAGGATTTCTGGGCCCTAAGTATGTCCCTGTTTCCTTTATTTCAGAGATTGGCAAATCTTCAGAAATCACAATCAGGTAATAATATAGTCAAGAGTAAGCAACAAGACCGAAGCAAACAGTTTGGACTGTATACTTCCAACAACAGCTTAGCTAACACTCCCCAGGAGTATAGCAATGATCTGAAATCATTCCCATCCCGGAGCCCTTCTCAAGGGGATGAAGATTCTGCCCTGATTTTGACACAGGACAACCTGAAAAGCTCTGATCCTGACCTCTCAGCCAACAGTGATCAGGAGTCTGGTGTGGAGGACTTAAGCTGTAGGTCCCCAAGTGGGGGTGGCTGCTTGCCTAGTGAAGACAGTGGCAAAGACTCTGATGAGGCTGTATTTCTGGCAGGCTGAAATACCTTAATGGCAGCAAGGATCCAGATGATGTAAAGTTTTACACAGTCTGGAATGACATCTTTTCACCAGATGAAGAATGGAAGTGGTCTGTGGCCTAAAGAAATAATCCAAAGAAAGGGAACTGTGCAATTGTGTAAGTAAAGATCTAAGCAGAACAAGTTATTACTAATTTTAAGACATAACACTAGAGAAAGGTAATATCTGCTGTTACATTTCATTAAGCCAATATGGTGGTCGTTTTACCAACGTTGTACATAATTATTCTTTGCTTTGTACATTTCCATAATTATTTATTGGACAGGATAATAGTTCTTTTCCTAAGATGCAAAATTCCAACATATTCCCTTACACAAGGCTGAAAAGATGTGTTACTGTTAGCCTCACTGGTGAAGCAGTCAAAACTGATTTTTGTAGAGCTCATTTGCCTTCAGACATATTATGTATACTCTTCGCTCTTTTCTTCACAAGAGGTTCGAACCATTATTTTGCATATTCTACTAAAATCCTTTACAGCAAAGTAAAACTAACAAATGGACACCGTGGCTTAGGGGAAAAATGAAGCTTTGATCTTGGAAAAAAACAAAACATTAATAAGCAGTTGCTGCTGCTGCATCTGAATGCATCCCATTTCTACTCAATTCTCAACTAGTGTTGAAAGTTCAGTAGTTTCTGTGACCAAAACTTCAAGGAATATAACAATGCTCACACATCCTTTGTGCTAAAACACCCCTTGTAACAAAATGTACATGAGGCAGTTTACTCTTGCCTCTTTGTTTTGTCAACAAGTTTGTTTTTGTCTTACCCTTGTTCCAAACCACCTACACAAGATATAAAAGTAAAATTTTAAAGGTGATAAAATCCCCAATGCTTCCATCTATTTTCCTACTTGAAAATGTTTTATTTGAGTGGGAGTGAGGTACATACACAGTGTAGAGAATAGGGAATATCAAATAACTTACAGAAATTGCTCACAAAAACATCACTCTGAATTAGTAAGTAAATGAAAGCTATGCCCATAAAGGTATTGTTATAGACAATATTTCTTCCAAATTTTGTTCTTCAAAATAAACTAACCATAACCAACTGGTGTTTTTTATCCTCACAAAAAATTTCCCTCTTAGTATTTGCCAACCTGAACAGAGCATGGCAATACTAATTTAAGAAAAGGACTGATTCACAATTCACCAGGAAGTTTAATCTCATTTAAGAATTCTGATATTTTTAAGAATAGGAGTGATAGTTTTCATAATCAGCAGTTCAGAAGTAAACCAACAAAAAATGTTCAAAATTTGGAATGTCTTGAAACTTTCTAAAAAGGTGTCCAGCCACATTAGGCAGCAAATTTTTCAAGTTGTTGTTGGGTTTTTGTTTATTTGGGTTTTTTTTGTTTATTTGGTTTGGTTTTGTTTGTTTGTTTTGTTTTTGTTTGTTTGTTTTTTAGATTTTTATTTAAAGCCAGCAGTTAAAAATGAAATTAATATGGCTGCTTTTACCTGCTTGGAGACAGTGCAGAATTGAACTCTAGTAGAGCAAAGTGGTAGTAATGTAAGTTTACTTTGATTGCATTTCACACTACTTCAAGTACAGACCTACAGAAAGAACTGTATTATAAAAATATACCTCAATTTAGCATCATTAGATTTTCTGCTTTTCTGGAATGGCTTTTCATTCTGTTCTGTAAACATGCTATTAAAAGTGACTAGGTAAACTTCAGTATTATTACTATCCTCTGAAGAGAGCTGCTGTCTCTGAACAAATAATTCTTAACAACAAGGCTTATCTTAATGTTATATTGCAAAGGCCAGATTCTCAATTTGATAAATTGATATAGCTCAATTCAAATAAAAACAACTATAAATTATATTCTGTTGAGAATCTAGCCTCCTGGTTTTTAATTTTTATGAATTTTTAATAAATGAAAGCCCTGATTTTAACTGCACTTTTAAAAGTGTTTCGTATTTTGAACATAGCCTGTAATCTTTATGGCATTAAAAGAAACTTTGAATGGATTTTCTCAAACTAAAGAAACATGCTGCAAAGTCAGCAATGAAAACAAAACACACAAATATTCTGCCAAAAAGTCAGTTTGAAAATGGGCATTGTTATTGTAAAACTTTAAAATGTAAAATTGTATATGATGATATTGTGTTTGACTAGACACGTCTAGAAATAAATGCAGAAGAGCAAGACATGCAAATTCAAAGCACGGTCTTTGTGTTGCTTATGCAACTCCTTGTAACTGGCTTTACAACTAAAATATTAACACACTAACGTTTTCTTTACTAAGCCTTCACTTAGCAGCCTTCTGTGGTGTGTCTTTTAGTCCTTGGAATTTTGCATTAATTACTACTGCTTTCATTGTACTGTATGTATTTGTGGCATTATCAGGCTAATGAGAAACACCTTCAAATAAACACTCAGGTGTTATGAAATGTTATTTCATACCAGTGAATGAAACAAAGGATTGCTTTCCTGATTTTTGTAATAGAGTTCTTCATTTACTCAAGAGTCACTTTGTCACTGAGATCAAGGGATTCTTTTATCTTCCCTGCTCCTATACTTGAATCCAGTAGTTGCAGTTGGGGAGGAATCTACAACTGATAACTAAAAAAACTGAGACTCTCATCAATTGTGTTAATTATATGGAAGCACGTTATACCCCTGTATTTCTTTTCTTTTAGGAAAAAAAAAAAGGATGAGAAGACTTCTCTATTAACTTTTTAAATTGTTTTCTTGCAGCCTTTTTGCAAACTTGGCCCACTGCAATAACTGTAATTTGAAATAGGACACAGATGAATGTAACTAAACTACTGAAAGGCCTTACTAGCTTCAGGCTGCTGTTTAGTATCAAAATGTGCCTCTAAGGGACACTGAAGGCAATAGGATCAAACAGCTGAAACCTTCTTAACAGAAGATTACCATCTGAAGCACAGAAGGAAAACTGTTTGCCAGCTGCTTTTATTGGTAACTATACAAGAAACAAATGTGGTACACTGGTAATGGTTTCTAAATAGCTGAGAAATAAAATTAATTAGTTGGAGGGCACAACAACACAGTATTATTACAAAAAAAAAGGAGAAACAGAAAGTAAAAGGAGGAAGGCAGGGAAGGAAAGCTCTTTGTAAAAATCAGCAAGTAAGGCAGCGAGCCACATTCTTTGAAGATTGAGGCAAGCCAGGGAACGGGTTCACAGCATGAAAAGTATTTAATGACACAAACCAAAAATTAAACTGCAGCAATGAAGTGGAGATAGCTTTTGCAATGAAGGTAAGAATGCCATCAATATTGACCAGCTAACTTAATGCTTTTATGTGGACACTGCCCTGACCTGCATGCAAGAGCTCTCAAGT
This sequence comes from Toxostoma redivivum, assembly GCA_013397375.1. NCBI lineage: Eukaryota > Metazoa > Chordata > Aves > Passeriformes > Mimidae > Toxostoma > Toxostoma redivivum. Next base: position 79,955 of record VXBI01010167.1, on the reverse strand, counting down.
AGATCACAAACACAGCCAAGGCCAGGGGCTGCTTCTGGGTGCAGGCTGAAGGCTGAGTGCAGCTTTTAGGTTGGCTGGTCACCCTTACACTGTCGTGCAGAGATAGTGACTGAAAAATCCCCTAAGGACAGGTAAGTTGCTGACAATTCATTTGGGAAGGGAAGAACATGTACTGGGTGAGTCTGAAGTAGGTCAACTTAGAACAGTACTAAGACACATGAAAAATATGCCAAAGATCTAGAGCCAAGCGTACAGCAAACCCTGCATTCAGAGAAGTGCCAGAGTGTGGTGATAAGAAGATAAAATAAACGTTTAAATTTACTTATATTATTTAAATTTCCAGTAAAGCACCTGAAACCAGCAAATCATGTTAAATGTTAAAATGTATTAGTCTTTTAATATAAATCAACCTGTAAAGAAGCTAATGAAATCTTATAGGTCCACCACAAATACGACTGAATTCAGGCAAGGACTAATTCTGTTGCTAAGGTTATTCAGATGAATTTATTTCCTTTTGGAAGACTAAAGAACACAGTTCTTTATGTTGAGGTATTCTCTTATTATTGAAACATAGGCTCTCTTTATAGCTTATTACTGCATAGAAATGTGATGTCAACAGGTATCTGACCAAAGCAAGGCATTCTCAAAAGCCAGGTATGCAATGCAGGTTTTTAAAGCCCATTTTAGTGAAGTTAGCTCCAAGAACTGCTGCTGTTGAAATAGTTGAACCACTGCATGTGAAGATAAAAAGTTTGTCCTTGAGTATTGTACTGCATCCACTTCCAACACAATTCTATATCCACTCAAAAAGTCCTGCAATGCCCAACTGTATCTGTAAGTTAAACAACTACAAGATATATTAAAATCCTAAAGCCTTTATTTGTAAATTTAACACATTACAGTATTTAATGTTCAGAATAATTAAGGCTGTGATACTTGACTTTGTTGCCAGTTTTAACTGAGTTTTACCTGAAGGTCTCTTAAATCTCTGTTTTATAAAAATTTATTCTAATATTTGAAGGGAGTAGTTAGAACTTGAACACGTATAAAACTGTGAGATTTCTAACTTCCACATTTGGCCCAGGTCCTAAGTGGCAAAGCTGCCAGAGTATGTAAAGAGCAAACAGAATTATAGTACATACTGCTTAGAACTGACTTTATCATAATCTCTCATTTGCAGTGGTGGCTGACATAGTGCCTCCTCAGTAAATTCACAGATTACACAAAGCCAGGAGGAGCAGCCAATACCCCAGAGAGCTGTGCAGCCCTTCAGAAGGATCTCGATGGAGTTGGGGATGGGCAGAGAGGAACCTTCTGAAATTCAACAAAGGCAAATGCAGGGCCCTGTACCTGGGGAGGAATAGTATTGGGCTCCTCAGAACAAGGAAAACATGGAGCTCCTGGAGTGGGTCCAGCAGAGGTTAACAAAGATGAGTGGAATACTTCATTTATGAGAATAGGCTGAGGGAGCTGGGGCCTATTTAGACTGGTGAAAACTGAGAGGGTACCCCATCAATGTCTGTAAATATCTGAAGGAAGAGTGTCAAGAGGATGGAGGCAGGCTTTTCTTGGTGGTGCTGAACAGTATCACAAGAGGCAAATGGCAGAAACTGATGCTCAGGAAGTTCCAGCCGATTATGAGGAAGCTCTTTACTGTGTGGGTGATTGAGCACTGGAACAGCTGCCCAGAGAAGCCATGGAGTCTCCCACACTGGAAATATTCAAGAATCATCTGGACACAATCCTGTCCTATGTGGTCTAGGATCACCCTGCTTGAGCAAGGAGGTTTGACCAAATGACCCAGTGTAGACCTTTCCAACCTGACCCATTCTGTGATTTAGCAGTAAAACCAGGTATTAAAATTAGGCAAACTCCAGACTCAATTAGCAATTACAACACAGAATGTACACTCCCCCCCACAAACTACTGAAACATCACAGCTGAGCCATCTCCTTACTCTTGTGTATCTTGTTCATTGAGTTGACTTTCCCACTGGGAGAACACCTGAGCATGACATTGTGCAAGGCTTCCAAGTAACAAGTTATTGTACATAGCCCGTTATTCCAGACTGCTTAAAAGTTCACTTGACATATTTCAAAAATCTTTAGAATATGCATATAAAAGCAGCTGCCATTTTCTTATGCTTGATGGGAAACGGGATTTACACCTACACTCCATATTTAACAGTAAGCTACCAGCATGCTAGAAGAAAAAACCCTAGCTCTGATAGTGTTATCAGTGTTCTACTTAGTCTTCTGGTGAAAGTAGACCAGGGAAGGCAAAACCAGTGTAGGACTAAAAGAGAAGAAAAACAAAACAACAAAATGAACCCCTCAAAATCCACCCCAACCAGCACCAGGCTAGACATTCTTGGATGTAACAGCATTCCTGCAGCTAATCCGGTATACATCATCATTGAAGACAGATACTTCTGTGCTTCTTTTCTAGAAGATGGGTTTGTGACTGCAGAAGGGACTAAAAATAAGGGAAAAAATACAAATAGTAACAACGATATCAGAAAATAGAAAGAGAGAAAGAACTTTCAAATCCCTGAATAACTAACATTGATCTTGCATTGAACAGTGACATTTTCTAGTAGATTCTACTCGACTACCATCAGAAAGACTCCATGGAAGAGTTCCCAATTTGAAAATCTGCTCACAAAAGTAACATAAGAAGAAAAGCTGAAGCGTTCAGAACTTGTACTAGCAAATGCCCTGAAGGTGACCCAGCTGAAGTATTCAGTGACAGCAGAGCACCATAATACCTGTCAGATGAGAACAGAAGCCTGTCCTCCCATGTGTTATAAAACATATAAAGAAGATACTAGCCCAATAGCAAGAACACCGAATGTCTGGTCATCCATGCCTTCCTCTGTTCACAAAAAACAAAAAACCAGCTCTGTACAGAATTGTGTGTAGTCTTGAGTGTTAACTAGATCCTCAGAAAGAGATCAGAAACAACAACTCAGCACAAAAATAGGTGGCATTTTGCCAAGAAGGTAACAGTGATGACTTACATCTAACTCTTCTCCAGAGCTGTAGAAATCACACTACTCATAGACACATCCTCACACTTGGATGCTTACACAATCTAAGGCTTTAGTTAGCACATTAGCAGGAGTGCTATGTCAATATACAAGCGGCACATTTTTTGGAATAAGGTTCTCTAAAATTTTTGCTTAACCACTCCACTTATAAAGTGTTGATTTTTTTTCATACACCTAAGTATCTTTGATTTGGACCGCAGATTTATTTTCTTGGAACACCCAATCTCAGAATTTGGATCAGCTTTAAAATAAATCCTATAAAATACCAGTGAATAGTTTACTCACCCTGAAAAGCAACAGCTTAGGACAACCACACAACTGAAACAAATGGCAGGCTGAGATTGAAGACCCACTAGCTTGTGGAACTGACTTCTTGCACTTATGTGATTTTCCTTACTCAATTCTTCTTCATTCAGAAGAAATATCACATTTTGCTGGAAGACTATCAAGTTTAGGACTGAAGATCAGTGATATGGAAAACCACATGCTTGGACTGTAGTCTGAGACTTGAACCTGCCATGTTCTGTGATCCTATCTAGGTAACACACAGGTGGAGTCTTAGCTAAGAGGTTTATCTTCAGACTGCTTCCTGACAAGAATAAGTAGGATTTTTGGTATATTACTTAATCAGCACTTCATTCTATTTAACTCTCAAAACTGTTCAATTCCTTCTCCTCCTCCTCCTTCCTCCTTGACTGTCTCCATGAAAACCTAATGCATTGAGAAGGTTAAGAAAAAGAACGTGTATTCTCGCAATATCAAGAGAGAAAACACATGCATTTAGGGGCTGTATTTTTCTCCTACAGAACACTGCATTTGGTCCTATCCATTCTCAACAGATATACCCCCATCCCAAGACTGTCAGCTTACTAAAGGCAAGATGCATTGATTAAAGCGCAGAATTAAGTTTCACTTCCAAATCTGATCACTTGCCTTACCATATGACACTATGCAATTCCAACCGAAATAGTTTCTTTGTTTCTTAAAATTAGGAAAAGTTCCAAATAACTTCAGAACTAGTTTTTGTAGAGTGTTCCAGAGTTCCTCATGATGAACATATTTATATTGCATAAAACAGAAACAGGAAGGTGACCTGATTATTACTCCTTTATGAACAAAAAAAAAATAAAAGAAAATGAAATTGTTAGATGAAAATTGTGTTTAATTAGTGGTAGGTACCAAGCCACTCTTGAAATCAGTGCATCAGTGCTACTAAGCAACATATCAAATCTATGCAGATATCATTTATTCTATTTTGATTCCAATATAATTTGTTCCAACACATCCTTTGCTTAATCCCCAGTCTACTTATCCAAAACACAGTAGAAGCTATACTTAGTTTTCTATTATTACTTAGAAGTAAAAAAACTTGTTCTTTAGTATTTTGGCTTCAAGAAAAGACAGGTTGTGAATCCACTGGCAATCTCCATTAAAGACTTTTTTAGTTTGCAAAGTCCTATCAACACTTAAAGTCTTCCACAGATTAAGCCAAATCTATGGTTAAAGTTCAAAATACAAAAGATATGAATTATGTTTTTATAAAAATGTAAAAAGCTAGTCAAAATTACATGTTTAGATATTTAATCTCTGAATAATGGAGAATAGCAGCAGGGAACTTAAGTATTATAACTATCAACAATAAATACAAGAAATTAATGCAAAGATTGCAATAGAAGGATTCTTGAGTACAATGAGAATATAAAGAGACATTCTAATTTGTACAAAAACCATCCCAACTCTGTATACAATCTCTTCTATAAATACAACCAGATAAGATGAAATGCTTATTTGCAAATAATAGTTATTAAAAAGTGTGCTTTATTGGGTTTTTCATTCGTTCTCTTGGCAGGTGTAGTTTGCAGGAAGTCTGTAAAGACAAATTTCCATAATTAGACATTTCAATTACTCCAGGAGTTATATTTTAAATATAAGTAACAATAGATGCAGAACACACTTGATTTCCACAGAAAGTGTTATTAGAACACTAAACACTGTAACAAATCAATTTGCAGTTACCAGGTGTGTAACAATAAGGTAAATTGTTTAATAAACGAAGTTTACCTATAGCGGAGCATGAAATTGGCTGTGCATTGCTATTGCCTGTTGAAGTTTTTCCTCTTTGGCTCGTCTGCAGTGGCAGAGCTATGAAACAAGACATACAAGACTAAATTCTCAATACAGTTTTGTTACAATGCATACTGCAGTTTCTCTTTAATGATTTAGCAATTTTACAGGCTCTCTTTAAAGAAAGAAAACCCGCCTGGCCTACCTCCCTACCAAGCTTCGGACTGAACAACAGTCTATATCAGTAACATTATTCTATCCAAAATTGCTTATAAGAGGATTGTTTCCAATGTTACAAAACACATTTATTGGGCATTTTTAAAGAAAGGTACACTACTTAGTAAGTTAGTTTTGTTGCAGCATGTGCAAAAATAGTGGTTTTTGAACCTCGGTTACTTATCTGATGATAGCCATCAACAGAATTTGTTTAAGAAATTTAATAAATTAAACATTAAGGTTGTTTAATGCACTATGTCAGTTTATGTCAGCCTTCCAAATTTGAAATTTACCACGTGGATATCTTCCCCTATATCTATACACAATACAGAAGAAATTGGCACAAAAATATCTGCAACAACACAAAAATAGGGTCTAATGCAGGAGACCTATACAGTCCCATCTTAAAAGTATGTGTCTTTGGAATGTAGATTATAGTCTAAATAGACTGAAGCCATTTAAGGATTTTTTTCTCTTCTGTCAAAGCACATTAGAGCACTGCTCTGTATCACAGGACTGCTCAAACTCTAAAAGCAAAAGTCCTAAATTTGTTCCCTATGTGTTGTACATGTCTTGGATTAGAACTATTTGTCTGTTACATACCGTTCTCTTTTCCATGAAACTACTAAGAAAGTCATCTATCTCTGTTTTGCCTTCCAAGAAGTCTTCTGCAATAGTGTCAGACTCCTCTTCAGCTTCATGAGCAGCTACTTTCAGTCTGGCCTGCAGAGCACTTGGACTGCAACTCTAAGAAAATAAAAAGTCCAACGTAATATTAATGTGTCCATTAAAGCTTCCAAGAAGATAGATTACTATATAAATATGGAATATGTGGATAGAGTACTATTACTACATAAAAGCCTAAGTAAGCAGATGAAGTTCCATCTCCAAGTTACAGCCCAGCTTGTTAAACTAGAAAAGATTCAATATGAGAAAAGTGTTGCTAGTTTAGGTTGTTCACACAAACGAATGAAGTTTTCCCACTTTTACCCTACACTGCAGAAAGCATCCAGCCTGGAAATCTGACAAGTTCTCAAGTGCATGATTTCTGAGTAGAACTAACATTTCAAGTGTCTTCAATAAATAGGGCTTACTTTTGAAAATCAGTTGTGAACCTGGAAAGTGTAAAAAGATAAAAAAGCACTTACTGTTCAGCTTTTAAATTCCCTTGAAATGACTGTGGAGAAGAAGACAGGAAAGCAAAAAGCACCTACTCAAGAACTAGATGGGCTGCTAATCTAAATCAGCATACTCGTTTTTCTGTTCTTAAAAACCTCAAACCTTACTTCTGTTTATTGCATACAATTTCATTATTTTTTTTTTCAAATATGTCTGGGCAGTTAATCAGGACATGATTCACATCCAGTAGGAGTCTGTATAGAGCCAGAACTGCAAAATTAAGATATTTATAGATTTTAGATGCTTGGCCTAAACTTCATCTACCCTATGAAAAATCTTTTACTTATGTACTTTAAAACCTTAATGTAACCAAAAATTTCCTGTTAAATTGATCTTGTAAAAAATACAGAGAGTTTGCTCTAATAAAAGATGACTAAAGTTCACACACAATACAAGGAAAACTACTCATCTGGAAGGAAAGAGCAGGAGATACTATATAGCACACAGCAAACATCAATACATGAAGGTATAGCATATATGGGAAAAAACCAGAAAATTCAGCTGCTGCTCCTTAACTCTCAGCCTCCTATCCATCATTAAACTGAATCAGCAAATCTAACTTAGAAAAAACAAAAGGGACTACAGCAATGGGATATTATGTCCTGTTCTTAAGTGGTTTCTTGAAAAAATAGGTTTATTATCCATGTCCACTACATCTGCCCACTTTAAAGTCAAAGGAGGCATTAGGAGTCAGACTATTCTGATTTTGAAGTGAGGAAACTTCTAACACATTTAGACCACCTATGAAATCATTCGGTTTGCCATCATGTAACTTTTTGATTTGTTGTTTTTTGTTTGTTTTTGTTTGTGTGTTATTTTGTATTTTGTTATTTTGGGGACATTCTGAAATTCAGGTGCTATGCATGCAAATTTGATGGACTGCTGCATTCTCAGGTAACAAATTTTGCAAATTATGAAGATTTTGGTGCAGAAAGTGGTTTATTAGAAGTTACATCTTCTAGTGAATACCTTGGTAAACATACCAAGAAATTATTCTCCTTTTTCATTACTTTCTGAAGTAATAACCTTACCCTATTTGCACTGCAGGATGTGCAAGGGTTGACAGGACATACAACATATTGCCTGAAGTAAGCATGCCCAGTGAATTGCAGATGTTAAGTTCCTGAAGTTATTGAGGACTTTCATCTGGTACAGTTTTCCAAACTCATTATGTTAAGTGAGTACCATTAATTGAACAAGCCTTCTTTAAAAATTATTCTATTCTTAAAACTGGTTTGGACCAGGATTGTAATAAACAGCTTTAGATATACATAATTCTTTTCTTCAATTTTGCTTCTATTGTAGCAGTAAAAAACAAAAACCCAACCAAAAAACCCATTATTTTGCTTTTAACTTTTTGGTTATCATCCCATTTTTTCCATACTTGATGAAATACTTAATCTACTTCATATTAAATGAGAGTTTAACCATAACAATACTCTTAATAGTTAAAGATACAAATCAATACTTCAGATTTATTGAAGTATTCTTAAAGGTTGACACGTAGAAATTATACCTCACTAAGTTCATGCTGTCTTTGCATCTTTTTTTCAAAGGCTGCTTTCATTTGCGTGAGTTGCTCATACTGGAAGGAAGAAAAAAAAGCAACATTATCACCTTGAAAAAACCCCAGATATTACCACTAATATTTCTGAAGATTATTGTTCACTTACTTTATCCAATACTGTCTGTCTTTTTGCCTCAAGACTAGGCTCCAGCAACAAGTTTTTTTCTGGAAAATAAAATCACCATTACTACTATTTTTTAAAGGATTTAGTTCACAGAACACAGCCACAAGTTAACATTTTGACAGCTTACTTGCCAGCTCTTCAATGCTTTTCACTAACTCATCTCTATCAGTAATGACTTGCTTCAGCTGAGGGAGAGTCACAAACTGTTCCAGTAACACCTCCTCTTGCTCATTCATACTGGTCAGCTGTGATATACTGTATTCAAAGAGAAAGAAAGTTTAAATCTGAAAACATTTAAATCTAAAAACACCACATGTAAAATAATTAATTTCTACCACAATTTGTGGCATTTTTTGGGACTTTACAAATACATGACACTTGACCACAACTTATTTTTTGCCTTTCTCCTGCATTGTAGGCTCTACTATATGCAGCAGTGAATTTAAAAAGCAGCATGTTAAAAAATATCTCCTATTTCAAGCCTTACTTCCCATAATGCTACTACAGTGGGTTGACTGTTTCAAGCTACCAGATGTCCACTCAGTTGCTTTCTCAGTCCCCCTCAACAGGCTATGGGGGAAAATCTCAGGGGTTGAGATAAAAACAGTGAAGTCACTTACCAATTACAATCACACACAAAACACACTCAGAAAAATTTAACTGAATTTATTGCCAATTCAGTAAAATGGTAAGCAAGAAAGGCAAAAACTAAAACACTTTGCTCCATTTTTCCTCAGGCTCAACTTCATTCCCAACACTACCTCTGCCTCCTGCTCCTTGGGGCAAGGGGGAATTGCAAGTGTAGCAGTCAGTCCCTAACAGTTCATCTCTGCTTCTCCTTCCTTCTCACAATTCACCCCTGGTCCACACATAGACTGCAATCAGTTCCTGGCAGGAGAGACTATTCCAGTCTGGGTAATACATGGCTGCAGTTTTCTTCAGGGCATATCTGCCTGCTCCAATATGGGGTCCTTCCTGGACAGCAGTGTGGATAACTGTTCCAGCATAGTCCTCTCACAGCTACAGGGTACATTTTTAAAACACCTGTAATACTGTGGTCTTTTCCAAAACTTCTATGGGTTGTGGAAAAGTAACTGCTCTGGCACTTGGAGCACCTCCTTCTCCCCCTTCTTCTCTGACCTTGGTGCTTTGCAGGATTATCATACTTTTCCCTTCCTCCCCTCAATCCTCACTGCCTCTGCTCTTTCTAAAATGTTTTCAGAGGCAGTGCCTGCTTCACAAATGGCCTCAGTGATACTGCAGTGGGTTTGCTGCCACACCAGCTGTGCCTAGCACAGGGACAGCTCCTGATCCTTTCTCAGAAAGGCCACTCAAAAAGCCTCCATTACTAAAACCTTGCCACCTATAGAGAACAGAACTATTCAGACCAGCTGCAATATCACTGTCATTCCATTCAACTATCAAGAAAAGAATCATGGAATTTTAATCCAGTCTTCTTGAAAGGACCAGGCTTTAGAATGCTTTGTTTAAACAAATTACATGTCCCTGCAAAAAAATCTTAATTTGCTGTTATGTAATGCCAGAACTTAAAAGCTAAGTCATCTAAACTAAACATGCTCTTTGGAAAGTGTCAAAGGAAAAGAAAAAGCCACCTCAGTTGAAAGGACAGAACTTTCAACTGCTTAACTACAACACCACTAGAAAGATGTGAGAACTGAAGTTTAGAGTGAATTTGTAACCTATTCTATCCCACATAACTGATCTAGGAAGCTGTCTCATTAGATATGAGCAAGCTGCTGGGATAATAACTAATACAGTTTGTTTGAATAATGACAAGGTGATGAAAATATTTGTGTAGTATGTATATAAAGTATTTGGATGTAGCAGTGATTTGCACTGGGACAGCTGGCACATTCACCGCCTGGATTTGTCTAACCCAGCCTCCCCTGAACATTCAGAGCTGCTCACAAAACAGTTCACCATTTACCTTGCACTACAGTCCTTTGGAGTTTAAGAGAATGTAATTTGTGAACCAGCCTCAAGCTATCCTATTTCCTCCTTCAAAAGTTATACTTATTGAATTACTAGAAATTAGGTTTCCTGGCAAGGCCTCAGGAAACAGCAGAACACTGATAGTTAGAAAAAGTAGAAATAAATACTCCTTTTCCTGATGTTGAATCAAGTACTGTTCCTGCCGACAAAACCCTGAAGAAGCAGTGCATTTGAATACAAAGCAGGGCTATTTGCTGACTCCAATACTTTGGAACTTAGTAGTTCTCTTAATTATAATTTCTACAAAACCCTTTCAGTGACGTGTACAGACTTCTGACAAAAAATCAGATACTGGTCAGCAGTAACTGCCTTTTAGTAACTATGGAAAGTTCAGCTACCTTCTGAAAATTTACCTTAGTTCTGAGAGTTCTGGAAAGGTATCAGGAACATCAGGCATCTTGTATGTAAATCCATTCTGGCCAACCTGAATCAAAGTTTAGAAATGCTTAGTAGATTTTTGAAATGCAATTTCTTGATATTTAACCTGATTAATCAAAAACCAAAGATGAATATTTTCCAGCAACAAGAAAAGCAGGAAAAGTAGTAAGAAGCAGTAGCAGTAGTCGCTGAACAGAAAACAGCTCAACCAATGCAACAAAATGCTTGAAGATGTTTGAGGTGACATGTCATAAAAGATGAGTCAGTTTTGGAGGAAAATAATTCTGTTTTGCCATGTCCTTCATTTGAAAACAGTTGGATGACTGAGGAAACACACAGGAATAGTAAAACTCAGGGAAGTGAGAACAGAGAAGGAGATTGCCATTTTGATCTCTTTCATGTGGTTTTTAAAGTTATAATCCCTCAGGAAAGAAAAGTTTTAGACAAGGAAAGAACAGTTGTCTCCACAGAATGTAGAAAATTTAAATTCTACAAAGCCAGAAAAGTGCCTCCCAAGCATAAGAAAACTTGTTTCTAGACACAACTTGATTAAAGACTAAACATTTAGATACAAAGTTTTATTAAAAATAAAATTCCTCTCAGAGTTCATCAGCAATAGGGAGCTTGAATATAAACATAGGAGATAAAATGCTACATATAAAGACTTGGGACTGCACACTGTCCTCACCTAATAGGCTCTGAGCAGGAAAGAAAGCAAAAAACATTTTCTGTGGTTGGAGATACAGCTACAGCTGCACTATGGGGGAGTGCAGCTCCAAAACAAAACCCCCTATAATCAAAGATCCTTATCATAACACTAGTTTCACTGAAACTCAGACAAACTTGTTGCTCCGATTTAAAGTTCTAAAAAATTCTCATCAAAGCCAGAATGACAGTTTTGTTTCCGCAGCACCAGCAACACAATGAAGTGCACTTGCTCAAGAGCTTCCTTGAGTTTTACAGCAACGCCCCGTGTTCCCTTAAGGGAACTTATACCCAGTGTCTGACAGCTTAAGTGGCAAAACTCAGCACACCAACCTGAAGCACTGCTTCTGCTGTCGGAACAGGCAGTGGCAGATCAGCAATCAAGCCATAGGAGGGAGCAGCAGGCTTGTCTGTAGTGTAGCTTGAAGAAACTGATTCAGAAACGGGCATGGTTGCTATTGTTCTGCTTGTTTCTTGAGGTGGATATGGAGGGAGAAATGGAAACCCCTGAGGAGCAAAAGGAGTCATTCCAGCTGGTTTGTTGAAAAGGCTAAAAACAAACAAAACCACAACCATGAGCAACCAACTGCTTACAGCACATTTCTTATCATTTGAATTATAATTACTAGACCACATATAAGACATAAGAATGAATTTTCAAGTGGCCATAAACTTTGTATTTTCTGTTCTGTTACTTCCAAAGTCTGTCTAACACTGCAATGTGGTATAGAACTCCAGTAATCTACATTCTTGTAGAACAGCCAAATACACACTTACGCTGTTAATTATGAGAAAACTACTTCTCAAAAATTTATGACAGCATAATTTTAAATTGTTTCCATCCTAAAGTTGTGAGAAAAGCATCTGTATCATACATTAGTTCTTATTTATGGTATAGTATTTAATAGCTTGGACAACAGACACGTAATTACTTCTAAATAACATGGTTTTTTTTTTTAAATTAACAGCTACAGCCACATGTAAACTTAGTATCACTGTCAGCCATGAGAACCACAGTTGTACTGATACAACTTGAATTAAATACAATTCTTTAAGTCACACAATTTCTGCTGTACATGGTGCAACAGAAACTGCCCTAAACCTGGGAGATTATGAACAGAATATGAAAAAACACAACTGCCCAGATCATGAGCTACAGCAAATTCCAGACTTCATCTGATAATGTAAAAATTTATTTTTCAAGAAAACAGATATAAAGTTACATCAGGCATGTTGATACAGTAACTCAATAAAATCTAGTGTCTCTTCTCAAAACAATCAGGTCAGCAAGCATACACATGAAATTGTACAAGGACAGGGAATCTAATTCTTCCAATTTATCTATTACATTACTCCTGTCCCTGCCTTCCTTATAATTGGTTTAGGCTCTTTTAAAAAAATTAATAGACATAGTTCCATTTATTATGTTTAGATAACTTACTATGGAAATGATGTTGAGCTAGAAGCTAGAACCGGAGGATTCTTCCAAAACTCATCCAGTAAACTCTGAACAATTTTTCCAAGATCTGAATGCATTGTAAACTGCAAAAACACAAAACAAAACCCCATGAAGAAGAAAAATTATGTCTAGAATCCAAGAGTTTCAAAATGTGCTGAGCTTGATTGTTTATTATATCCACTTGACAGTGCTGAAAAGCTATTTCAGACATAGCAGCTAATCCAAACTGTGCATACACAAGCTTCAAAAAAAATGAAAAAGCCACCAAAAATTGAACAAAAAGTCTGTTGTATATTCCATTGTCAGTGGAGAGTCAATGAAGTACCACATTTCTATTGAACAACCAAAAACCTCCACTTTAATTACCAAGTTACATTTGTGCAAACTCCAGAAGAGGAAAAAAATTAAAATATCTGAGGACAAAGGCATTTAACTGCATTCTAAAAGAGTCAGAACCTCCATCCACTCCAAAAAAAATACGACAACCTTGTTGACAAAAAGACCAACATATTAAAATCCCGAATATTCGACCTAAAACCTTGATGCCATTCTAATAAGATTAGGCTAGAAAGAACTATATTACAAAACTGTCTTAAAACATCCCTCTCCTTTATTTGGAATACACTGGAATGTAGTCGGAAGAACTGTGCAATTAGTAATAACCAAAAAAAGTGACAGTAATTTTCTAAGCCTTCATAACTTAAAATCGTTTTAGATACATGGAATACTCAAGTCAGTAATTGTATCAGCAAAAGAATAACTAGAAGTATACTGAACACTTCTGAATTTCTGTTTTCAGGTCCCTAAAATACAGTTTGAAAGAGGTTAGGATCTATACTAATCTTTTTTAACAGGAGTATTAAAAATAATCTAGTGTGACATATGTTAAAACTGCTATGTACAGTAGAGCTGAGTGAAGCTACAAATTATACATACATTATTTATTAATGGACCAGTCACGTATACTCCCTGCTTGTCCATTAAATGATGTCTCACAGGTGGGAAAACACTGATGACTGGTTTTTCCTGAGGAAACTGAGGTGGAAGCAAACTGCAAATACGAGAATAATTATTACTACAGAGACAACTCATGATAGAGTTTGCATAAGAAGGCTTCTTATGCATACAAAAAGTACTATTAATTACATAAACTTACTTCTCTATGAGAACAGTTATGGAGAAGTACACAATGAATGAAGCACACAAAAGGCTAATTCAGTCACAAAATTAGAAGTCCAAGAGATTGGAATACCAGACTTCCACAACACTGAAGAGAGCATTTATTGGGCAAAATTGCAGTATAACAAAGGAGCAATTAATACAGAATATTCTGAGTTGGAAGAGATCCACAAGGATCACTGAGTCCAGCTCTTAAGGGCATGGGCCTCATACAGGCACTGAACCTGTAGCCTTGGTCTTATTAGCACATGCTGTGATCAACTGATTGACAACAAAGAAACTGTAGCATAACAAGAACATTTTCAAATACAAATGTTATTACTAATAATACAATGCAGTGTAGCCTGTAAGAATATTAAGCCAATTCTACAGGGCAAAGTAATATAAAACTTGTGAACAGAATACTATCAACATTTGCTAGAGCAAAAGCATCCCCCCAAAGTAAATTCACAGGAAATATTACAATAAATTGCTTCAGTTATGATCCAGAAGCTTCACCAGAGTAAGAGTTGGTGTTACAGCAGACTAACAAATTACCAGTCAAGCTTATTTTCATTGGTAGGAAATCAAAGTTATCAGAAAACCTCAGGCATTTCCCCCTAGTTACCTTTAACTAAAATCACACAGCTATCTTAGGAACTGAGAACAGCAAAATATGATTTTGCTCTCAGCTGAACATCTGTATCTTGTACAGGGCAAATTTCACACAGATCACTATAACGACTAATACAAATCCAGGTTATGGCTACTGAAATTAATTATGAGCTGGGAGCAACTTATATTCTATTACCATTTTTTTTAATAACAATTTTAATTTTCAAGATGTGCATAGACACAGCTCACTCTACTTACATGTTAATATTAATTGTCAAGTTGTTTACAGTGAATGGCAGTCGATATTCCACATCTTTCTGTATTTCTGCAATGCTGTCAAAGAAGAAATTGTTAGCATCCATTTCATGGTCAATATAACAGCTAAAAGGCTAAAAGAAACAAGCATGACCTCAGACATTTGTACTCAATTTTGTTTTGAAAAGCCCTGTAAGAACAGAACTGAAAATGCTAGAGTAAGGTAATAGTCTTCAGCATTCTATACTGAATATTAAAATTAAAGCAAAAAAATAGTGGATTTAACATTAAAACCTCATACATGGTCATAAGCAAAGGAACTATAGTAGGAGCACTCACCCTACTCACTCTTCTGAGTGAATTTATCTTCAATTTATCCTTCTCCCCATACTGGCTCAAATATGTTAACACATCAGTGTTTTTTTAATATACTGAATTTTATCTGATTAAACATTTACTTTGCCAAGGCATTATACCAGTAAGTATTGCTTTGCAACACTGCCTTCAGATCAATATGTAGAACATTTATTAGACTAGGCACTCTTCCTTAATAGACTAGCCTAGTATTTAACAGCAGTTTTTACTGTACACCAAGCTCAATGCACCTGCACAAGTATTTTCAAGAATTATCTGGAGGAGAGTTACTTGCAGTAATGTAAAGCTCCAGTGACACTCAAGACCCAGGCCTCCCTGAAAGCACAGACGTACCTTACAAAATTTCCTCCAATAGGTACTAAGAAAAATCTTGACATGAGCTGCACTAAGAGGAAGTTGATTTCAGTACTCTAAGCATTCTACAATTTCTATGCACAGCAAGACTGTTTAGAAATAGAGCATCCCAGAGAATGTGGAGGAGGTGAAGACTTAGCTTGGAAGCAGAATTTCTAGACAATACAAACATATCTAAGCTGAGAGTAAAAGACAGAAGGGCAGAAAATTACCTTCATCTTATAATGAATCAAAACAAACCATAAAAGCAGACTGTTCTTCCATGTATTTTTCCTGTTTGCACCTGGTTAAAAATATTCTTCTCTGTCACCTAAGGCTCCCTTATACAGGGAGGAAACACAGCTCCAATGGCAAATAATGGCAGATGAGTGTTCCCAGAAAGCATCTTTTGATCCAACTTCAGAAATGCTCCTCCATCCACTGCCAGGTACACTCCATACAAATCCTCTCTCAAAAAACCCAAAATACATTACCTGTAAATGTGTGTTAAGAGTAGTGCTGGGAGTGTTTTCTGTCCTTCCAAAGCACTGTTGGGGCATAGAATTTAAGACTGTCCTTAAGAGCTTTGGGAACAAATGGTAGTAAGACACTAATTTGGCTATGAATCTTGCTTTCTGCAGCCCCATCTTATTCTTCTCATAGACAACTCAGTATTTGCTATTTGCCTGTGAAATCACATGCTGTTTGAAGAAAATATCAAATATCTTCAGCACAGGAGAACTCAAATCAAGGATTCTACTGTGTTACACCACACACCACTATCTGCACCTTCTCATTCTTAACTGAAGGATTCTCTCTGAAATCTCTCAGGCACATTCCTGCCCTGTAATCATCTGTCACACTTTTCATTAGCCTGCTGCAAAATCCTTTTGAGAAGGGTATATAATTATGCTGCACTCATAGGTGCACAACCTATGGAAACTGGGGAGGAAGAGGAGGACAGGGAGTGAGGAACAAGAAAGCCAGAATCTCATTGAACTGTTTAAATGGTTATAACCCTGCTTAGAAAAAATCTCTAATAACCTTAGCTGCCCCTTCCCCAAGCAGGAATGAGCACACAGGAAAATTGATACATTCTTATCTTTGTCTAGAACAGCAAACGTAAGAAAACTCGTTTTTAAATGCAAAGGTTTTATTTCAAGCTCCTAACCTGTGAGGGACTGTGTAAAGGAAAGCCAGCTACTTTACTGAAATTAAGATCACACATACTTGAGCTTTTATGACCTAAGACAACAAAAACCAAAATTGACTAACTTAGTTAACTACACCATACTAAGAATTTTGAGCATTTTGGTGAAGAACAACAATACTCATAAATGAATGACATATGGGCAGCTACCATGTCCCTACTCCTCACCTCAGTTGCTGGCTACAACATCCATTCCCTCTCTGCCTGTACAAGCAGTAGCAAACCATTTCAGCAAGCTGACAAAAACTGATCCCCATTTTGGGGACTTAATTCAGGATGAGCTCATCTCGCTGCCAGATTAAAAAAAAAGTGGGTATGAAGAAAAGGCCAAATAAAGCCAGCCCAACAAAAACTTTTAAGTTAACTAAGCTCCTGTATGCCCACAGGAACAGCTCCTTAGAAAAGTGAACTGTCTCAAAACATCTGTGAAATTGGCTCTGAACACTTAGGTTTATGCACGCAACAATACCTAGAATACCATCATATTTTCGCATCCTGTGAGATAATTCAAAATATTAGGAATGCAAACCATTTGCAGTTTTTAAACTTGAAAATGCATTTAGTATCTCTTCCACTCACAGCACCAGTTTGATATGACAGGAAATATTGTCCGTCCTTCTGAATTATTTTGGAGGCAGCTACCATTTCAGTTCTACAGAAATCCTAGGAAGTTGTATGTCAGTAGAATGCTTACTTCACTATAACTTCAAACGTATGAAATGTGGCTCTCCTTTTAAAATATGAAGAGTTTTAGAAGTCTAGTCAAAACAAGGCAGCTTACAGCCAAGAGGGAGTACCTCAGGATAAAGTGTTTTGCTTTAAAAATTGTAGATGTGGAACTGGTCTCTTCTGACCATCTAAACAAGACTGGTTTTTAAGGAGCAGCCAGATTGCAGCAAGTAGCACTGAACATGAGGAAAAAGAGTTTGTAAAGCCTGTAGGGTGGACATGCCACTGTGCCACTGCTGGCAGGCCACTGTGCCACACAGCTCCTAGATGCTCTATGTTTTAGTCTCAACTTTTAATGAACAACGCTATTACAAGCAGCTTCCAGAAAGGTCTTATCCCAAGACGTAGTCGCATCTCTCTAAAGACATTATAACCCATTAGCAGGCTTTCCGGTCAATGGCAGGTGAAACCGGGCATGGCGACCTGCGCCCGATCACCCGGCCAGGCCAAAACCAGCGGGGACGCCTCCCCAACAGCCAATTTCACTTTCAGTTTCCAAATTCTTCCTCCCAGTCCGCCGGAGTCCCACATCCCACTGTCCTCCGGCGGGGACCACCGCACTCCCGCCCGGCGGGACCCTTCGGCCCCGTGACAACGGGGGCTGCGCCGGCCCAGGCTGCAGCGCCGCCGGCTCGGGGGCCCTGTTTACCCACACGGCCGCAAGGACCCAGCCAGGCCTCACGGGGAGGGGACGGGGCAGAGCCGGGTCCCCGCGTGTGCGCACAGGGACACACGACACGCTACCGACACGGCGCGGCCCCACCGCGGCCGGCCCGGGACGAGTGACACAGTGTGGCCCGCCC